>JARVJO010000173.1:9953792-9975616 GCA_031762555.1 Cynodonichthys magdalenae | reverse complement strand
TTCAGCAGCTTTCAGCTAAAGCTTTCAGCAGCAGGCATTCACACTTGCATTTTCGCAGGAAATGCAATTTTTCTAGTTCTCTCTACCATTAGTCAGATGGATGCATTTGTTTGTGGTTTCCTGTCAAAATCTACATTTTGGAAACTGATCCTTTTAGATTTATTAGTCACAATATTTGCAGTGTAATATCTGTTAATAAAACCTTTGTTAATTCTTTACTTTTTTCTTCTCAAGTCTCATTGACAGACGAGGGTTTGTGGAATCAGATGCTCCACAGCTGGCACAGCCCGCCAACGGCATGACTATGTATGGTGCCACCCAGTCCCAGCAAAGCCATATGGTAAGACACTGGAACTCCACTCACTTCTTTAAGATTAAAAAATAAAAGTACAGACTTGAGCTTTTAATATAATGTAGCTGTCTATACAGTTTGTTTACTTTGTCACAAATATAACAGAGTCAAGGAGCGATGACATTGTTTTCCAGTACTGCCTAAAACCACCACAATTTTCACAGTAATTTTCCACACAGGAAATGAAGTAAATTGGATTGTTGAAGAGTTTTAGGTTTGTCACCATCAGCTTTTTATCCAAAAGCTCACTGTGGCTGCAGCTGAGAAGAAATCACTTATCTGGTTTTGAAAACACATTTTTAAATGATCACTGCCAACACTGCTTTATATAACTACCTCAGTTAAACTATTGTTGCTTCAAAAACAAGAATCCAGGCTGATATTTGTGAAATACAATAAGAAAACTTAAACTTAAAACTTATACTTGTACCCTATTAAAATAATAGTGTAAAATACTTTCTGGGACAATTTCTCAGTAAGTGAAAATGCAGATATAAAATAAAAGTAGTAGGTTGAATTTTCTGAAAGTATTTGAGTTCACATACCAGGTTTTACTTTCCAAGATTTAGAGCAATGTGGATGTTTGGGGTTTGTTATTCAGTGGGATTATAGGAAATAGAAAATTTAAAAGTGAGAAATTACCACAAAAAAAAAAAAGTTTAACTTCATCTGAGCTCCAGGCTAAGACCAATTTAACTCAGCAGAAATATTTGCTGTTGCTTTGAGCGCCAACTCAACAATCAAACAACCACACATACATTTACAGTCAATTTCTCAAACTGACTTTATCAACTTTTGTGTCTGCAAGCAGATGCTACTGTTAGTGTTTCTCACTGCATTTAAACTGATATAAATGGCTCTGATTTGCAAAAAGAAGTGAGCTGAAATTTTAGCCGCTCCATGTTGCCTTTTAAATTAGGTCAATAAATGCAGGGTAGAGGTGTAGTGTCAGTTGTGATTTTTATTTACTTGAGTTTTTCTTCTAATAAGAATCTCAAATATGAAAGGTTTTTGTTTGTTTTGGCATCATGCTGATAATCTTCATATTACAGCAGGCCTAAGCAAGACTGAGTAGAAATGAGGGCTCATTTATATTCAGATTTGTAATCTGAGAGAAAACCAATAAGTAAACAGTATTATTATTTGGTGTCAAGCTGTCTCTTTCAGTCTAGAATAATTTAGCACCATGTTGACCTCAGTGTCCCTGCCGTGTTTAAATAAATGTGACCAACCTTTTGTTGTTCAGTGTTTACACACTATACATGCCAGATTTACTGCTGCACATATTTCCCTGATGCCCTCTGTCTCCATCTAGTTTGCACCCAAACTTGACCTCATTCTCCTTGTTCTAACATAGATGTCAAACATGAATGCAACCTGTCAAAGTCCTAAATCAACCTGTAAACCATATCAGTATTTTCCTACATTAGCACAATCAGTAATTATTACCATTTGTTTGCGGTAGCTGCTGTGATTTACAGCTGAAGTTGTCCTGTTGTTCTGGCTGCTGATCCGCAGACAATGTCAGCTGTATGTTTAGTATTTATTTGTTAAATGTAGAGTACATTGGGTTGGTAACAAATCAGGATTACTCCAACTTCTCATCAAGAGAGATTAGCAGGTGATGGATCAGATTCAGTCTGAAGTGGAAGACTTGGATCATTTATGTCTGATGTAGAGGCAAAAGGGCTTTTCTTTAACATTATTCAGATAAATATGAAAAGATTGTTTTGCACCCATCTGTTACATAAGGAGGCACGTTGGCCCAAGTAAACACTTTTGTATTTTGTGATGTTTTTGTCTGTGATGTGGCTTGGAAAAAAAAAAAAACAGCTCGCTGCGTAGAACCCTTTTTGAGCTGTTGCCACGGTAACGGTGTGTGACACGAAGTCACGTTACACCTTGATAACAAACCCCTCTGTTTTGGATTTGGCTGGATGGTGGGGGAAGATGAGCACGTTTCTGTGTGACATTACCTCCAGTTTGATGCAAAATCTAAGTAGTTCAACAATGCTCAAAGTTGGACACAGAAATGTTTGTATTTCTTGTACACAACTGCCAGTCAAACCTGTAAATATTTCTAGATTGGCCATTTACTTCCTTCCTCTCAACCCCAGGGGGCAAAGTGGTTGACCACAATTTCCTTGTTGATTACACGTCCACAACCCACAGTTTCATTTTCAGTCTTACCGCCCACTTTTACTTGTTTGAGCTACATGACTGTTGGATTTCATTTTCTTTTTTTTTTTTACCAAAAAAAATAAAGATTAGACTTCTGATGTCAGTCTGGTTTATATTGTCATGAATAACAGACCGTTCTGTTGAGTTGTTAGCTTTAGCTCATCTTAAGCCTTGTTTAAACATAAATAACATAATACTGTTTTTGTCATGACCTTGAAACAAATCAGAAAATACATAGTGAATTAGTGTTAATCAAATCTAACTGTTCAGCTTTACTTGCTACTCCAATATTTTTCTTTTATCCTTGTGGTTTTCTGCAGTTTCTGAATCAGTTTAGTTGTTTATTAAAAAACGAGAGCTCCAGAATGTAGAAAGAAAGCAAGTGATATATTTTTACTGTCTAACTCGTGCTTTTTGTAAACGTGGCAGTGTTCGAGGCTTCTGTGTCACGTTGGTCTTGTTGTAAAGGTGATAAAAGCAGCTGATATGAAGGGTTATATACACAACTTCGCTGTTTCTAAAGGTAGTTTAGCTTCTCTTCAAGTCACATCTGTAATCTGCTCTTTTTAGGTCAGTGACAATGAGGAAAAGAGGTGAGATGTCGGTCAAACTTTGGAGATGCTGTGGGATGAAAAGAGGGCATCATCTGTTTTCTCAATAAAACTCACCTTTTATAAAACTTTTCTTCTTTAACTGGTCTTTCAGACATTTTTCGTGGTGATAATGGGAACCTAATCTTCCTGTAGCTAAAGTGACATGTAGTGCTCCGACACCCTGCTTCAGTTTTAGACATGCATTTCTATTCTAAATCAATGCAATAGAGATCAACAGGCCCATAAAGCAAGACTTCACTAGCTTTGTGTTCCCTTTCAGTCGATTCACTCGGTACAACACATGAAGTATGGGACACCACGTGTTCTTAGCGAGGTGAAGAGCGTAAGAACTGAGGAATGATGGTGATGACGGGCAGTATATAGTGCAGGCGGGGCCTGTCACCGGTCGTCATCACGTCATCTGCCTAAAGGCGTGATTAGAGGTGTCTTCAGCCAGGACACACAGGGTGGGTGTCCCATACTTCATGTGTTGTACCTCGTTCCTCTCCTTCAGGGAACAGTAGTTATATGCATAATGTTACGTTTTTAGCTCTGTTGACTTCAGCCCAATCTTTACTGCAGCAAAGACACAAGCTGGTGTGGGTTCTTTTTGTATTCTAACAAGGGTACTAACATCTATTTCTCTTTTTCTCCCCCTTATCCAATCACCTGCCCCTCCTTTATCTTCACTGCTGCCCTCTCTTTAATTTCCTTCCATCCCCTCTGGCACTTTATTTCTCTTTGCTTTTCACATGCTGTTGTTCGTCCTGCTTTTGGTGGTGGGTTTTCCTCTCAGTGTGATCAAGACCAGTGCATTCAGAGCACCAAATTCGTTTTGCAGGCCGCCACCACACCCCTCCTCCAGCAGCAGAGCAGCGAGCCAGTCATCCTAACTGCCACCCCTGAAAACGGAACGTCTCTACCTGGCCGGGCCTCCCTCGCCCTGGGCGGACCCTGCACCTCGCTCCCACTCAGCCAGCCCACCCCGTCGACGTCCACCCCCAGCCTCAGCTGCCACGAAGTCACCGACATGCTGCCGATCCACGGACACAGCCACCCCCTCCAAGAACAGGTGGCTCACCACCACTATCTCACCCCAGAGGAAGTGCCCTCGCCGCCAGGAATGCTTCCCTGCAGCAGCCCTCTGGGCCACAGCCACGCCGTGCAGGCCGGTTTCTACAACCCAGCCAGCCAAGACTCACTACACGAAGACTCGGTCAGAGGATTGGTGAAACTCAGCTCTGTCTGACAATGGGATTTATACACCACCAAACTCTCCTGTGCTGCTCTTCAGTCAGCTGACTCCCCCTGAGTTACAGCTTCAAACAAGTTGTCAGCTATTGTGTTGCTGGAACTGTGAGAGACAGTTCCTGGGAAATATCTCTGAGATACGTTCTTTTTAACGTCGAGGAAAAACTTTTTTTTTTTTTTTTTTTGCTCTGGGAAATTGCAATATGGAGTTTTCTTTTTTTAAGAGGTATCCATGTCTGTAAGCCATTTCCAGAAAGAAATAAACTGTCACCACTTCAGGTCAGAAGGCTGCATTTTTTGTTAACAGCAAGCTTGACAGATTTTTGGGGATGAAAAAGATTTAAGGCTACTTGCCTGTTGCTGACTGGGCTCTCTCTCGCCTTTTTTTGGACATTCTCAGCAGTGCAATGGTTCATGTTCTGCATCTTGCATATCATCCTGCTTTTTTCTATGTAAAGGAAAAATCAGACTTCTGTTGTACCATGGTTATTAAACAAATTATGTTTCCTGTGGATATTAATAAAACACCAACTTTTTATCAGATTTCAGTGCATTTATATGGAAAGATTGTGATTTGGGGAGTCATAAGACTAATGTTTATCTTGTGACCACTGTCTTTGGTAACAGATTGAAAATCCTGCCTAATAAAGATTTTTGGATGCACAAACAAAACACTGTCCTGAAAGCCCTGAAGTTTTAAGATGTGCTACAAGCAGCAGTTTCTAGTTATTTCTGTCATGTGGAGGTGCCTCAGGTTATTTATTCTTCTGCCATCTTGTGGTTGAGTGAAGTACTGCAGGCAGCAGAGCCATTTACATTTAAATCAGACAGACTAAACTTGTTTTTCTACAATTCACAGTTTTGTAAACAGACTCAGTAAAATCTAATACTTGCATAAAAGGATGTTTATGCTGCAATGTAAAACAAGTCATAAGTTAGATTAAAAAAAAAAAAAAAACTTCAGTGGATACAATAACATTTATTATGATACATGAGTCATGTATTCCATAAATGTTAAATCATATCTAATACAGAGTCCAGAATTATTTTTTATTTTAAACATACAGATCTCTGCCTCAGGCTAGGAAGCCAATGAGATGTCTACATGTAGAACGTCTAGAAATGTTATCTTTTATGCAATTTTTCCTGGAATATTAATGTGCTTGATTTTTGCTGCAACTTTACATGAGAAACAAAAACTAGATGTAAACAATTAAAAATTAAATTTCAGAAAAGAGTACAAATTATAATTACGACGCAAAAAATGTAAACTCTGCTACACAAACATTTCAGATTAGACTTTCATCCAATGATAATTACTGACTCACTTATAATTTACATACAAGTGTAGCCAATGAATAAGACCTGTACAATATTGTGCAAATATTATAAACCTTCCTTTTTATTTATTTATTTTTGCTTCTAAAAGTTGGACTTTAGTGTAATCTCTTTTTAGGTCGTTCAAAGTACTTCTTTGAACTTTGGTTGCTTTTTTTTTTTTTTTAAACACTCATTTTCTATGTTGCGTTTTTCAAAAATGAAAATGATTTCAGCACAGATGTTGATGCAGGACCTTAAAACCCTTCATTTGATCTGCTGTAGGACAAGTTTTCAGTTTATAGTTTTTTGGGAATCACTTTGTGCTACAAGTACCATTTTGCATCAAACTGTTATCTAAAGGCATGTTTTTCATAGATTTATCTACAGAAGTTAGAATGAACGGTGATGTGTCAACACCAGGTTCGTCCCTTGAGTTTTTATTTTATCGTTGTTTAACCAGACAAATCTCATTGAGATCACAGATCACTTTTTCAAGGGAAGCCTGGGCCTGAAGGCAACCTATTGTATGTGTTTTTGGGGTGTGGGGGAAACAGGAGTAACTGGAGAAAACCCTCACAAGCACGAGGAAAACATGCAAACTCCACAGAAGACCCCAGGTCCCTCTTGCTGAGGCGTCTGCGATAACCACTGAGCCATCATGCTGCCTTTAAGCCTTTTTATGTTTGTATCAAACAAGTGCAAAAGCAACCAAAGCTAAAAGAAAAAATGAATAAAGACCATTTTAAAAAATTACAATAAAAGTCTAAATTCTTGGAAGCAAAACATAAAGAAATGATGGGATGGCTTAAGATTTTTGCACAGCTCTGTATGTTCTGGTAAGCCAGGAAAGATGCTTTGAATACACTGTCATAAATAACCCAGGGACACCAAACTTGTAGGTGTAAAGAGTCATGGAGGCTCAGTTTGATGTTTTCTGTCATGCATCTGCCCTTTGCTTCGGGCAACAAAGACAAACATCATTCAAGTCCTTCAGTCACTAAATCAGCTTCAAACCCAGTGAAATATTAGCCTGACCTGAAACTCAAACCTGACGTCAGCGCAGACTCTTACATCTCCAGCACCCATCGTCTGGTTCACTCTGAAGAGCTAATTCAGCAGGTTGGTTGGGGTGACACTGTTTTTCTGGGAGCTCAGTTTCACCACAGTTTCAAATCAATGAGCTCCAGGTCTCCCATGATTTCCAACTGGTCGATGCTGCGCAGGTCCTGCACCCGATGCCGGAACTCAAACAAGTGGGATCCATTCACTGCCAGCTTGAACTGATGGGGCTGAATGAGGAGGAGGATCTGAGGAGAAGGGGTGGGGGGGTGTTGAACCACTCAATAGGAATAAAATTTAATCTTTTATTAATGCTTTTTCTAACCTCAAAGTATTCCCCCGATGAAAAGGGAAAGACGGGTTGTTCCCGCTCCTCTTGGCCCCAGGATTCATCCAGGTACGAGTTCCTGATGAACACGCCTGACTTCATTCGAGGGTTCAGGTGGAGAGCGATGTTCTGCGTTTTACTGTTGCAGAGGTTTACAGTAAAACTGGAAAAAAAAAGATTTAAAGCCGATTAAAAACATTTCAGGGACAGTATTCGACAGAGTCCTTAAGAGAACACGGGTGAAAAGTATTTAGTGTGAACCAGCTAATACTCAGTAGCCTAGCCTAGGTCAACTGATGTGAGGTTTCTATGGCTGATAGAGCTTTGTAAATCAGGGCAGCTGATCTACAGTAAGACAATTATTGTGTAATAAGTAAATTTGTATTTTTCATTGAAATGTAAACAATTTGTAAACGGTTTAAATTAAAAATAGTGTTCTAGAGCTGCAGTGAGCTGGTTGTAGCATCTACTGTTGAATCTTTACTCTTCTACTTGATCATTGATTACTTATCCACAAGCATGACTTGTCAATTATTCAGTCCTTCTTTATATCAAACTTCCTAAAAACACAAATATTCCTTAAAATCTTATTCAATACCTCAGTGCAGATAAGATAAATTATATAATTATATTTCAATCAAAATACAGCTCAAATAAATCTCACTTCACTTACCGTACCAAAAACACATGAACTACACTGATATTCTCTTGTTCATAACAAAAAGACAGTTCTTGCATTCAGTACTTTACTGTGTGCACCGGAAAACTTCTTTCCACGTTCCCTTTGTAATCAACAGAAAAGCAGTAAAAACAAACTTGACAAAATAATAAAGAAAGAAAAACCATTTAAAACAGTTTCAGGTTTTGATTCTACATAATTGTTAAAGATTTGGTATTTGGATAATGAAAGGCACTTTTTATTTAAAAAAAATAGTTTAAACAGCCTGAGATCTGGGGACCACAGTTTTCACATCATTGTCATATCAGAATAGAAATTACAGTTACATAACAGTTCACCCAGACCTTACTGATTCTAAATTACCCTTATTTGCTAATAAAATTCCCCTCAAAGTTAAAAAGCCACCAGATCTCATTTGACGGGGTTTTCCCCCTCATGTGTATTGATTTTATTTATTGTTTACCTGTGAGGGTACATGCTGACCTGCCCTTTTATTGTGATGTGCTGTCCTGGGCTCAGTCCTTTCAGTATACTGCCTTTGTAAGGAACACTCTGAAATGACAACAACAGTCACTACTGCTCTGTTTCCTCACTGAATCATCTGTTTTATCAGCGTATGTATAACTTTCATTTTTAGCAGAATGTTAGAAAGATGACATAAATAATAAGAGATTGACAAAAACTGTTTTTTTTGTTCCTGGATTTTAGTGATTTGACAAGTGAATGTTGAATAATCAGCTTCTGGTTCATAAACCATAAATATTTATTAGTGATGCAGTTTTTATGGCATCACAAGACACCAGGAACATGAGAAACAGTTTTCTACAAATATGGTACAAAAAAAAAAAACTCACCAAGTCCCCAGATTCTGAATATATTGCCTGAAGGAAGAAGAAAAAAAAAGATTCAAAGTCATTCCAAAAAAAGTCTACACGATAAACAAAAACAAATTTTTTTAAGGATTACATATTGCCTGCTGCCTTGCATGACAAAGGTTTACACAAAGATCTCATGTAAGTTGTGCTGGAGATGACTCTCAGCTCCCACATTTTATTTTAAGTCAATATCTGTAAAATTGATGTTGTTCTTTTAGTGTTTGTCATTTTTGTGTTTGCTCATGTCATTTAGTTTGAACTTGGTTAACTCCACTACTCAGTTGTAGATGTCCAATGACTGCGTAATAAAAGTTTTATAAAGAGATTCAGCAACTCCCTCATGAGATATTTTGCTAACAGACAGACACAGACAATAACATGATTGTACAGTTTTAATGGCAGCAGGTGATTAAAAATAAGAGAATAAAAATGGGAATCCACTTACTGAGTTTGGGATGTAGCCAACAGCGTGGACTTGGACGTTCCCAGAAATTGAAAACGTGTCAACCCTGTTCAGAGGAACTCTGTGTTTGTAGTCCAGCAGGTGAGTTCCGTTTACTGCCACCTACAGGTGAAAAAAAGCTATGGCTGCATTGACCAGTTCATTTATTCTTGACTCTGAGGATGGGCTCGTGTACCTTAAAACAGTCTTTGTGCACCAGGATGATGGTCTCAAAGGGGGCGCCTCGTTTGTAGGGCAGCTGGTGGAGCGTCTCCTCTCGACCCCAGCTCTCCCGCTGCAGAGAGTTACAAACCACACAGGGAGGGTCGTTGAAGCGGGGGCTGAAGTGGAACGCGACATCGGAGCGAGGTTTGGTGCTACAGCCACTCGACAGATCAACCTGAAACCTGCAGAGAGGGTGAACACAGGAACGGTTACAGCTCAATAACAACCAGAAATCAATAAACTGTAGATTGTTTTGTGGAGGAACTGACAACCTGGTACTGAATCACATGCATCAACTGAATAACTTCTGGATCAATCCAATTCAAGATGGCTGCCACAGGCAACTGACCTCAGAAAACATTAAATATAAAAAAACTGGCAAAAACTCAGCTAATTTTGAAGCTACTGAGCTGCTTATCATAGTCCCCAAATACATAGCAATAACTGGTGGAGTTAACACTATTTGTCTATTAGCAGAATATATCGTGAGCTACTGAATTAATTTCAATGAAACTAAGAAGGTAATTACTGTTAGTGCATCTACAGATGATTAGGTTTTGGAGTGAAGTCAATTCAAGAACGCCACCACAGATAAGCAACTTTAGCCACCTCAGTGCATTTTAAAGTTAAAAGGTTTTGATACAATTTGGTTTGGTATTAGTAGCTCAGAATCATTCCTAACACATACGGTTAAGTGTCAGAGATCAATCAAGATCTTCCCAAATCACATTATATTGTACCTAATGTTATTTTCAAGGTTTAACCAAAACAGCAATAAAGGTAATTTCTTAACATAAGATGATCTTGGTCTAAAATTATAGCTCAAAAGGAGGCAGGCAATATGCATTCCTTGAAAGAATGTCTGATCATTTGGTATTTTTCAACTCAACAAATTACTTTATTTTATGTCACAAAGATCTACAACAAACATCATGATCATGGCATGCAAAAATGATCAAAGCATGGTATAAAAACATGTCAAAAACATGAAAGACTAAGTGGGACAAAAGTTCCCAAATGTCCATAAAGACAGAAGTGTTGCCACAAAGCAACAAAATGTTACAATTGTTATTCTTTTTTCTTTTTTTTCTTTTTTAAGTCACTTCAGTGACTTAAAACAGAACTGATTAGCTTCTTAATTTCTTCATCAGTGACTTTTTTTTAACAATTTTTCAACAATTTTTTTTCACAATTGTTATTCATGTTGCTAAATAATTGCTATACAAAACTACAGATGCACAATTAGTTCTAATGTTAAAGTAACTTTTGAATCAAAAGTATTGCAGATGCTGATATTCTGTTTGCTAAAACCTATGTAATGTAATCAGAATGAGACACAAAAGGTCTCATTTTTCTCAGAAGGAACTCAAAATGGTCAGATTCAAAAATAAAGTCCAAGCATTCCTTGAAGGAATGCATGTCACCCACAACCTTTCATGCCAGAGGTTTTAGCAAAGAATATCTCAAGCTGAAACAGGACAGAATTATAGTCATTTTTGTGTTGGCTAATGTGGATTTACCACAGCAGCCATCTTAAATTAAAGTAAGTTCAAAAGTTAATAAATTGTAGATTTTCATCTAATGATTACTTTGAATTTCATTAAAATCTGTCCACTAGCTCACGTGATTCTTTGCCAAGAAAAACACACGGGCAAAAACAAAAAGGCCTTTTGCCTTCAGCAGCAGAAACACCACATGATGTACAGTGTATAAAAACTAATAATGAAAGAAAAAACAAAATAAATATGGCTTTTTAAAACCTGGCCACATTATTTTCAGTGTTTTGATTTATTGCATTTTTTTCCTGAGCACCAAATGAAATTAGTACGCTGTCCAGATTATTAAAAAAAAAACATTGTTTTCTAGTATGTGAGCTGAAAGTATTCCCATATCCTCCTCTAAATGTTATTATAATTAGCCCTTGTTAACTCACCTGAGCTTCCTTGCTCCAGTCAAAATGTCTACAATGAAACATTGGCTGTGTTCCAATTCATGGGTTGCGGCCCACATTGGCTACACCCTACATGGGCCACCAGTGATGGCTACATAAACATCTGTAAAATGACAGTCTACTGATGACGTATGTTTGAGTGACCACACGCTGCCCCATTACCATGGTGTTATGTTTTATATTACTTGCTTTTAGTTTTCTTTTCATGGTATAACTTCATAAAATTCAGTATTAATAAAACATTACACGAACTAAAAAAAAAAAAAAATAACCATTTGGGTTTAGCTCCAGTATCAGTACTTGTAATTGCATTTGATTCTCACTGCAGCATAAATATCATCAACTAAGATGCTAAACTTACATTAAAAAGCGAAATATTTGGTCGGTGATAAATTCCCAAATCTGACATTTATTATTTCCAATAATATCCAGCTGCAGCCGTGGACACTACAAACCACGCCCCCTGAAACAAACCACACCCTTTGTCTACTACTAAACATGCCCAAGCTAAGGTGGCCTGGGAAGCAACTTTTCAATGCAAACAATGAGTATGGCCGTTAAAAGGTTTTAAAAAGAGATTGAATGAAACATATTAGAGATGTGACGTTCACGAACAATCTGAATCTTTTGAACGGCTCTTTACAACGAACAATAGGAGCTGGATCGCGGGGGGTAACGAGCCATTTGTAGTTTTTTTTTTATTCCTCATATAATCTTTATTTTTTTCATCCTTAAAATCGCTCCCGCTTTGCTTTTACACGGAAAACAGGCAGAGCAGTGGAGTTCAGAAGCTCACGGGGAAAGGGAAAGGGGTCCAAAATTGAATGGCTCTTTTGAACGGCTCTATGAAACAAACGGCTCCTCAAGTTCCGGATCCCTTCGAAGAGCCATTTATCCCATCTCTAAAACATATATTAAAAATATAGAATTAGGGTTAGTTTCATAAAACATATAAAATATACAATAAATTTGATAGGACCAGCAAAAAAATAAAAAAAATAAAATAGACCGGCGTTAGTTTTGTAGGGGGCGTGTCCTGTAGCAGCTGCAGCTAGACTAGGGGAGGGCAATCCTGGCCCTGGGCTGTTGTCATGCAAGTTTCACTTGTTCCTCTGATTCAGTGATTGAATTCCCTTCTCAAGTTCTGCCTAAGCTTGGTAATCACCCATTCATACAAGTCAGATGTGTTGGAGCAGAGAAACCTCTAAAATATTAGCAGCCCTCTAGGAACAGGAATAATATTTTAAATGTGTTCTAAATAAAAAAAATAGTAAATCAACTGTATGGTGATTTTTGTAAGAATTCTCCACCTATCAGCATCTGGGGGCACAGTCCCCTGGATGATGATGATCTCCCCCGGGTGCAGGCCTCCAGGTATGGGTCCAGTGTACGGGGTCACCTGAGTGAGTGACAGAGAGAGAGAGGGGGGGGGGGAAGATGTCAAAGCATTCTGATTGGGTGGATAAAATTATCAAGGCTAAAAATAATCTTCAGCTGGCTTTGAGGTTTAGCTCATGTTGTTGCAGATAAAAAATAATACCCGCTGAAAACACAGCGACTGTTTGGGGCTCACTACGCCAGGCGTTTGATAAAACTGGACGATGGGAGCAGATAAATAAACCCGTTCTTACCGGGTTCAGAACCGTGTGCTTCGCGTTCGCCACCGACATCAGGCTCCTGTTCTCAAACTGCGACACGCAGCTTAAATTAGAACTGACATTCAGGTTGTGTCTGTGCCAAACTAGACGAATTACGACAACTGCGACGGGCTCTCCATCAACCGTTAACGAGTTGCGCATGCGCAAAACCACGTGACTCGGTTCACAGCAACGGCGTTGCCAGATATGCGATAAATATAGGATATTTTTAGGTGTCTGCTAAGTTACACAATAAACAGTTTAAAAAACAAATACACAAAAAAATTTGCATATAAGTTATCTCCATTTTTAAAAATGTGCATGCTCAGTTAGAACGCATATTTTATTTCAAAATGTAAGTATTTTAAAGGTTCAGTACGATATTTCGTCATTTCCTGTATGACAACCATGACCGAACAACAACTTTGAGGAGGACCCATAATTAGATGAAGTTATGGATTTGGGTGAGTGTAATATATTATACTTTCTGAATTTTTATTTGCTCTTTATTAAACCTGCTAGGAGCTGCTGTCACGTTTGTGACATTAGTGACAAACAACTGACAATTTGACAACTTGTGTTTGCTTATGTGCAGTTTGTGCACCAGATACTTTTTAGGGAAATATATATATAATTTTGTGTCTAAAGTAACTATATATTATATATATATATATATTATATATATTATATATATTATATATATATAATGTTATTGTTTAAAAATTGTTTTTAAAAAAAATGTTAAAAATTCACAAAGATCAATTTCTGTTTTGTACTGTTTAAACAATTTTCAGACTGATGCTTCTCAGTTAAACTTGAGACCTTTTTAACTGATAGGAAACAGAGTTAAAACACCTTTTGTTTTTTAAAGAATTAACGTTTTCACATGTTGATCTTGAAAGCCAACTTCCACCAAAGCTTAAGTTTCCACCATTTATTATTATTGCAATAGAGGCGAGTCTTTGCTGCTTCCTGCTGTGTCAGCTGTTTTTGTTTTTTCCCTGCAGGAAGAATTCTTGCCATTTCAGGAGGAGCAGGTATTTCAGATTATTTTTCAAATATCAGAAAGTCAGCTGCAGATGTTTTTTTTTTGCAAAGACACTAAATACATTTGTCTGCTTTAGATACAAATATAGCATGATCTCCCTTCTTTGATATTTTAACTGACTATACTGGTTAAACATATCCACCAGGTGTGCAAACACTTATAAGCCTAATCAAAAACACACTTATCAGGTGTGGCAGCAGGAAATTTGCAGACGTGGATTCACCACACGAGAAAGTTCTTGGAAATATAAATCCTGGGCTGTAGATGAAGTCTTACAGCCGGATCCAGCCTAAACTGTAGGATTATGGTTTGTTTTTTCTAAAGCTACTGTAACTGTAAAGGCCAGGGTTTCCCAAACTGTTCCATGCCATGACCCCACAAACAGCAGTAGGATGTCATCTTGCAAACCCACAAACAATGCTACAAAATATGTAAAGACATATCAACTTTGATAATGTTTTTTCTTTCTTACTTTTACTCGCTATTCAGTAATTATTAAATTTGTTTAGCATAAGAAGTTTAACCTGTTTAAACACTATTATATTCCCACTAAAAAATCAACTTTGCAACAAACTGTTGACTATAAGAAAAAAACATGTTAAACATGAGGTAGAACAAAGTTAACCCCAAATAGTAATATATAAGAGAAACTAAAATAGAATGTAAACAAAAATAAATAAAACTAGAAAAACTGCATTTCCTGTGAAAATGCTAGTGTGAATGCGTCTTGCTGAAAACTTAAGCTGAAAGCTGCTGAAATTGAGCTGAAAATATTTAATAGCAAAAGTGTTAATGCAAGTTCAAATTGAAAATCTGAAAGAAGAAAAAAACACAGCCTACCTTTGCAGAAAAACAGTAAAAAAATGAACAAAAATGCAGTTGATATAGCAGAAAACAGCTAAAAGCTGAAATAGCATAAAAAATAAAATTAGCATAAAAATAAGGTAAAGATAGCAGCAATAAGTTGTAATTAACACCCAGATAGTGAAAGTTTTGTAAAAAATAAATAAAAATTAGCAGGAAAAAAATACATGAAAGTACAAAAAAGTGACAATTTGTAGTAAAATAGCTGAAACATCTAACATTTTCAGCAAAACAGCTAAAATGTAGCTGGAAATTCTTTAATTAGCATAAGGAAGCATTAGAAGCACACGTTTGATTAACTTAGCAGAAATAGGTTGTAATAGCTTTTAAAGAAGTGTATTTAGCTTAAGAAAGCTAATTTTAGCTTATAACAACTGAACTTTAGCTACAATTGCAGCAAATAGTTGTATATAGCAAAGAGCATCTGTAAGAAGCATGAATAGCACAAGGTAGTAGAAAAAAGTACAAAAAATGTAGAAAAGAGCTAAAGAAAAGCTAAAATTAGCTAATTAGTAGCTAAAATTAGCACTAGAAAGTGAAAAAGAGCAGAACCAGAACAAAATGTGTAAGGTGCTGTAAAGATTTAGAAACATTTTAAAGGATTTTAAGGATGTTGAAAACAGCTCCATCATTTTCAATGGCAAAAAGGTGGCTAAAAAAGGGAAATAGCTGAAAAAGTATAAATAGCTGAAATACCAACAGTCATAACACCCTAGGAATAAATGAGCTGAACGTTTTGATATATGAATTGTTGAAGTAGCACAAAGATTGTATAACAAGTTAGATGCTGAAAAACGTAAGGAAGAAAACATGATGTCAAAAGTGTGCCTGATATGAAGCATTCACACAGTAACAGTAACGTGTCTATAAGTCATAGGAGGAATGGGGGCAGTCATGGCTGCTCCTTTGTTGCTCGGAGCTGTCGGTTTCACCTCAGCTGGGGTCACTGCTGGATCCTACGCTGCCAGCATGATGTCTGCTGCTGCCATAGCTAACGGAGGAGGAGTTGCTGCAGGAAGTTTGGTGTCTCTTCTGCAGTCGGCAGGTATTTTAATTGAACTCGTTGTTTTGTCTACCTTGATCATCCTGTTGATGATGGTGTTTTTCCTGCAGGTGCTGCTGGTCTGTCAGTGACCGCCAACGCTGCTGTGGCCTGCATTGGAGGCAGCATTGGAGCTGGAATTGGTTTTGTGGCAAGTCTCTTCCAGGATGAAGAGGAGAAAAAAAGACAGGAGAATGAGATGAAAAAAAATGTTTTCTGGGTGGCAGCGTCTCTGATGCCAGTTTTATTGTACCTTTACTTAAATGGGCATCTGTTAGTGACTGCTGCAGTCTGCGTTGTAGCTGGAGCTGGATGGTTGGCAAAAGTCTGCTGGGAAGAAAGTGAGAGAAAAAGAAGGGAGGAGGAGACAAAGTTGATGTTGGGGATAGGGGCTCTGGCATTTGTGTCGAGTGTTTACTTGCACAGGAGTGCAGACAGGAAACAGAGGGCACAATAACAATAAGAAAAGAAATCCGAAAGTTTCTGCAGCATCTGTTGGTTTGTAAGATTTGCTCTAAACTGTTAAAAAACAAAGATTCTGTATCTGAGTTTTAAAAAGTCTTAAAACTGGACTCTAATCAAACAATGTGTGAGTCACTCGCTCCGTTTCAAGTTGTGTAAATTTAACTTCTGGTAATTCATCATGCAGCACAGATCCCTCCTGTCATATCAGCGATTTATTGACTCAAAATTAGTGGATTACTGTGTTATTTAGTTTTCTTGGGCGGTTATTTAAAAAATAAAAGTAATCACTGATTCTACAATGCAGCAAAATACTTATAAATATGTTTTTACATCAATTTGTCTGTCCTGTTTGTAAACAGGATTTATTTGATGCTTAATGCCCCAAGGAATTATTTGTCAAATAAAAATAAGTGCCAACTATCTGAAAATAAAAAAATATTGGCCTGTTTGTTTTATTGTTTTTTTTTTTTTGGTGGGTTAGAAGTGTGATTATTCTGAAAAAGAAAAGAAAAAAATCATGTTTTGAATTTTGCTCCTGTGTGTACATATTAGGAAATTCAAGTTTTTGTTTGTTCATGAACTTCATTTTCAGGTAACCAGACATGAACAAAACGAACAATAAAAGCCCTGCAGAGCTTAATAAATTACACCTTGATCATTCTTGTTTTTGTCAATCCAAACACTAAAAACAGAAAGGGTAAACCTTTTTTTTTGGTTTGGAAAACCTTTTTGGTCACAAACAATATATTAAAATGTGGCTTCTTAAGTATTTTTCTAGGATGTGTAGAATAGAAGATATAAAAAGTTTGATTTTACGTAATTTCGTCCCTCTGTTTGTTTTCTTCTGCTTATTCGGAGTCGGGTCGCAGGAGCAGCAGCCTAAGCAAAGAGACCCAGACTTCCCTCTCCTCAGCCACTTGGACCAGCTCGTCTGGGGGAATCCTAAGGTGTTCTTAGGCCAGCCGAGAGACATAGTCCCTCCAGTGTGTCCTGGGTCTTCCCCTGGGCCCCCTCCCAGTGGGACGTGCCCGGAACACCGTGATTTTATTTCATTTTTTACCATTGTCTTAGAAATGTCTGCACATGCAGTTATCTCTTAAGAGACAATAACAGGAATAAAATGTGATTTCATGTCAATTATCTACTGATAAACATGAAAATATAAAAAGACACAAACTATCCGTGAAGATTCATTTGTAGAAGTTAAAATCTGATCTGTACCCAAACAGATTAGGGTTCATTTTGGTCACTTAAGGTCAAAGGAAAGCTTTATGGTTTGGGGACGGTGGTGTTGACCAAATGAGGCAGAACTGAAGATGAGGTTCTCCTGAGGAGTGACCAGAATGGATCAGATATGAGCACAGAGAGCCACACATTTCAAAAATGTATTAATGCTGCCTTTAAAGCTCACCAGGAACGATTTTATCTCTCTCAAAAAAAATCTCACTTCTGAGGTACGTGTAGCCATAGACGTAATTTGCGGGGGGGGTTAAGGGGGTTATGACCCCCCAATAATTTGATCCAGTCAATATAAACCCCACAATAAAATGACATAATTTGCTTAAACACAACACAAATGAACTGGTTAAATAGACAGATGCAACTGTCTTGTTGACTTTAGGTAACTTTGACCTGATTTAAAAATTTATGATGTCACATTTGTATGTTTCTACTAAACAAAAAAAACAACGGCGCAGAGCGAGGATGTGAGCACTGTGTGTGTGTGGTCCTCACAAAGATAGAAAGATATGTATGTGTGTGTGATTAGACCTGCGATGAAAATTCAACAGCTTTTTTTCACGACAGCTTTGCAAGATACTTTTATTTCCTTTAAAGGAAAATGTAACAGGTGAAGCCACAGCGGGTTACCTTATCAAGAATCACCAACACAGACCCGTGTGTGACCGAGTTCCCCGAGTCCCTTCATGTTCAAGTAGCGCTGATCAGCAGCGCAGCAACAAGCTAATGTAATGTCCCTCAACTTTTAAAAAAGTAACCAGAGTCCTGTGTGAACTCAAAACACTCCAGGCAAAAAGATCTACTGTTAGTGTTCAAGTCATCCTGGACTCACACAGGAGCATTAACCCTTTAAGGCCCAGATTTAAAATGTGGTAAATAAATCATTTTTTAGTGATTGAGAAGTTTTTTTTTGATAGTTGCATTTTTTAACTGTTGTCTTTTATATCTACAAGAGTTAGAGTTTTTTTGAAGTTCTAATGATTATTAGAAACAGGGCATTTGAGGAATTTACTCTAAATACTTAAAAAAAAAAACATGTTACAGAAGTAATAAGAAGCAGGTTTATTTTTAATAAACTTTACAAATGTGTTCGTTCCTACAAAACTGTCAAATATATTTACAAAATACACTAAACTGATTCAGATTAACATAAAACAAATCATGTTTTATAATTAAATGTCGGTTTCCTGCTATAAAGAAAAATCCTCCATCCATTTTGTCCTTGTTCCTAATCAGGGTCAGGGTGAGGTTGGAGCCTGTCCCAGCTGCCTTTGGGTGAAGGCAGAGGACACCTGGACAGGTCTCCAGTTCATCAGAGACACAGATAAAGCCATCCACACTCCCAGTCACACCTAGAGTCACACAGAAGAGCTCCAAAAGAGATTAAAACTGAGCGTTCTGGACTACATCTGCTGCTGCTCACTGTTCTAATCACTTATTATCAATAATAATTTACTATGATCCAATCAATAATATAATTTACTACCATTTATTATTGATGATCATCATGAGGAGTCCTTAATATTAAAATTTAATCAGGCAGTCAAATATTCACGTATATGTAATTATTTTTTTCTATAATTGAAGGTGAGTCGTGCAACAATGAACAATAGCGTAAGCCCCCCAATGGTAGACCTAAAGTTACGCCCTTGCGTGTAGCAACACGTAGCTCTGCTTCCTGCATTAAATGTAATGATTTAGTTTCTTTTCTCAAAGAGTCACTGAGCTGCAGCTGCAAGAACTTCTCTCGCTAAAATCTGCCAAACAGGAACACATCCCACCAAATGATGGGTCTTGGTGAGTAAAGAACATTTACTTAAGACAAAAGTAAAGAAATTTGTGTTTGATAGAATGCTTGGCAATAAATTTTTGGCAGCACCTGGGGGCACCAGAAGCTCAAAACAAGAGTCAATAACAGCAAAATAAACTGTTTGGCAGAGAAGATTTGGCACATTTTTCATATTTGCAAGCCACATACTCAGCTCAACTGCTCAACCCACAAATGCATGTTCCTTACAAATGTGGCTTCATTTAAAATGGAAATTGACAGGCTTTCCAACAGTATAAGATTTATTGCTAAGCAGCATTGTTACAGCAAATAAATAATCTACCAAACACACATTTCCTTATTTTTTATGTTGTTTAGATCTGTTTGACTGATATTATTAACATATTGGTATAAATGACTAACTTACGTATATCTGGGTGTTCCAAAAAGGGAAGTTGCTGTTAAAAGAAAAAAAAGAAAAGAAAAGCAATGTGAATGTTTAAAGTAATAAGCTTATAAACCAGTGTGTATTTTATTTTATTTTTTGGAATGAATGATCTGCCTGGTTGAGATGTCAGAAATAATTAAGCTTCTTTTTTCAAACGCAGGTTTTTTTTTGCATTGAATAAACAAACATTTTTAAGTCTGCTCATTCATATACAACGTATCATGTTTCAAATTCACTCTGCTTCCTGAGAGATAAAATCGATTACCGGGAAGAAACTTCATTTTTCAGGTCACAACTTGAATTTTTAACTGTCAGGAAAAAAACAATCACCTGGCGTGATCGCATTCAGTGAGGAGGAGAAAGGAGGAATGAGTGGGTAGTTCATAAGTGCAGAGATTCTTGTTTATCAGTTGCAGATGGTGTAGATTGAACTTCCATGGTGTTTTGTTTTTCTTTTGTTATTTTTCAGGAAAAGCTCTCCTCTTCACAGGAGGAATGGGTGAGATTTCAGATGCTCCATATGTTTCTTCTTTTGGATATTAAAACCTAATAACTTATATTTCTTGTCCCTATAAGCTGCAGGAGGAATGGGGGTCTTGCTGGTTGTTCCTGTAGTTTTGGGGACTTTAGGTTTCACCTCTGGGTTAACAGCTGTCTCCTATGCTGCTGTTGCCATGGCGAACGGAGGAGGTGTCGCAGGGTTGGTGGCTCTTCTGAAGTTTGCAGGTATTTTGAACCGGTTGTGGATTTATCACTCTAAATGACTCACAGTGGCATGTTTTAATATGAGAGGCATCAACAGATTACGTCTAACTTCCAGCTGCTTTATATTACAGCTCACAAAGTTTCTCTGTTGCTTGATAAAACCTGTCAATGTTGAGCCTTTTCATTGCACTTTTATTTTTGCAGGTCTTGCCATTCTGTCAGCAATCGCCGCTGCTGTTGTGGCCAGAATTCGAAGCAGCGTTAAAGCAGGGGTTGGATGGGTGACAAACAAATTGCCCAGAAATAAGGACAAAAAAGAGGAAACACTAGAGAAAGACAAAAAATAAAAATAAGCAGAATTTGTTTGTTCTTTACTGTCTCAGTGAGCAGGGGTGTGGCCAGAGGTGTGGCTAAGGTGGCAAGTGCCACTCCTAATTGGCCACCCCAAAATGATTGGCTTTTCTGAACCACTGAATTAATCAAATGCAATAATAATGTGTAATAATTCTGGGCCAGTCTGTAATGTAGTGATGACATGGAGCAACTAAAATAGTTCTTGAATAAACTTGGACAGAAACTACCTTTTAATGAGTCATTTAAATTTAGCTTTGGTAACCATATTGAATATTTGTCATTTAAATTCAGAATATGTTGGTCATCACGCTCAGCTACCATAACACTAAATTTTAGCTTAACATCTCTAAAAAAGTCTGATTAACAGTATTTTTGCTATTTTAGCTTAAGTGGCCATCTTGAATTTTGATTTGCATTCAGAGTATGTAAGTTTATTGTTGGCTACTATTATACCAATTTTAAATTGGTTGATATATACCTTTTTCTAAAATTATCATTAGTCCTTATTTTAAAATTGAGATTAGCTTTCTGAATATCACAAGCAATTCTTGGCTACCACAATACCTAATTTCAGCTCAACGTTTTTAAAAATAGCTGAGTTATAGCCATTTGAAATTAGTTTTGGCGGTCATCTTTGATTTAGTATTTGCATTCAGATTTTGATTACTTTTGTACAAATTTTCAGCTGTGTATAGCCCTTTGTAAAATTTGTTTTAGCATTAGAAGTTAGCCTAAACTAAGATTAAACAAAGTTTCAACTCAGCTGAATAAATGGTTCTCAGTGACGTCCTCATCCTGGACTTTTTTGCCCTCTGCACCCGATTCGTGGGCTAGCATTTAGCTTGTAGCGATAAAACCAGAATGGGAGAACCACAAAAGCAGGGGAAAAAAACTGCAAAAAGGCTACAGAACGAGCATTAACAGGATCATAATACATTGTATTTAAAACGTGCCTTTCAGGACATCCATGGATCCACTGAATAATAAATCTAAATCAA
>JARVJO010000173.1:9925507-9945054 GCA_031762555.1 Cynodonichthys magdalenae | reverse complement strand
GATAGATAGATAGATAGATAGATAGATAGATAGATAGATAGATAGATAGATAGATAGATAGATAGATAGATTCATTCCTTCCTTCATTCATTCATGGATGGCTGAGCAGAATTCGGTTCAAAGACAGGAATAAAACTGAGCTGCTGCTGAGCTCAGCTCATCCTGTTTTAGCAGATGAATCACAAGATGCATTTATGATTTAAAAAATGCACCGAAAATTATTTAGAATAAATAAATAGAAAGAAATGTAGGGTTTTTATAACCTCAGACTGAAAATAGCTAATACGGAAAATGGTTCAAATAAATGATTTTTCACCAGTTCTGTTCTATTAATGTACATTATTGAGTGTTTACATGATTTTTTTCTCCTCTTCAGATTAGATTGTGCTTTTTAATCTCAAATCAAATAAATAAACGCAGCAACTTCACTCATTCTGATTAGTTTCTGTTACACATTTCTTGTTTTCAGTCTGATCCAACAATTTGTGATATATAATAACTGTGATGGTTATTATATTTAATAATTTTTGGGGGGAGGGAAACGGAGGTGCATAAAAAGATTTCTAAAACTTCACGTCATCATAAATCCAGCATTGAGTTTAACTGAACCTGCACTTTTCAGGACAAATCCTGCAAAACGTCAGTGACATAACTGATAAAAAAAAAGGCAACAAAAAGGATGATTCTGCTTACATAAACCAATTAACCTGGCAGGATAAAGTGGGAGAGGATAAATATTTAATTTCCTCCGGAGCTTTACAGGGTAATGGTTAAAAAAAAAGGGTCACATGAAGAACATGGATATTTTCCATTTTTCTTGCTGTTTTAGAAACCTCTCTTTATTTCTCATTTGAATTGCTTCTAAGCACAACATTCCCATCCAAGATTAACATTCAGATGATGAAGAGCACGTCAACATTAATAATTTACTTTGTTAAAAGTGGGTCTGGAAAGGATTGTGAGTTTTGGCAAATAATGTATTTTTCCAGCAGACATTTGTTTGAGATTCTCTAAAAATCAAGCATCACATAAAAATAAATAAAGATAATAAGAAAAAAACTTTCCACCAACTCAGACTTTCACATTGTGGTTGTAATATTTTTAGATCATCTTCTCACATTAATTAACCACAGTCAGCCTGGGATCTTTGTCTCTGTAGGTCTGAGATAAAAGCTGACTTTAAATGAAATACAGAGTGTGTCTGTGACTCACGATGATGGTTGATGGTATTGATGAGTCTTAGGCCAACGTAAGCGTGGTTGTTGGTGATGAGAACCACATCGAACAGCTCTTCACTCTCCGGATAAAGCTCCCTCAGCTGGGTGTTGACTGCCTCCAGGGCCTGGGAACATGGAGCAGATTTGTGTTAAAACAAGGACTAAAACTGAGGATGGAGGGTCTGATCCACCTCCATCAGCATCTCTGACCTTAACAAAAGAGAAGGCGGGTCCAGGACTGAAGGGCTCCGTCTCGTGCTCCACCTGATACTTGATGTACTCCTCCATGCCCTGCTGCTCGAAGATCTGCTGCTCCTTCTCCATGTTGAAGAGGACTCGGGACGACACGGCGATGGTGATGCCGTTCTCCGGCCTGGGCTGGAGGGTGAGGCAGCCGAGGTTCGACATTTCAACAAAAATAATAATTAAAAAGAAGCTGTGGAGTGAACTGAGTGAGGTGCTGCGACAGAAGTGAAGTGACAGGGTGATATGAAATGTTTTCCACTGCTGGAGCCTGATAATGTCAGCTCACATACCAGAGCCTTTAACTCTTTACCCACATGTGTCAAACTCAAGGCCCGAGAGCCAAATGTGGCCCGTCAAGGCATTTTATGTGGCCTGTGAGGGCTTTTAAGATGTACCAATGTCTTAAAATAAGCTGCTTTAAAGCCAGCATTGATCATAAATTACATTTCCCATAATGCAAGTTGATTATTGTACTCCAAAATCACATCATCCCACCAGGAGGAGGTAGACAGGTGCCTAAAGTAGCTGGGCTGCATTTTCAAAGGCTATGTTTGCTGCAGCCCGGTTGTGCTGGGAAGTGGGAATTTCCCACTTACATGTAGGAAGTAATGTCCCTCCAGTGGGAATTCCCGGTCGGAAAGTGGGAGAGTTCAGAATTCAAGATGTCAGATATTCTCCACAACCCCACAGTGAGTAAAACTCTCTAATTTTTACTTTTCATAGTATTTCTGTATTATTTCACGTTTACTACATCGTAACCCCCAACACACACACACACACACATTTGTCTATCCTTATTAGGACCTTTCATTGACTTCCATTCATTTCCAGTAGTTTCCATAGCATAATCCTGACCACTTATCCTAAAACTAAACTCACAGGTACCTACCTGACTCTAGAACTAACCTAAATTAATTTTACATTTTAGTCCTAAACCAAACCCCCAACCCAAAAATGGAGTTCCACCATATTAGGACCGGTCTTTGGTCCCCATTATTACTGGTCTTGACAAGGTAGGTGTGTATACCAGAAACGGTCCCAAAAAGGTAACAAAAACAAGTACACACACACACACACTTTTAAGTATTTATAAGAGGACGTGTTAAAACATTGTTTATATGCAGGAAATACCATGTAGAGCTCAGTTATTGTTTGTTAGCTGTGTAAGTGTTTAGTTGAAGTAATGCAACTGACCCTTTTAAAATAACACTAGATTTGTTTATTATATAAATATATATATATATTAATTACAGATGCAGTGCAATGAGCTGCAGGGAAATTCTGTTTTAGGACTGTTTCAATCTGAAGAAAAGGATGGAGACTAACTTTAAACTCTTCCTGCAGTCTGAAGTTGTCTCGTTGAGTCTCAGGTTCAGGAGGCTGATTGTCTGTCTGATCTGAAACATGAGCTCCTCGCTTCGCTCAGTTTCCAAGCGGCACCATAAAGTATCACGTTTAAAGCTTAATCTTTATGTGATTTTAATATCAACAAGCTTTGAATGATTCATCAGTTTAGAGTGTCCGTTTACTATTTGTTGTAACTGCAGCATTAGTAGACAGAGCATGGGGAAAACTGCAGATACTCACCGGTTGGGGTTTCTTTGTGGGTGTGGAGGGCTTCAAAACAGCTCTAGCATCTTCCCTGGGGGTTCTGCTGCCATTCTTCATTAAGTCCTGTCCACTGATGGTCAGAGTTTGACTGCTGTTTAGGCTCATTTTGTGATTATTCACTTTTAAACTCTTATTGCAGGATTTCCTCCCCAAAAAAGCCCCCTCCTCATAGGTTAAATTCAGTCGTGCTGCACTCAACAGATGAACTCAGAGCTGCTGCTGCTGCTGCTGCAGAGGCACTTGGCTGAACTGAGATGATGCAGAAGAGGAGCAGGATGGAGGAAGACATTAAAAAACAAAAAAAACAAGTCGTGACCTTGTCTTCTCACGTCCAGCATCATGCAGATGTAATCCCTCGATCAGGTCCTCCGGGCTGCTCCTGTCCTCTTTTGCACACTCTGTTCTGACTCCAAGCCCTCACGCATCCTCCCCCTTTTTAACTCTTTCAATGTGGGACTCCCAGGAGTGACAGCAGAGCATCTGATTTCATCCAGTCAGTGAGTCATGACATGTTCAAATGTGGTCAAATCTCCAAACTGAGACAAATTAAAAAAAAAAATCTGAACTTCCCTACATATTATATTTAATTTGGAAGAAAAAAATGATTATTTGTGTAAAATGCTACAGCTAAGGTTACTCTGCATCCTCTGTGCTTCCTCTCATAAACTATTTCATAATCCTGCACGGCATTATGGGAAATGTAGTCCATCAGTGGTTAAGTCACAGAGCAAACGTTTCGTTTCCAGGCAACAGCAGGTGAGTCATCGCAAACGGGACACTTCCACTTCTGCAGTCCATCTGATTAGCCATGTGGACACCAGTTCAAACATTACACACACACACACACAGACAGTGGCTTAGAGAAACAGGCAGGTGATGCAGGCAGCACAGATGAAAGAACACGCTGTGCTTTGAAGAAAATAAAATCATCATTAATGCTTTTAGCTCCGCTTTTATCTCATAAACAGACGATCTGCAGCCTGCAGGTGAGATCTGGGAGGGAAGAGATTAAACAGACAAAACTACAGGAGCAAAAAGATTAAAAATAATATTAATAACACACAATGACACAGCTGGATCCATCAAGGACATAATTTATATTAGGAGGAAAACATGTAAAGTAAAATTAACATAATAAGTCTGAATAATTTAAATATTGTAACTATGGTAAACTGATTTATGTTCACATGAAATATAACTTCAGCTGATTGTATGAGAGAATAAACTCCTTTTCTAATAAAATTTTGTGTGGTTAAAAGTTAAAAATAAAATAAAACCTTTATCTCATCCTTTTGTTTAATTTACAATATTTTTAAATGTTTGATTAAATGTATAAAAAACACTTTGAAAGGCAAATAAAGGAATATTTTGTTTTGCTTTTTTGACACTTTTTAAAGTTTGATGCAGTTTTGAAAACTGATTCTTCTTGCTGGTAAATAATCAGAGGTTTATTCATCCATGTATGAATAAAAGGCTTTTATTGTGCTCCACCCTGATTTTAGAGCCATTGTTTGTAGTAACTGGACTGTTTTTTAAAATTTGTTACAAGTAGAAATTCATAACCTATAGAAACAACTTTTCTTCTCCAAAAGCTGCAGACGGGAAAAAACATCTGATTCCATGACACTGAACAAGATTCGAAGCAGAAGGCTGTAGAGTTGTCATAAAAATTAAAAATATAAATACTACAAATAACAACAGATGCATAAAAAACAACAAAACTGTAAAATGTGCAAAAGGTTGTGGCTAAATTCAAACATTTTAGTTCTGTTAAAAGATCTCATCACATCAAACTGAGGACAAATCTGGTCAAAATAACCAAAGCAGATTTTCAGATGTTTGGTCTGAATCCTAATTTCAGATTATTCTAATGAGGAACTTTTGATGTCATTTTAAAGACAAAACCACAAACAAGTTATTAAGATTTACCAGCAAGAAAGAAAAAACTTTGCTAGCTGGCAGGGAAAATAAAAAATTAAGCCTTTTCAGCTTAAAATCATTATTTTTTGTAGCAACTGCTCAAAAACGGTCTTCAGAAAAGTGATTTAAGATTATATTTGAGATATTTCATTTAACAACCGTATTTATTCAATATGTTTTGATGAATGTTTAAACCCAAACACTTTAGCTAATTTTCCCACGCCACATTGAGACTTTACAATTAATACTTGATCAGGAAAAACCTGGATCCTACAACCATGGGCTGTAATAAAAAATAAAATAAAAATAAAAAAAACTAATTTGTAACAAAATGCATGTATATTTGTGAATTGAGGAAAGCTGGAGACATTTTTGCGATGAAAACAGTCAGTTTGTGCAGTTGATGCTCGGAGCCACTAGAGAGAAGCAGAGCGTTAGAAAGAATCTCAGCATCTTTGAGAGCTTCTCTAGTTTCATTCATGCTTTCAGTCTGTTGTAAACAAAGAGGATGTGAGAGAAAAACTGCTATAAGGAGGAAGTTGGACTGAAAATGTTTGCATTTGAGTATCTACAATCCAGTTTTTACCACAAACACTCTTGTTTACAAAAGATGCTTTACATCTGTTGTTTCATCTCACCTGATAACTGTTGATTTATATGAACTAATACTATTATTTTATGATATAATGTAATATGCAAAGTTTTATACACTTAATTTCTCCTTTAAAACATTAAACATTGTGAGCAAAGCAGTAAAAGGCTTCAACTGTGTATGTGTATGTGTGTGTGTGTAGGTGTGTGTGTTTGAGTGTGTGTTCTTAGAGCTCAGATGGGGTTAACAGGACATGGAGACAGTTGGGCCGCACCCACTGAGATGATTTGAATAACACCGGCTTTTGGCGCGAAGCTGAGGAGGAGGCAGCCTTTTCTTCGTTCCGGCTTTGTGTCACCTCTCCCCGCCCTGAGCTGAGCTCCCTGCAGTGGCGGGAAATGCAGGGGGGGGGGCACGACAAACCCAGCAAACGAGCAGGCCTCGATGAGCATTAGTTGCCTTGGAGCCATGTAATAAGTGAAGCATTTCTTGAAAAACAAAACAAAAAAACAGAGGGGGAAGGACGTTAGGTAGAAAAAGCAGAAGAAAAATGAAAAAAAAAAAAAAACGCAATGCTGTTTTGGCGCGAGTCTGCAAGAGAGATAAAGCTGTCTGTGGGTGGAGACAAAAGGAGGCCAGAACAAAGAGCCCGGACAACCCCCCTACTCTATATCAGGCTCCACCCCCACCCCCCTCAACACCGCCTCCAGGCTTGAAACAAGGCAGATGACTATTATAACCTTAATCAGCCCTTTAAAACAGCCACTCAGGCATGTTGGCCACCACCAGGCTCTTTGTTCTTACTGGGATTCTGCTCAAAACCACGTCCAATCACACACATACGCTGCTGTCGGAGACTATTACGGCCTTTTTCCTTCTATTGTTGCAGCAGGACGGCCTTCTGGCATCAAACAAAGGTCATTCACTGACCTGGCAGCGCTGACAATTGGCAGCCACGTAATTGGATTTGTTGTTATTAGGTTTCAGGGATGCCGCGGCCCCGAGTCAACCCTGTCTTCCTGAAATCTGTGGCACTGGTAAGCTGTCGGAGACCAACAGCAGCATGTTCCTGTCACTTCCTGCCTCCCGACGAGTTCGACACAAAAACAGGAAGCCTGTGCTGCTTTTTCTGCGTCTCCTGGCTTCTTTCTTTTTCACACACGAAGGCGGAAACAGAGGCAGTAATTATTACATAAGCTGCACAGTGGTGGTCTCTCAGGCCCTGATGACAACAGCGTTTGGGGAGGGGAGTTGTAAGCAAGAGAAAATGCTGAGCAGGTATTCATTTAGATGCAAATACACCCTCAGTCTGGGTCAATAAACAGAATGAGTGCTGAGGGTGTGACCCGTGAAAATACAAAAAAAAAAAAAAAGTTGTAAAGTTGTTGAAGGGGCAGCAACTGTGAGGACAGTCGGGGGTTAAAGGGGGAAGGGAGAACCCCCTTTTGGAGTTTGTAGGGAAGGAGAGAGGGAGGGTGGACGCTGGTGACGAAACAGAAAGGGGGCAAAATTCAAAAGACGCAGAAAGAAAGAGTCCCAAACTTAACTGAAGCAACCTTACACCGCGGGGCTAAACAATGGAACATCTGCTGGCCCACAAAGACCATCCCAGGCTGCTTTTTGAAGCCCCCCTTCCCCCTCCGCTGCAGAGGCAACAGGTCTGAACACGTGACTTTACAATGAGAAGTGGTTTGGATTCAAGAAATAAACTCTTTGGGTGTTTTTATTAAGCATGCAAATCAGTCATGAGCTCATCGTGTCTTTTTATTTAGGCTGCTATGTTTCAAATCTGCCCATTCACAAACACTGAGTGCACCGTGTGAAAAAAACACCAGCTGCTTCCTTGATTTACAACTACACAAAAAAAACCCAAAAGAATAGCAGAAGTGAAACAAAACTAAAGATTTCTTCAAAGATTTAGCGGAAGTGTTCCTGGAAGTCAGAAAACATGAGGACTGAAGTAGTTTTTACACCAAAACAGTGATTCTCAAAAAGTTTTTTTCATTGTTTCTAAAACAAACCATGATGTGAGTAAAGGTTGCAAAATTCAGCTTTCTTAAAAAAAGAATCAAACAATAAAACAATCAAACAATCACATAAAATCCTATTTTATATTTTGACAAAGTTTCAAAGCTTTTGTATTTTATGCTACTGCAGAAAAGATGATTAATAATCAGAATTTTAAGTCTCTTTATGATTTTTTCAAGACTGTTTGACCTCTTGACCCTGCAAGAGCATTAATAGCTTAAAGTGGAAAACCCTAAAAGAAAAAAAGGGTCCAGCATTTCTTGAAAGAATGCACATTTCCTGCCAAAGTTTTAGACTAAAAGCATCTTGTGTTTTGAAACAATGAAGCTGCAGCCATGCTGATCAAACTGAAAACATAATTATGACCTGTGTGTGTGGTGAAGCACTCTCAGCTACCACCAGACTAAATTGTGGCTCAATGTCTGTAAATTTTTCTGAGTTGAATCCATTTTTTGTCCTGGCCAAGATCTCTTCACTGTGATGACTATTGTTAACCATAGATGTCAACTCAAGGATTCATTTGTAAAGATTTTGTTAAAATTTGATTAGATTCTGTTTTAATAGAAAAATCATTGTCGCTTAGCCTTCACCTTCAGCAGTGGGAGATAATTATGTTATTCATATCCAAACTAATGACTTTAGTGGACAAATTGAAAGTTTATAAAGGCAAAATGTTTGGCTGCGAGGAGTTCAGAAATTCAGGAACTTAAATCCCTGAGCAAACTCCAGCCACCATGAAGCGCAACAGCATTAACAGCGTTAGCAGCATTAGCAGCATTAGCAGCAATAGTAGGGTTAGCATCATTAGAAGCGTTAGCAGCATTAGCAGTGTGGATACTTTTCTGCCAGGATGATGTCATAACAAAAGCCTTGTACCAAAGGCTAAAGCTCTGTTCCATTTCAAAATCCTTCAAAGTAAACCTTAACATTTAGCTGCAACGTTTTAGATTTAACCTTTACATTTAGATTTAAAGGTTTAACACATAGACTTAACATTTAGTAAGAACTATCAAAATGTAAGAGTGAGTCTAATAACAATAAAATGCTTGGGGAATTTTTAAAACTTGTATTTTACTCTCAGAAATTGAGCTAAGTAATTAAAATGTGTTAATGACATTTTTTAACATTTTATTTTACACTTGGTGCTCTATATGCAACAAGTTAAAATGAGTTTTTACTTTTTCTTACCCATCCAAATCGGTGTCTGTGTACAAAGAGTCAATGTGAGGGGTTTGCCAATGTGGGGGCAACATAGCAGTTGTTGCTCTTTAGTCCCACCCCGCCCCTCCACCCACCGACATTGTGTCGTTTATCTATTAAACAGCCTCCTGGTTGCATCAACAAAGATACCTCTGCCTCTCCAGGGGCTCAAGCACACCATAGAAACAGAATACCGCCCCTCCTGTGTGTCGGGTTTGTTTATTCATTAACTTCAGGAAGGTCCATCCACCCATCCCAGCCTGCTCTGGTTTGTGAGCAGGTCAGAGTTTAATACGAGCCACTGCCGACTCAACCAGTGAGATGATGAGAGGTCCTTTTGATGGGTTCATTATAATCAGAGCTGCGGCGTGTTTAGGCCCAGATGGCACCAGCGCTTGCACTAACAGGATTAGGATTATCTCCAGATTAGATTATTACCTTCTTGAAACACAACATGCAAGATGTTTTTTTTAGGTTGTGAAAAAAAAATGACTACAAAAATCCCAGAGCCTGGTAAATGATGACGTCTTTGTTGGATTTCATAGCAGATACATTTGAATTTGAAAGAAAAACTCTGATTTGAGACAGGTCGGCTGGGACCAGACACATTCGAGAGGAGCATGTAAAGCCTGCTGGAACTGAATCATCGCTCTTATGTAACACGGGCCTAAGCGAGGGGAGGGCAAGCAGCAGACGTGGGTGAGAGACGGAAAGCAGAAGACTGACCTAGATCAACAAATGGTGGAGATAAGTACCTAGAAAGAGGGCAGAGGCCAGCGGATTGATGTGGAACAAAACTGGGGTGTGCAGAGGAAAACGGAGGAAATTGAAATGTTCACAACAGAGTATCGGGGCTGGTTCGCTGGAAATCAGTGGCTGGGCTTCAGTGACACAACCAGGCTGGAATGTGGGTCAGCAGGCAGAGAGTTTGACAACTGTGGTCAGGGAAAGTTTCACGAGTGTGTGTATTTGTGCTGTGTGTGTGTGTGTGTCTGCGTCTTTTCCCGGTTGTGTTTTCCACTTCTTCCTTGACCGTCAGCCGCTTGAAAATAGAATAAGGGGAAGAGTATGTTGTAAGTATTGAGTAAGAAAGGGATGACTTCCAACTGCATTTCTCGTCAGAAGACCAAAAATCCATACATGTGACCCAAAACAGAATGAGAGATTATTCAAGCTCCAAACACTGTGTTGCCCTTCCACCTGTTTCTCCTTTATCATATGTCCTATTTACCCCAAACATGTGGGTCAAAGATAAGCAGCCAGTTGTGCCGGTGTTTTGGAACCATAAACCCATGAGGACTATTTATGGTCTGTTTCCTCTGCCGTTCCTTTGTACACACAATGCACACATGTGATCCAAACAGAACACACCCATGTTGCAAACGTTGCTCAATGTTTATTGCTCCCGAAAATTTGCAGAGGTAGGTGATTCTTCAGCAAAGAAGGGGGATGTTTAACGGTTGCGAAAGTGGACCGTCTCACTGTCCAGAAACATAGTTGTGCTTTTAGATCTGCTCCGTTATGAAGCCCGCTAGGGTAGTTGTGACAGACTTTCTCTGGTTTTATCATGAAGCGGGTCTATCTGCAGGAAATGCTGGATTGGCGAGTACAACCGGTAAAGTCTTGTCAGGGAAACAAGCCAAGGATGAGCTAATCTCATCCGCTTTTTCTGTTAAATTTACAGGATATTTTTTTCTTTCTTAAGATAACCCAACAAACTGTCAAATCTTCAGTCGCAACAAGGGTCACTTTTCATTTAGAGATGTCAAAAACAGATGAATTGAGTGAAGTGTATCATCTTAAATTTAATCATTTAAACCAGATGTTTAGTTGGTCCAGTTGTGGTTAACAATGCTCTTTTTTAGGGTTAAAGATAAGAATAAAGACATATTTGTCCACGAGCACCTCAGAAGTGGATCAGTGTGAGCAGAAAAGCTGGTCAGACCAGTTAACCGTCTGAGCAGCACAGAACTCCAGGACAAGGAGATCCTTTGACTTAATTGTTTCCTTGCAGGAAAAAGTCTTGTTTGAACAAAATAAAACAAATCAACAGAGTTTAATTATCAACATTAGAACAAATGGAAGAGATTACAAACACCTGTTTGGAAAAGTAAAGGTGTTTTCTTCCTGTTTTAGATCTTGTTCGGAGGCAGTTACACCCATCTGTCTTTAAAAACAGAAACACGGAGCGTTAAAATGCTTTGAATTCTCTGAAGGTTACCAACACAAACCATATGATTTTCTGCTGCAGATCAATGATGGAGACTTTTTGCATGAAGAAAGTTGGGAAACGAGGTCAAATGCATCATTTGGAGGGGGATCTTTGTGAATATTAATGTTTCTTTACTTAAAATAAGCCTGTTTGTAACGTAACAGGAAATGTATCAGACGGGTTGTTCCTATCAGATCCAAAACCTGAGGTCTGCTCTCACTTTTTGATAAAAATACAAGCATCACAGCAGGAGTTGGTGGCAATCAAAGGTGTTATCTGTTGTAAGTGACAGTTGAGATGATGAGAAATGTCAGGTTATCTGATGCTTTGGTTTGTTTTCAGTTTACAAAAGAAAGTTGAGCACTAGAAAGATCCAAACTCATCCTGTAGAAATGCTAAATACCTATGAAATACATGCAAAGTCATTAGGTTTCACTTTTTGATGTCCTAACCAAGTCTTCCACTGAATAATTCAGTTATGCCACAAAACAGTGACCTGAGGGCAGAGCAAACACAAACAAGTAAAACTCCAACCATTCCCAGCAATAACAAAGGAGAGCAAAGTGCAGGACGGTTGGCGCTCAGGGTGTGCCGGGGCTCGTCTATCAGGCTGGACTACCTGAACCACATGGCTGCCTCTGACTTCATTAAATAAATGACAGGAGCTCAACGCTGAGTCACTCACTCAGGCCTGCAGAGACTCATCAACGGTGAAGTCATCTTCATCACCACCGAGGGTGAAAACACCTGAAGGACGCTCATGTCGGGTTGAGACTCATTTATTTCTGAAGGGAAAGATTCTTGCTCTAGAAAAAAAATGCTCAAACTTAGTACTGAATACAGTAAAATGTACAGAGCAGTGTTTGTTGTCTGATTTAAAAACACAATATGTTGTTAAATTATAAATAGACAATATTTATAAAATTGCAGTCATGGCTAAACGCAGTTCTGCTCGTGTTTTTTCTTGTAAAATTTAAGATCTAAAGAATAAATGTGTTGCTTTTAATACCAGATTTACTAAAATATCAAGTACAAAAAACATCTGCATTTGCTATCTTATTAATCATGTTTGGAAACGCATGTCCTCCTGCTGCCTTCAGGGGGTGCTACGGCACCTTCTGCACCCCTACTTCCCACAGCCCTAATCTGCACATTTTTACTTTTATTTTTTATTTTGGAGCAGGAGGGTAAAAGCGGCATATTGAGTTTGCTGAACTCTGCAAATTTGATGCAAAATGTCATGAAATCTTTTCGGATATACTGCCAAAAAACTGTGATCAACTAATCAAAATAGAATAAAAAACATTTTTCACCCCTGAATTTTGTTGCACTTTTTATATCCAATAGGTGATATTGTATTTACATATCTTATTTCACGTTATGTGTTGCAAACCAATCTTTCATGGTGTTTTTATGTTTATCAGGTCAATTCTCCTCTCCCCGTGTGTTTATTCATGTATTGATCTGCACTGTCTGCTGTGGTGCAGCCTGGTTGTCTGGGCGGAGTCCCAAAAGAAAACTGTGCTTATACATCTGCACACGAGTTAATCCCCAAAAACTCTGCAGCATCTGTATCAGTCATGACAATCTTCTGGATCTCCAGATACCAATGGATTTTACAACCTCATGGAGCAACCCTGGACCAGACCTAAAGTGGGACTTCACTCAGAGGTCACTGCTCTAAAGATACAGGCTGTATTTATGTCTGTGACCCATTTCCAAGCACATCAGGTGCCCAGCGTGCAGCAGCCACTGCAGAGGGGAGGATCCACAACACAGCCTCTCCTCAAGGACGAGCCTGAAGGAAGGGCTTTAACCTTCAGAGCAGCAGCTGTATTACAAAACAAAAAGCCTTTAAAATAAAATTCAGCATTGAGCTGTTAAAGATAATTTTATATCAGTATTTGATGCAGAAAAAATCTGCATAAAATATTTAAGTTTGGTGCCAATTCAATGTTCAGCAGTGACATGAATAAAGACCAAAAGACATTGTGTTTTTATGCAAATATGGTATAAAAATTTTAATTATGCTGTTGAGGTTAGCATGCTCAAAACAAAACAAAAAATCAAAACCAGAGAAGCATTGAAATCACAAAGTGACATGTGAAATATAAAGTACAGCAGTGCAATTTTTTTTTCATTGTTTCTTACCAAAATAGAGGTTTTTGTGGCACAGAGGAGCAAATTTTCCAAACAAGAAACTACTCCAGGTTCTATCATTAACAGCAGGAATAAGCTATTATTTACAAAACGATATGTACATCAAAACAAACTGGATGCTCTCCAGAACTCTGGCAGGTAGAAAGGCATTCACACGTTATAAAAACAAAGACTTTCACTCATCCAGACGGCTACACAAGTAAAAATTTCACATCACAGCATACCAGCTATATTAAAAAAAAATCTGGCCCCGTGTTTACAACTAAAAATCAAAACTGTGCAAAAAATAAAAAACAGCACTGAGATCCAACTGAAGCTCCTCCCCCTACCAGGCTCACAGGGTGACAGTGGAGTAAAAGGCCCACAGCCATACGATCATCCAGAACTAAAATTCACAGCTATGTACATGAGGCAAGTCGCTATTTAAAACGGATAGCTTTCCAAAGTGACAGATTAGGTGAGAGGAACAGTCCTTGACTGAGAACGAGCCAGATGTTTCCGGGCGGAGTCTCACGAGCGTTTGAGTTCTGATAATCTGCGGAGAAGCTGCTGCTGCCTGGATTTGAGGCGCTTCTTTTCTTGGAGGTTCCGCCTCTCCTTGGTGTGCAGCTCCATGAGGTACTCCGTGGCCTGGGTCAGGATGGCCACCTTGGGAGCCTTGGCCGCCTCCAGGCCGGGGATCTGGTCGCGCAGGGCGAGGAAGCGAGACCTGAGATCGTTCCTCCTTTTCCGCTCCAGGAAGTTGTGGTTCTTCCTGCGGTCTGTGTCCTCCACGTCCGAGCTTTGCGGCGTGGTGTCCGAGGGGGACGATGGGCAGGTGCGCTTGCCCCGCGGCTCTTCCTCGTAGTCGTCGTCTTCTTCCTCTGGTTCTGGGTCGCTGTCCGGGGAGCGGGCGGCGTAGTTGTGCTGCTGCCGGTGGACGGACACGTGGAAGCGTTTGGGGCAGGGGTCGGCCCGAACCGTGACGGTGACCGGCTTCCTGACGCTGAAGGGCCGAGCTTGCTTCTGCTTGCTCTCCACGGTTACGACGTCGATTTCCTCGTCGTCGTCATCATCATCTGTTCAGAAAAACAAACTATTAAAACCAACAAAAAATTCACAGCAGGGCGACACCTCATGTTTCACATTTCAACAAATCAGATCAATGAGCCCAAACCAGGAAGTGAGCAGGAATTAGGCAATAAATATTTAAATGAGGGGGAGGCTTGTATAAATGGATAAGCTCCAGCAATAAATCATCAAAACAGGGGCCCCTTTACCGCACCCTGATTGTGTTGCAGCTACAGATAAAGGAAGGAGGGGAGTTCACCTAGAAGTGATAGGGGCGCGGTTTTTAAAGCATGGCTCCTTCAGAGGAAGCATGAGGCGCTTTGTCACAGGAAGAGGAGAAAAAAAATCCCCATTTGAGGAGACTTTGAACTGGATCACCCCTCCTGCTGCACTGCTCTCCAAATAACCCATTGTTAGTGGTCAATATAATCCAGGCATGGCGGGGTGGGGCGCTCTTAAAGCATGTCTGCTTCCTTACCAGAGGAATCGGAGCGGGACTCGGAGCCAGACGACGCCGGCTTTCTGCAGCTGCTCGCGGGGAAGGTGAGGACCGCCGCGGGGTCGACGCAGTCCGGCGGCGCGGAGGGGAGACCACCCGGCGAGGCGCACTGCGCTTTGCACGGTCTGACCGGCGCCGGGGTGGCGCACACCTTCCCGCTGACCTTCTCCGGCTGCTTGCTGCCGGGGAAACTGCTCCACATGCAATCCCGGATGATGTGTGCGCTCAGGTTGTCCAGCAGCTCCTCGGTGTCCGGGAGGAAGCGCCCCTCGTAGTCCTCGTCCTGCCCCAGCACCTTGGTCAGCCAGCTGAGCTGGTCCCCGGGCGAGAGGTAGAGAGCCGCCCCGCTCAAGGTCCGGTGGGGGGACATGGGAGGGGTGGGCAGCAGCTCAAACTTTTTCCATATATCCTCGCTGGGCGCAGTTGACTTGTAAAAATCCTCCTCCGCGTCGAAGTGGTCGAAGAAATAAGGCTGGAAACAGTCAAACTCCATGTTCAGGCTGAGAAAATCCACTTTAATCCCAGGAATGGAGGTCCTAAAAACAGGCAGAGGGGCACAGTTAGACTCCTTCAAGCACAGATCAGATATCCTCCTAATGGGACCCCCTCATCCCGGAACAGCCGGCTTCAACAAATGGGACACATTAATAATTGATCGCGTTTTGCGGATGCGCTCTTTGCAGTGATGGCTGTTAGCGCACAGAAGGAAATGACACAAACTGATATAGCTCAGATTATTTAAAAATGGCTCACAGTAAAGTTAACCAGATAATTAAACGCGTAGGTGAAGCGTTTCCTGATTTAATCATTGTTTTGAGTTTACCTAGAGGGGTTTTAACCTCACAAACAACCGTTTCCTCTTTAGAAACTCAGAAGGATTAAAGCGACTCACCGGATCTCTGCAGAATTTAAACATGAAAATCCTCCTGAAGCTGACAAAAACAAATCCTCTGTTCCAGCGGAGGAGATGTTCGGTTAAAAAATAAATCCGGAACTTTAATACAAAGAAAGATAAACAAATAAAGGCAGAAGCAACCGGCGGCTCAGACACAGACGGCGGATCCCCTCCTCCCGCCCTCACAATAAAGAGCCACACAGTGCGTTTTTCGCGCCAGTGAGAGATCTTGTTATACGGCGGTGAAAGGCGCAGGGAGGAGCCGCAGAAATGTCTGCAGCGGCCGCACATCCGGGTAACACCCTCTTTGTGCGCATCAGAGGCGCGCGGCCCCGCCCAGGGCCACTGATGTACTCCTGATGGATGTGAAAACAGACTAAATTTACAAACATTTTTTTAAATTCATGACAATTTTACCGTTTTTATTATTCTTATAATTTCCCACAGTGGATGTTAGACTTGGCTCACAAATAATAGCAGCAAAAATATGCAAAATACATCAAAATATCAAGTAATTAACATTTTCTTGACTTTTATTGCAGTATTGAACCTCATTAGGTCATTTAACACATAGCACAAGGTCTGAGTCAACTCTGCCTTTCTGTAGCAAAATATCTCATGCACCAAGGAATGGATTTCAGTGAAACTTTCAGGAAACATTCCCGAAGTGTTGATCTACAACTCATTAACTTCTGTTGTTAACTTGATACATGGCAACCATCACAGCTGATGGAACTAACAGAACACAAAAATGGCTTCAAATAAAATAATTTTACACAAATGGAGCTAAAACTTGGGGTGGCAGTAGCTGAGCAGTATCCACAACACTAAACTCAAGCACTACTCATTACACAAGATCTTCGACTAAAAATTCAGCATTTATTGTTGGAGTCAAGCAGTCTGTCTGTTAGCAAAATATCTCCTAAACCAAAGGATGTCTTTTAATGAAAATTTTATGAAATATACACTGGATAACAATCTACAACTGATTAAATTTTGGAGTCAATCCAATTAAAGATGGCCACCATAGCTAATCAGCATTAGCTATGGCAAAATGGCTGTAAAGCAGTCAATTTAATAGATACTGAGATTACATTTTGTGTGGTAGTAGCTGAGAATCATTCACAACATATGCATGGATAACATCTTATAATATTGCATGAGATTGTGAACATAAATGTTTTTTCAAGGTTTGAAAGGAAAGGCGGCGAGTGATATGCATCCCTTCAAGCAACCCTCAGCATTTAGTTATTTATCGTTTTTAATTAAACTAACTAGTGTGTTACATAACATTTGTTGACTTTATCCATCCTCTTGTTTATTGTCATTCAAAAAAATGTATTAATTTTTCTTATTTAGCACTATGTTAATATTTCCCAAACACAGAATGTTAAATATGAAACACTCTGAGTCAGTCTTTGACTCAGAGGTCAAGTCGAGACCCGTTTGATGTCTTCATTGTCCGGTCTCTGAATCAGGACAAGGCTACAATCCTGTGATGTAAAGTGGACATGTGTCAGCCCGGGCAGCCCTGACACCAAAGATTACGTCTGAGATTAACCTACTTCTCACTAATCTTGTTAAAATTAGCAGAATTGGGATTTAATTGACCGTTTCAGACGTCCAAAAGCTTCTTTTCATTATTGTCGACCGTTTCTAAGTACATTTAAAAAGGTGTCAGAGCTTTTTAAAGTGACAACTATATGGATGAATATGTCTGCAGCTCATTTTTATACTCAGTAAATTTTATAGATACTGACCTGAAGCTTGTTGTGGTAGTAGCTGAAAGGGTTAAACTCTGGTAGAAATAGTGACTTGCATTCCTTTAAATATTTAAATGATGCTGTAAAGATGACTGATAACATCTTAAAAGGCAGTTAAAATGTAGATTAGGTGCTGAGTTTTCATTTGTGTGAACAGTTGTGGATTTTGAGAAGCCAGGCCTGAATTTGTGTCACAAAGGCCCAGATTTCAGTTTAACCAGTCCCACATTTCACATTTCCATATACAGCTCTTCGACAAAGAGAAACTCCTTACATGAGCTTTATGTTCCAAACTCTGAAGTGTTTTCACATCGTTGGGTGGAGTTTTGTTGTTAAACCCAACACAAAAAAGCACATCAGGATGCTGACACTTCTGCAAGTTTAGGTAAACGCTTTCTTTTATTTTAAGAGCAAGTTTCAACAGCAGCAAACAAGATTATATCCTAAACAAACTAAATTCTTCTTTACAGGCCTCAACAACAAAAAGGACCACGCCTGTAAAAGAAAACCCTGACCTGAAACCTCTCATTACCTTAAACCCAACAATGACACAATCAAGAGGTGATTATCGAGAGACGTGATTGGTCCATGTTTTGTCTGGAGTCGCTTCACGCTGGTCGGTGAACAGAAGGTTAAAGTTTAGCAGCGTCTCCTGAACAGAGGTCAAAATCATCCCGCTAACGTATTGATCTGTTCCTCCAAAAGCTTCTTTAATTAATCAGCTCCGTGAACGAAACAAAAGCTGCAGGATTTGGGATCAAACTGGGCCCAAATTAAAAACCACGATTAGTGATGGACGTCTGTCTTCGTGTCTTAAGGTCCAATTCATGTCCCAGATTTCATGTCCCTAACAAGACACTTAAACTTTAGAACAGGGGTGTCAAATTCAGTTTCACAGGGGGCTCAAAATCTAAAACTTGGCCCCAAGGGTCAATTTCTGTCCATATTTCTCAAAAAATGTTATATAACTGATTATTCTTAAAGAAATACAAATGCCCTTTTCCAAATGATGTTTTATGAATCGTTTCTAACATACATAATCTAACAGATAAAGAAAAATATAAATTTAGAAATCATTCCGTTCTTATGTCTTCCTTTCATGTTTTCATTTGAGACACATTTTATCACAATCCAACAAATCAGGTAAAAAATCAAAACCCTCACAAAAAATCTATTTATTTGACTTTAAAACAAGAGAATGATACAACAAAAGATAATTAAAGTAAAAAAAATTACAAAAAAAATCTAACTTAATTGTCTTGACTTGAGTTGGCCAGCTGCGATGAGAAAAATACAAAAAAAGAAACCATAAAATTATTTTATATTTAAAGTATTACAGTTGGGGCCAGGTTAAATGTTAAAGAGGGCCAGATTTGGCCCGCAGGCCTTAATTTTGACACATGTGCTTTATGTTCTGTTAGGTTAAAATGTTTTAAAATCTGCTTTAGAATTATGCAGAAATTAGCAAAAAAAAAAATCATTAATCTTCAGGCTGACTTAAGAGTTAACGAGTTTTGAGTGATTTTTAGCAGCAAACAGCAAACCGTGTTTTGAATTTACAATTTGGACAAAATATAAATAATAATGTTCCTTTTTAGCTGCTTTATCAAAAAATTCTGAAGTGAAACAAAAGCCCTTTGATAAATGTTCGAGAGCCGACAGCAGACTAAGTTTATGAATAAGTTTCAACACCCCTGTATAATTTAACTGGAGGGTAAAAAATTGTGAAGAACATTAAAAAGTACAATAAGCTGTATAAGTGTGCACACCCTAAACTAACAAACTGAAGCAGCACCGTCTGATTTAATTACTACCTAATTAAGCACACCCATCATTAATTAAAGTGACTCTGATCAACATGAAATAATCTGCAGCTGCACCAGAGGCATCATTATTAAAGGAATAAATGGTTTCAAAGTATCAATTACCTATGGAGTCATCAGGAAGTGGAAAAAACAACAGCTGAAAACTGGATGTTCCAACAAAATTGACAAAAAGACCGAACAAGAAATGGGTCCAGGAGAGGAGGCTACGAAGTCGCTAGTGATGCAACAATACATGTATCTGTATCGAACCTTTCAATACACCCTTGTATCGAACAATACAGATTTTTAAAATTTATTTTATCAACTTGTCTTCTGAAGATGCTCTGTG
>JARVJO010000173.1:9862235-9917514 GCA_031762555.1 Cynodonichthys magdalenae | reverse complement strand
TACAAGAATGAAAAACTACAAACATGGCTGCCATTCAGGCAACTGAGACACAGAGAGAGTTATCTGAATCTACACTATCTATCTATCTATCTATCTATCTATCTAAAAATTCCATGTCGTGACTTTCCTCCTTTACGTCTCACTGACGTAATGACGTCGTGTAGTAAATGAATGAGCTGTGCGGGCGGCGCGAGCACCTCGATTCATTCAGGGACACGTACACTTGAGAAGAGGAATGTACACAGAGTTGTGAATCCTGTTTTTTCTTTTACTTCAAGTCACACACATTTTGTTTCAATTTCGGACAAAAATCAGTCGTATTTTATCGGAGCTCAATGGCACGAGGAGAAGGCGCGGAGCCGTACGCCGCAACTTTACTGACTGTTAAACCTAATACGGATGTAAAACCTGTAAAGAAGGTAAGGTCGTATGACAATATTCTGAGATTTTTTTAAATGTATATAGTTACTTCGGTCGTCACTCTTAGCTAGGAGCGTAAAAAGGCGCTTAAAGTTAGATTAGAAATTGTAGTCCATACTTCCTTTCTCGGTGTTCGGCGTCCCTGCCCAAGGATTTGAATTTCACCCGACTTCTCCAGCTGTCCCCGGGGGCTATTTTATGAAGTTGACATACCAGTTTTAAAGGGACCATGTAGAAAAATGCCTTTAAACCTTTCATATGTGTCAAGTCAAAGCTAAGAGACAGATTCAGAAACACGGTGCTTCTGTCAGGGCTACTTCACTTAAATAGTTTCATTCATTTAAATAATTGAAACTGGGAATTTTTAGCTGCCTACATTTAGCAAACGGCATTTAATGTTCATATAAACCCCTAAAATCTCACACATATGTAATTATCATTAAAAAATGTAGCTGTTATAAATTTTACACAAGCAGAGCTTTTATTTTACAAGCGCAGCATTTTTTAAAACTTGTAATCAATCATATAATAAGTAATTTCCAAAACTTAAATGCAACCCCAGAGCACCGGAATGCTCTGGTAACAAAAATACCCAACTATATTTAATTACATTTTAATGTTACTTTTTCTCAACAGTATCTGTAACAAAATGTTAAGACATTCAGTATGTTCAGGTGGTTTAATGTGTGGCTTTTTCTTTGTTTTGCACACAGAAAGTTGTAGTTTTGTTTTGACCAGCTGTGACAAAAACAACTAAGTTGTCATAATGTGAAACACTGAGGATTGCTTAATAGTAAAGTGCATTTTTTCCCCTGAATAATTTTTATGCTATGTCAGCCTTTTTTTGATATAAACTGTTCAATGATCCAAACTTAAAGTCCTTAGAGGTTATCTGGAGTTGAAGCTTTATTTAGCTGAAGTTTTATTTTGAGTTTGGCATGATTACTGTTTCAGATTGCTAATACTGTAAAACAGATTGGAGGGAAATATTGCTAACACTTTATATTACGAGGCCCTATTTAGGTTCAGGAAGAGGTGATTCATTGTTATCTGACAGGCTGTAATAGATATGCAGGTTGGTCACTATAAAAAAACTTCCAAAAACATCCTATCTGAAGAGCCAATGGCTGCGCTCGGCTGATGTAGTGATGCATCGGTCTGTGTGAACTACAGTAACCTCAGTGCTGCTCTGTTAAACAGCAGGATGACTGGAGCAGAACATGGGGACATTAATAAATTCTTACTCCAGCATTTACAGACAGCAGCACAAACTGTTTTTGTATCAGCTCTGTTATGCGTCTCCTTTATTTTAATTGTTTTCTCTTTCAGCCAAAAGCACGCAGGAGTGGCCTGTCTGTGTGGAATAAACTCTGCTATGCCTTTGGAGGAGCTCCTTATCAAATTACAGGCAGCGCTCTGGGCTTCTTTCTCCAGATTTACCTGCTCGATGTCGCACAGGTGAATCACAAAAAATGCAGTAAAACAAGAGGAGTGTGATCACAGGATTATAAAATAACACTGTGTTAGCAGACTGTAGAGTTTACAAGCTGTTATGAGTCTGTTATCTTAGTTTCTTTTCAGCAGCAACACTGATTAGCTTCGAGGCAGAAGTTCGTCTTCATTCTTCTCGTATCGTTTTAATAGTCTTCATCCTGAATTATTCAGCCAAGCACATGAAGCTGGACTCCTGGTGTTTGCTTTGTTGCTGAATTAGTCTTTCCCCACTGTCCTCAGCAGGGACTTAAATAAAAGCTACTCAGCTCAAGAGATGAGATCATAATTTACTCACTCCTCTGTAGAACCACACCTGGTCAGAAATTTGTAAAAATCTTTTTATTTTTAAGCTAATGTCTTTTGTCTGTTTCACTTCCTGTCCTCGTAGCTGGACCCCTTCTATGCCTCCATCATCCTGTTCGTGGGCAGAGCATGGGACGCCGTCACAGACCCAACTGTGGGGTTCCTGGTGAGCCGGAGCAGATGGACCCGCTTCGGCCGTATGATGCCCTGGTAGGTGCCCTGGGTTCAGGGTGGCGATGAGGTGACGCAGAAACAATCTGCCGGGATGTCGAGTGGCAAATGTGAGGCAAATGGGCTGGCGGGAATGTGCGCGTAACCATGGCAACAGGGTTGAAGCGGCTGCTCGGGAGGAAAGAAATGGAGTGAAAGAATGCATCCTGACAATAAGAACATGTCATTGGATGCTAAAACCGTGCTCAGTTAAAACAATTACGAAACCTGCTTCTCGTGACTCCTCAAGGGTATCTAGTCCCACCTCTTGCCTCGGGTATGCAGGACCTGGATCTATTGGGACTCATGCACCCTTTAAAAGGTTAAAACCAATGCAGGACTCGGTACAAGGGGCAGACTATAAAATAATAAAATAATTTACATGCCCTTCGTTTTTTTTATAGCATCTGCAGTCAAATTTATATGTTTGAGCTCGGTAAGGAAGTCAGTTGAGTAAAAATAAACAACCTTGAGGTTTTAGTGAGAAAAGGTGAAGCTTTCTTACTGCTGCAAGAATATTTGGTTCAGAAAAACAAAGACGATGTGAAGAATTGATGCGATCGCCCAAACCAGACAGCTGACCAAAAAAAAATATATAAATATTAAGCTGTGCATGATTCATGCTGATGCAGGGGACGGTGGGAGGAAGTTGCCGGCTTCTGTTGCGATTGGTCCAACCCACAACACACCATCAGATTTGAGCCAATGAGAGAGCAGCAGAGTGCCACGTGTGTGTTTGATTCCTTAAACAGCGGGTGGAGGGTTCAGAGAAACGGATCTCGTGTTTAAAGCAGTGCTTGGCTGAAATAAAGGTGACTTTGTAAAAAAAAAAGACAAAGGCACAAGTAGATGAAAGAACTGGCTGCTAAACAGGAAATTTTCTTATTTTTGAACTGTTTTATTAGGATTTTATAAAGAATTTCCTGTGTATATTTGACCTTCTAATGTGGTTTAGTCATAGCAAATTTGAAATCAAAAGGAGAAACCAAGAGCCACCTGACTTTTGATGACACAGAAAGAGCATGAAATCTGGGGGGTTCACATGACAGCATGTGAAAGCCCCTGAGGGTTAAAGGATTTTATTTCCTTGTGAGAAAGTTGATCATGATCGTAAAGTTTTATCATGCTATTTGACTAATAAATAGATATTTTTAAATATTTACAGCTACTCTTTTTATCATCTGCCAACAAAGGGAGTATTGTTTTTTCTCATCTGTGTCTGTAGTGTTAGCAAAATATCTCAAAAAGTAGCCGACTGATTCATTAATTTATCATTGGACATACGGCTACAACTAATTAAGTTTTAAAGTTAACTCAGTCCGTTTTATAGATTTTTAGTTAATAATTCGATGTCCTAGTAGATTAAAACCTTGGGATTGGGACTTTAATTTTCAAATTTTGATCTTTTCCCATGAGTTTCTGCAAAAGATATTTAAAAAACAGTTTAATCTGAGCTCAGCTGGGAGTGTTTCAATAACAAGCTGCTGAAGTGGCACAAGCTGACAGATTTAAGTTGGGACACTGAGGTCATCTGGAGGGCTTGCAGAGCTAAATAGAAAAACTTTCGGTGGACCAAACATGGCCCTGCTATTCGGGCCAACTCACACAAGCCCTAACTTTTTTTTTCCTCCGCTCACAAGCTCCACCCAGGCAGGATTAACGGGATTACTCACAAAGCGATGATGAAAGAGTAGAAAACGAGCGTCTGTCTGCAGAGGATAACTGCATGAAAAACAAATGTTACATTTACAGTGGGCGGAAATCTTTTAAACACATTCATAATATAGAAACACTGTGTACAACTAAACACACAGCTATAAACCTCCTTTAAAAATGTGTTTCCTGCTCCTCTTGTAGGATTCTTGGCTCCACTCCTTTCGCAGTTCTAACGTACTTCCTGATCTGGTACGTTCCTTCGTTTGAGGAAGGGAAGGTCATCTGGTACCTGGTTTTTTACTGCCTCTTCCAGTCAATGCAGACGGTTAGTTCGATACTCATTAGGTATTTGTTCCTCTTTATGTGCACACTTCTCTAACTCTCTCTTTTTTTAAATTGCAGTGTTTTCATGTGCCATATTCAGCCCTCACCATGTTTATCAGCAACAACCAGAAAGAGCGCGACTCCGCCACCGCCTATCGTACGTCACCCTTCCTGTGAGGTCAGATTTTTATGGACGTTTTAATTTCTTTGCTGACACCGCAACCTGTGTTTCTCTCAGGTATGATGGTGGAGGTGCTGGGCACGTTTCTGGGAACGGCAATCCAGGGTCAGATAGTCGGTGGCGCCTCCAGTTGTCCCGCTGAGCTCAACAACACGAACAGCTCAAACTCCACAACAAACCCAGCGACAGTTTCACTGGAAGAGACGGTAAAGGCCTTTCCATTTCCAGATACTAAAGAAGGTTCAGGAATAAACTAACTAATTAAAAATAAACTGTTTATTCTAAGCTGTGCGTCAGCGTTGGTAAATTTTTTCGTCTCCACTTTCCTGCCTGCAGAAACGAGCGTACATGGTCGCCTCGGGGGTCATCTGCTTCATCTACGTCTTGTGTGCTTTAGTTTTGTTTTTTGGCGTGAAGGAGCGAAAAGGTACGAAACCAAAAGATTCATTTGTTTTTATTTTAATGCTTTTAACTTCCACTTCTAACTTCTTTCTCTGTGTTTTTTAAATATTAGCTTATATCAGATTTGTGGAATTATGGTTTGTGACTTTGAGCTAATCTAGTTTTAAGCCTGATTTAACAAAACCTGTTTAAATATTGGCATTTTCCTGACATAAAAACAATCATTAAAAGAGAAAATGCAGTAATATTGTAATAGTGTGAATACTTATCAAGCATTCACACTATTGAGGTAATTTTTTCTTCTATTGTTTTTTTTCTGCGCTTATTTCATTCCGCAAGTTTAGTGCTATTTCAACAATTACTAAATCAAAACGTTCAGCTCCTTCAGGACATTTCAGCTATGACTTTCGGTGCTTCTGCTATTTATACTTTGTGAGCTATTTAGCTTTTTCTGCCTTTTTTTTCCTCACTGAAAATGAATGAAACTGTTTTCAACATTCCTAAAACCCTTCAAAATGTTCAGTTTTTGCCTTTTTGTTCTAGTTTTTTTTCAACTTTCATTGGCATCAACTTTGTTGATTTTAGCTTTTTTTTAGTTATCATTCCAACCATTTCTGCTTCTCCTGCTTTTTTTAGCTGCTAATTCCTGCAGTTTCCTGTTTTAGCTACTTTTAATTCACCTAAATTTAAGCAATTTCAGCTACTTTTTTTTAGCTATCTTAAGCTAGTTCCAGCTTTTTTTTTTAGCTATTTCTAAACAATTTGAAAGTACCTCTTTTTGTTTATTACCAGTTTGAAAAATGTCTCATTTTTTTCTCATTTTTACTTGTTTCATCTTTTTTGCTAATTTTAGCTACTTTTTTTGCTCCTTTCGTTTTTTTTCACCATTTTTTTTTCCATCTTTCTGCTGAATTTTCAATTTTGTTGTCCTACTTTCAGCAAAAATCAGCTTTTCAAAGTTAACTCGCTATTAAATTTAACTTGCTGTTAAACCTTTTCAGCAAGACGTAAAGTCATTAACGTTAAGCATTCACTCTGCATTTTTGGAGGAAATGCAATTTTTCTAGTTAAAATCTGAAAATTTAGGTTTACAAGTGTAAACTCATCTAATTCTGTAACTATAATAGTATGAATAAATATTTTTTTATAAAAAGAAAAGGTTTTGGTTTGACTGCTTCAGTAAGATTTTAAATGTTTAAAACACATTTGCCTCCCACTCATAAAGTACTAAAGAAATACGGAGGTCGTGTATCGACGGGCTAAATTTCTCTGCAAGATGCAGATTGTTGTCACGGTGACATAACATCTCCTACAGAGAAGCATTTTGTTTGATTTTTTTTATTTCATCTTTGATTCCAGAGAGCGAGCGGAAAACCTCAGAGCCGCTCACCTTCAGTCAGGGCTTGTGGACCGTCGTGAGTCACAGACCGTACATCAAACTGGTCGTGGGTTTTCTCTTCACATCTCTGGGCTTCATGGTAATAATTCTGAATCTTGTGTCGTCCTCGTTTAAATTCTTGAATAGCCGTGTCTGAGTTGTGGCTTTGAACTTTTGTAGTTACTGGAGGGAAACTTTGCTCTGTTCATCACCTACGCTCTGGGCCACAGGGAGAACTTCCAGAATATTCTGCTGGTCATCATGGTGAGTGTTCCTGTGTTTCCCACATCTTGTGGCGGCTCTTATCAGGACTTCGAGGACGTCGGTTTGTTTTTTTCTGAGCCTCTTCCTCCATTCGAGGACACCTGTGTCTCTGAGGCTGAAAGGTTGGAGTTTCAGGGGCAGAGCAGCTGATGTTTACGCTGCTGGGAACCTCCCACACGTTTACTGAGCTTTAGCAGAAAGTCGAGGGAGAGATGTTGCACTGTGCAGCTTCTGCTGCCCTTCTTCTGCTCTGCTGCTTTTCCTTTTACTAGGAGGAGAAACCTTTACTTAATCTTTCCTCTACAAACCGATCTTCAGTATTTTTAAGAAGATTTGGGACTTCCTCTGATTTGTTTAAGCTTTCCACTGTGTGCAAATTAAACCAATTGGATTTATTTTAGGTGAATCATTTCATGCTGCTTAGTTTAAGTACATCTAAATAGTTATTTTTCTGATTTAGGTAACGTATTTTACCCAGCTGTTAAAATTAGATGCTTGTATATTATGGTTGTTGATCTCAAAACTCAGTTCAGAACTTCTTTCAACATCAGAGTTTTTGACTCTTTAGCTTAAATTTTTATCCAAAAGAGACCCTTTCCTAAATCTATCAAACCAGTACTGTTACTTAGAAGTGTAAACTGACCTTTACAAAGTACTAAATTTGTTAAAACTCAAAAGTTTTAATACTCAGATTAAGTTTTGCTCGTATCAAAAGTTTTTTTTTTCTCGTGAAGTTATAAAAGTCAGCCTGTTTTGAGCAACAAATGTTCAGAACAAAGAGTTTATACAAATGTTTTTTAGTTAGCTCTGCTTTGAAACAATCTGTGTTTGTTGTCCTCCTTGTTGTGTAATGACTTTGATAGAAATTCATCATTTTGTTTTAACTCCACCAGCTGTCTGGGACTCTGACCATCCCATGGTGGCAGTGGTTTCTGACCCAGTTTGGAAAGAAGATGGCAACTTACTGTGGCACCTTGGTCAGTATGAGTTTCTCTTTTTGTTGCATCAATGTTATGTCAAACATCAGAATGTGATGCTCAACAAAAGCTGCAGGAGTTATCTGAGGTTTGTTTCTGCTCCTGCAGTGGGCAGTACCCTTCATGATCCTTATCGTCTCCGTCGAGAGCAACCTGGTCCTTTCCTACCTGGTGGCGGTGGCAGCGGGCGTGAGCGTGGCAGCAGCCTTCCTCCTGCCTTGGTGAGCACAAGTTTTACTCAGGTTTTTTGGCTAAAATCTGGTTTTCTGTTCACTTCATTTCAAGCTTTCTTCTGATTGGTTGTTTGTGCATTCAGGTCGATGCTCCCCGACGCTGTGGACGACTTCAAGGTTAACAATCCGAACGTCTGCGGTCATGAAGCTCTCTTCTACTCGTTCTACGTGTTCTTCATCAAGTTCGCCTCTGGACTGTCCCTGGGGATTTCCACTCTCAGTTTAAAGTAGGTCTAATCAGTATTTCTTACGTTTTTTTCTCTTCTAACTTTCTGTTCTATAATCTCTAATCCTGAGATTACCTCCTATTTCTACGGATCATGTGGTCAGCTATCACATCAGCTCAATTTATTCTGCATGTCTTTTGCAGATTTGCTGGGTACGTGACCGGCGAATGCTCCCAACCTGAGGCAGTCAGTTTAACCCTGAAGGTGCTGGTCTCGCCTGTACCTATAGTCCTGATCGTTGTGGGGCTCTTAATTCTAAGGACCTACCCCATCGATGAAGACAAGAGGAAGGACAACCGCAAACTGCTCCAGGAATTATTGTAAGCCAGGAGGAAAATCATTCAATTGAAGCATAAATAAATATCATTGTCTGACTTTTTGTTTTTGTTTACTCTAACAGAGATTCTGAGTCTGAAACATCAGATCTTGGGAGCAGCGTATAGCAGCCACTTTGCACGTTTTTTCTTGACCAGCAACGGACCAACACAGCTTCCTCATCAGCATGAACATGCCTAAAGAGAGCCACAGAGGGCTATGACGCCCTCTAGTGGCAGGTCTGTGTATCGAGTATTTTTTGTTGCCTTTACCACCAGTTGTGTCCTAAAGGCCCTGTTGCACCATAATGTTTCAGACAACTTAAGTCAACTTCTGAAAATGTTGTTAAGACCATTTTACTTATATTGGCTATATATTTGATCCGATTGTTAGCATTGCAGTACGTCTAGGTCCAGAAGACACTTCCAGTAGATTTTTTTTTTAATTCCATGAGCTTGGACATCTTTATTGTTGGACAAACTTTTCATAAATTGCTGTAAGTGGTCTAAAACATTACATTGTGACAGGGCCTTAAATAGTAGTACATGAATATTCAGTTTTGAATTTTGTGAAGACTGACTGCAAAACCATGTTTTCACTTTGTAAAACAAGTTTATCTCATTGTTTCAGTGAAACGTGGCAAAAAATAAGTGTCCATATCTCCACCTCACGTTATTTTTCCAAAGATTTTTTGTTTACCAAGATGTTACGGAAGGTTTCAGCTTTTGGTTTTGGGTACAAATATCCTCCAAAGCTTGGTTACAAACTCGAATTTTGTCTCGTCGTGTCTATTAAAGTATTTATTTGCTGGTTTACGCCAATCGTGCAGCCAAGGAGCGTGATGTTACCTTTGGTGTTTCCAATCAGAGATTTACTCTGAGGGTATCAGCTTTTACTTACAGGACACATAAAACACTCATGTACTAACTCTATGGAGCTTTGTCAACAACATCTACCTTTCATTTTTAGTGAAGAACATTTAATGAAGGCGTAAACTTGTGTACTTGAATTTTCTGAAGGTTGTTTTTGTAGAATATAAAGTACTGAGCTATTTAAATCACTGCCTTACAAACATGTATTTATTATTGTCAACAGATTTTTCTGTTGAACTCCAAATACTTTTGTTGTTTTTGAGAATTATTTCCTTTCTCCACTTTTTCAGCTTTAATGTTTGTTGATTTCTGTTAAGTTAAAAAAAATTCTAAATGTGCTTTTATGCAGTCATTTCATGCAGCCTGTTGTCACTTCCAAAGAGGGGGAAACTATTTAACTATTTATTTAAACATGCAGTGTAAGGGATTACTATGTAAACACTTGTATAATTTATTGAACAATGTTTAATAAAAGTACCAGCCAGTAGTTCTCATTCATATGTGTTTATGGAAAGATTTTAAGATCTGTGTTTTTGTCTTATAGTTTTCCTTTTTGAAGGGGTTTGAAGTTGCACTGGTTGAATTATCCAACACCTCTCTGTGGTTCTCAATGCTGCTGTTTGTATAAACTGTAAATACTTTTTCAAAAAGTTGATGTTAAATATGTAAATCTGCACACGGATTAAATAAAAATGAGTTGTAAACTTGTCATTCATGTCAAAGAATAAATTTTGTTGAAACAAAAACAGATGTTTTTTTTATGAATTTGGGTTAAAGGTATATATTTCTGTTATTTGTGTCAAAGGGATCATAATGCCACCGAGCATGTTTGAAACAAATGTCTAAACAGCAGGTAGTCCATGTAGATTCACTGCTGATTAGCTTTCATTAAAAAATTAATTTAAAAGTATAGATGTTTAAAATGCATCAAAAACATCCAGTTAAAATTAAGATGTCTACTAAATTTTTATTAGGACAAAATATAGAACAGTTTCAGAAAAACAGGTGAAAAATATTAACGAACCATTTAATCTTCAGTGTGATAAGAAGCACAACCGCTAAAAGATGCTACATGCTAGCTAAAAGACAAAAATGTCAGTATACTGACAAGAAGTTCAATATTTCACTGATCACATTAACTCTGTGGACAAATATATAAAGTTCACACGAGAGGATGTAAAAGATGGACGGTTGGCGTTCCTGGACTGTGATGTCTCAGTTTCTGCTAGCTAAAAAAATGGCAAAATACTAGCAACATGCTAAATGTAGGGAAAAGCTAGCTAAAAGCCAGGATTACCATTCTAGCTAGAGGTAGTAAAGGCTAGCTCAAAAAAACCTAGATGCTAAAAATGGGAAAGGGCTACTAAAAGTAGTAAAAAGTTAAACATCTATAAATCGTTTAGTTGTGTTTTTAAGCTAAAATGTGCTTGGTGTGGGAATGTCTGATAAGAAGCACAAAAAGCTAAAAGCTGCTATTTGTTAGCAAAATACTACTCATAAAAATGCTAGCTAAAATGAGCAAAAATATGTAGCTAGAAGCTAAACGATACAAAGTTGGCAAAAAGCTATAGCTAGAAGTTAAAAATGGCTAAAAAGGCTAGCTGAATACTGTTGGATATGCAGCAAACTCAACTGTTGGTAGAAGCTAAGTGGCAAAGCTGATAAAAATTGTTTTTGCTAAAAGCAAAAAGTTGGCTAAATGTTTCAACAGGTTAGTTAAAAGCTGAAAATAACAAGAGGCTAATAAACCCAAAATGAAGAATATGAAAATGCTAATTAAAATTAGAAAGAAAGAAAAAACAGTAGCAAAATGCTAGCTAAAGCTAAAAATTAACTAATAACAATGTGAATAAAGATTCGACATTTAGATAATTATTCATTAAGTCACTTTGGTTAACTGCGTGTTCATATTAATATGTTATTTATTATTGAATTGTTTAAACAAATCAATCTGTTTAGGCTCCTCAGTCTGATCCGTTAATTACCTGCAGCTGTGACGTGACGCGGTTTTACGCGCGGATTGAAAGTAGAAGACAGAAGCTCGTCTTTCTTCTGCGATGAAAATAAAGTGGTATTTATTTTTGTTTATATTTATTATATCCATTGGCACACTCATCTCTGCGGCCGAAACGCTCAAAAAACGAAAGAAGGGGTTTAAACCGGGTCCACAGAAACCTAGACGACTCAAACCGTCCACTAAAGAGGACCGGAAGTCCCAGAAAAGGTTCTCCGGCGGGTCCTCTCAGATCAGCAGGTCGTTGCACTCCATCTCTCTAGTTTCTCCGTCTCTGGGTCCAGGGAAGACCGAGGAGGAAGCAAGGATCCAGGCGGACTTCGTTTCCCTCCCCGACGTCTCGGTCACCTGCTCCACGACGGATTTCGTGGTGCGGGTCAAACCGGCTTTCTACGGTCTGGGCGCAGATGCGCAGGAGCTGACATTGGGAAGCAGCTGCAAAAGCAACGGAGTTCTCCGTCCACAGGGTGACCTGCTCTTCACCTATCCCCTAACGGAATGCGATGGAGTGCGCGAGGTAAGACCGTGCACACTTTGTCCTTTTTAAGATTTAAAAGCGCATCTCCTAATGTCCTTTACGCATAGCTTCTTCCAGGTTATCTGGTCTATAAGCACGTGCTCCACTACGAACCTTCTCCGAAACGATTCCCGAGCAGAGCGCATCAGACCAGTGTCAACATTGAGTGTCATTATCAGAGGTCAAACTTGATATTTTTGTTGCGTAAATCCATTAAATTTGTGTCAAATCCCTGTAACTTCCATATCTGTGTCCCTGCAGGGATCATTCTGTGCACCAGCTGGCCGTACAGCCCACGTGGCAAACTGTTATTTTGCGTAAAAAGCTCAAGAGCCGTCCCATGGACTTCCTAATCAAATTAATGGATGGTAAAAAATATTAACGTGCGACTTTTTTTTAGCTGAAATATATTATGATGTGATTTATTTTTTTACATATTTTTTTTTTTTTTTTGGATTCACAGATTCATGGACTGCGCACACCGAGCCTCAGGTGTACCTGCTTGGACAAACCGTGAACATCCAAGTCTCTGCTCCTCATCTGCCTCCTGGATTAAAGCTCTATATTATCAGCTGCCACGCAACAACATCCAGCAAGTCCTTCCTCAAATACAACATAATAGACAACTTCGGGTACTGGTCGCTGAAAATGAAAAGGTTTGATGTCTCGGTTGTGCTTTTGTGTCCACATTGTCTTTTGTTTATATCCACAGCTGTATGGTGGACAGCAAGCATGACCCCGGAGCGTCACAGTTTGTCTCTCGGACAGACGACGCCTTAAAATTCTCCATAAGGGCCTTCCAGTTTACGGCTGACCCTGAGACCGAGGTGAGGGTTTAAGTTAATGAGTTTGTGAATTTATAAAACAAACAAAGCCTCAAACCCATTTTCTGTATTAGGTTAACGTCCACTGCAAGGTTTCAGTCACACCAGAGGGTCCAGGCCCGGTGCACAAATCCTGCACCTACCAGGATCACAGGTGAGCGTGGATCTTGTTTTCTCTTGTTCTTCCGACATTCCCTATTCCATACCTTTTTTTGGCATATAACTCTTTGCACAACTTTTGTGCTATTTCAACAATTCATACATCAAAACATTTATCTCCTTCAGGACACTCCTATGACTTTTGGTCTTTCAGCAACTTGTATTTTTCAGCAATTTAGCATTTTTTTCGCCTTTTACTCATCAAATGAATGGAGCTGTTTTATATTCTTAAAACCTTTCAAAATGTTAAAAATGTTTCTGCACTTTTCACCTTTTGTTCTGGTTCTGCTTTTTGTTGACTTCTTTGTGCTAATTTTAGCTTCCTTCAGATTCTATTTAGCTTATTTTAGCTTTTTTCCTGCTTTTCCAGCTAATCTACAAATGTAATTATTTAGTGCTTCTATCAGTTTCATTCTGATAATTTAAACTTTTTGTTTCTTTCAGCTTTTTTCTGCAGTTTATGCTGCTTGAGCTATTTTCAGCCAAATTCACCTTGTGATTTTAGTTACTTTATTCAGCTGTTTAACTGAGCAAACTTGTGCTTTCTGGTACTTTTTAGCTATTTTACAACAAAACACACAATTTATGTATAATCTTTTTGTTTTCTGCAAAAATCTTTCAGCATTAAGCATTCATGCTGCATTTTCACAGAAAATGCTAATTCTCTAGTTATTAACTGTCTTAAGGGAAACTTCTGATTATTAGGTGGATGGCTCTTACTGGCCGGGACTCCATATGCGAGTGCTGTGAGTCAACTTGTGTGAGCTCCAGACCCCAGAGGGCCCTGATGGAAGGTCTGTCTGATTTTTTGACATTATTATTGTTTTATTCAAATTATTGGAGGTGGAAGAGAACTTAAAAAGGTAGAGGAACACCCTTTGAAAGAAGAATCAAAGTCTGAATTCCAACCAACCTAAATAAGTTTTTTGATGTTTATCTTTAAAGGTTTTGCCAGTAGCGGACCGTTGCTGGTCTCAGATCAGCCGTACGCAGCAGCGCACGACCTCCGACCAGTCAGTCCCTCTGCCGTCAGCAGTGGAGAAGATGAGAACTTCAGTTATTACACAGACGTGTACAACCATAAGCTTTGGGAAAGTTCAGATGTAGAAAAACCCAATAAAAATTTGGAGAAACAGTTTACAGAAGGTAAAGATGTTGAAGAAATGAGAGGATCTGATTCAGACGAAGAGAAGACCCTAAAAGAATCTCAAGAGAATTTAAATGTTTGGAAAACTGGCTCAGGAAATGAGGAACAGGGTTTTTCAGAACAACCAAAAACGGAGGATGAATTTGAGGGAAGTGAGGATGAGGCCACTGAGGAGCGGAGGAAAGATGATTCACTTCGGTTGGAGCATGTTGGACCATCTGAAGTTGGTCTAGAGGCAGAACTAGAACCATCTGCATCAGAGGGAGGGATAAAAAAGACCCAAGGGTGTAAAGATGACGAGGACAGGATGCTTTCAGTGATGGAAACAAAAAATGTCACCAGTCTGATGGACGAAGAGAAAACATGGTATTTTACGTGGATGTAGTGAAATTAAGTTTGACTCTTTTCTCTACAATAAATGTTTAAATGCAGAAAAGTATCTTCTGTTTACTAAAGTTTAAACTTTTCCTGAGTTTGCATTTTTCTCATATAAGAGAGAATATTTTAGTTGATGTATTAGGATTTATTTGTATTACAAGTTGTCTGAGGTTCTAACAATGTATGGAAACCCCTTTATACCAAAAAATAAAATGAATTTGGGAAGGTTTCATTTGTAGCTGTATGGATTTATTGCTTCATTATGACAAGTCATGTTTCTGCTAATGACGCTTTTATTGTGAAAGTTTGCCTAATTATGGTTTAATTTTATGATCCGAAGTCTAATTTGTCTTTTGATTCCCAGCTCTTGGATGGACCTTTCAACAACAAACAAAATACCTTAATCTGTCCATAAATCTTTATTTTCCTTTAAATGATTATTTCCTCTATTACAGTCTTAAACACCTTAATATTTTTTTTAATCATACAACAAAGTGAGTATACCTCGACTATCAGTAAATAAAAGCAACAGAAAATGTGCTTCATTTTAACAAATTGTGCTTTTTTGTGGGAAATTTTGATGTTGAGAATTTATACTAAAAAAAAACAAAACTAAATTCATACAATACTTTGATTTTATCTATTACAAAAAGGACTTTTTTTCTGTGGAAACACTCCTGAAGCAGGAACAAAATAACTTAGATATTTTTCTTTAAACAAATATAATTGGTGTGGAAACTTTTTTTAATTTACAGAACTCTTCAGAACAGATTTATACCTACAAGATGTTAAATATACAAAATATGGTTTTATGTACAGAAGAATCACCAAAACTCCCCATGTAACAAAAGTCTAAAGCGTTGATTCAGCAGGACAGTGTTAGTGTTTGACACTAGAGGGCAGAATATCACCATCAAAAACAAAACGGTAATTTCTAAAATGCAAACTGAGTAATGGAGTAAATTAGGACCCACACCTTAAAAATCAAGTTCGACCACTCTACAGAAGAGAATTTTTGAAATCAATTTCATCAATCCAAATCCAGCTTCTTTCTTTAAAAGAAATATTTTAGTCCTTCTGAGGTCTTCAGACTTCATGCTGCTGATGTCTCCTCTCGAACAGTGCCTGCTGTCCCGTTCATTTCCTCTGAAACCTCTGTGAATAAAAAATATGGACAGAATTAAAATAGTGGTGTGCAAAACTTCTGATCAATGAACCAGCTGATTGTAATTTTAGTTTTTGGAGCAACATGTTCATGGGGTGCCAAGTGTAAAATAAAATGTCACAGACACATTTTCTTTATTTAGCTCACTTTGAGTGTAAAATCCTTATTTGAAAAATTCTCTAACATTTTATTATTTAGCTCACTGTTTTTGCATTTTGCAAATTTTTACTAAATGTCAAATTGAAATGTTAACTGTAAATATTAAATCCTAAATGTAAATGTTGTGGCTACATGTTAAAGTTTATATTGAAGTATTTCAGAATGGAACATCAACAGTTGGACATCATCCTGCTACAAAAGCGCTAATGTTGCTAACGCTCCTAATGCTTCCCCACAAGACATCAACCTTGTAGTTACGGCTGGTGTCCAAGCTGCACTTAAAACTGCAGGAAGACAAATACCATCCATATTATTTTCAATGAACACATTTTATATTTAAATTCTGAATGCCATCTTCTGTAGCATTAGCATTGTTTGCTTTTGAGCAAGGAGGACAAGGTCACAACAAAGGCTGAGCAGGAAGGGCTGCATTCCATTCCGGGATTATTAAGTTAACCTTTAACATTTAGCTGCAACTCTTAAGATTACATTTTTTAATTTAGATTTACACATTTATATTTAGAATGTAATATTTACAAATAACATTTACATTTGAAATTTAGTAAAAAATTGTCTAAATGTGAACTAAATATGTTCTTAACTAGGATTTCACACTCAAAGTTAGCTAAATAATGAAAATGTGTTATATTTTTAAACATTTTATTTTATACTTGGTGCACCATACATGTTACCAGAAATAAAATCTGACACACAGCACACAAACTACTGGATTAACTGATGTGAATATATGAACTTAATATATAAATGTTTCATTTCTTTCTTATTCGTCTTACCATTTATACCATCGTGCTGTGCTTCCTGCCCTGCAGTTTGCTCCACAGCTTCACCGGTGTCAACTTCTTTACTCTTATTTTTTGGTTTTTTCGCGACAGGTGGAGGCATCTTTAGCTCTGCCTTTGACTCTGCTTGACTCGTCACTTTTGTCCCAGGCGAATCCTCTGAGTTCTTCGGTGCAGTTTCCTTGTTCTCTTGCTTTGGCTTCGTCACAACTCCGACCATTTTGTTGCTCTTGGAGAAGACGAAGCTCGGGCTGGTGCTCGGGGGCGACACCGGGGAGTGCAGGCTCAGGCGAGAAGTGGGACCTTCTTTTGCTCTGGCCGCTGTCCGGAGACGGATGGCCTCTTGTAGGTTCATGGAAGAAGTTGTGGCAGTGGGAGACTTTTTCGCAGAGGGGGCTACGGGTGATGGCGATGCTGGTGGAACCACGACGGACTGGGGCGGATCTGGATTGAGGAGAATCAGTGATTTTCTGATGGGCTTCTGAGGAGTCTCGTTGGAAGAGGAGGCTGACGTTTGTGTGTTGGGTGGTTGTTGGGTCACTGTGGCCTCAGGTTTTGGTTGGTCTGAAGCTTCAGGGCTTTTACCGACAGACTGAAGTTGATCTTTCTGCGACAGAAACAGGGCGCCGGCAGACGTGGTTTCCTCTTTAGCAGCCTCAGGTGGTTCAGGACTATTGTTGACTGATCGAAGCTTGATCATCTGCATGAGGGAGGGGATTATGGTTGAGGTGGGTTTCTTGTGTGCAGCTGTCACAGAGGCCTGCTCTTGACCTTCACGGGGTTCGGGGCTGCTGTTGATGGACCGAAGCTTGACCTTCTGCAGGAGGGATGGGGTGATGAGAGAAGTTGGCTCCTTGTGCCCATCAGCTTCAGGATTCTTCTCTTGGCTTTGGTTTTCTGCGCTCAGAAGACTAGACTGGTGGTTTGTGCTGATGGTAACCTGCACTGGTAAAGGTGGAGGAACAGGAATGCTAACAGGAGGTGCTTCTGCCTCTTTTAACGAAGGTGGGTTTTTGAACTCGAATGGAGGAGAAGGAGGTGCTTCATCAGTTGCCGGATCATCAGCTGTCTGATTTATGACGGAATGTTTAAGAAGCTCTAGAGGAGGTGGAATACTCTGTGGGGTTGTAGAAATACTGTTCGATAGGTCTTCAGGTTTTGGTTCTGGTGTAATGTTCTCGTGTGGAGGATCCACGTGTTGCTTTGACGGTTGGAGATGTGATGGCAGAGGTGGTGGGGGTGGAATACTTTGTGGTGGAGCGAGCTTGCCTTCAGGCGCTGCCTCTAAAGCAGATCGAGAAGCTTCTTCAAGGGACAGAGTTTTATTAGTTTTGGGAGGGGAAGCTAATACTTCTACATTTACGGGAGGGGAGGGTTCTTTCGCTGGTGAAGAAACCCGCTGGATGACCTCTTGAACGACGCAAGTGGTGGATCCCACAGGAGGTGGTGGAAGAAGAACCTTCTGAGTAGCTGTTGGTGGAGGGGGAGCCGTATACGGTGGAGGAGGAGGGACACTCATGGATGAACTGAGCTGCTGTACTTCATTGTCTGCGACCACCACGACTTGTTGTACTTTCGCCTTGGGTTTAACAAACACAGATGTAGAAGATAAGACCTCACCAGGACCGGACTGTTTTGGTAAAACTAGTCCCACCTCACCAAACAATGGGGGAGGTGGAAGAGGAAAATCCAGCTCTTCGGGTCTAGTGATGTTCATCGGTGGAGGCGGCAGAGGCCAGGATGACTCGGGTGGCATAACTTGTACCTTTGAGACTGTAGCGCCATCAGTGGTCTCTGTGGCGGTGTGTTGGTCTAGTTGAGGCGACGGTGATGGAGAAATGCGTACTAATGAAAGGGTGGGTAAAGTATCTGTGATGGTCTTTACCTGACAACCTTCTTTTATTTCCTGCTTTTCCACGGCCTTCACCAATATCCCATTTAACATGTCACACATTCGCACTTTTTCATCCTTACAGACTTCTTTCAAATCTCCATTCAGAGCTAGTCTTTCATTGTGTTCCTTGCGAACCTCTGCATAGGAAATGACGGACCCTTGCAATCCGTTCATAGACTTGGCCGGTGGATTCTTGAGTTTTCTTTCCAGCACTAAGCTCTTCACAGAACTTTCCGTCGACACAGAGGGAGACTGCCTCTGTTGTCGCCTGTCCTTTGGATTCTTCTTGATGATGGCGTAGACGTTGTCCGGAGCCGGGGGCCCCAGGAGTAGCTCAAATGAGCGTTTACTGTGAGCCCACACCTCAGGCGGAGGAGGTGGGGGAGCGTGGACTTTGGGTGGGGGAGGGATGTTGAAGAGTTCTCTCAGGGTTTGTACAGAAGGGCTGACGCTGACTGTGTCTGATTTTGGTTCTCCTGTGGGTTTAGTGTTTTCAGCAACCTTTGACTGCGCTAAAGAAGTCGGCCCAGCAAATAACCTGTGTAGCTTTGTCAAGAAGTTGTTGTTCTTCTGCTTTGGAGAGGATAGGTGAGGCAGTTTGGTGAATTGTGGGGACATTCCATCTTGGCTGGAGTAGCCACTGGACGGCGAAACTACTTTGATTGGTTTGCTTTCCTCAAGAGGTGGCTGCTTTTTATGTGAGACTTCGTTGTAACCAATTTCTGTAACTTTCTTTGAATGCTCGGTTTTTGGTTGCTGTAGCTCAGATTTCATGACGGCGAACATGGCAGAGCCCATCGATTCATCCAGAGAGCTGGTGTCTGCGTGGTAGTCAGGGCTGTCTATGTTCCTGTAGGGAACTGGAGATGATTTGTCTTTTTCAGGTGCGCTCTCCTCTCCAGGAATCACTCTAACCTCTAACAGCTCCCGTGAACGTCTCTTCATCTTACTGTGAAGGGAGTAGGAGCGGTTCGGAGGAGGTGGAGGTCTTTTGGGTTTCATGACAGAGAGACTGCGTGCAAACTGCCCATCTTTCTTAATCTGGTCTTCCTTCAGGACGACCTTGAAATTAAGATTACCGATGTTCTCTTTAGAGGAAGTCACTGTATTCTGAGACCTTTGTCTTGGTGCGGTACCACTAGAGATGGTTGAAGAGTCGGATACCAGAGTGTCTGAGTCAGAATTGGTCCAACAGGAGGTGTCAGACCGACTGGGACCGTTGTAGCGGGAAGCAGAAGTAAATCTGGAGGAAGTGGTTCTGGATGACGAGGCTCTAGAAGAAGCACGGGAGGGAGCCGGGCTGGACAACAGCAGGCTGCTCTTGCTGACGGTGCGCACGCTGCTGCGACTCTGACCGCGACTGAGTTCCACCACATCGATGGAGGGCGGCAGCACAGCATTGGGAATGATTTTAGACAGGTAGGCGGCCTGTGGCGACATAGTCATGACAGGACTGGGTGGCTGCTGCTGGAGGCTGGTGGAAGTGGTCATCCAGGGAACAGCCACGGACCGGGGCCTCTGCTCATCGGTCAGAAGAGGGTGCAGGCGGTGGAGCAGGGCCAGGTCATCTCTGTGACCTGCATGGGCAGCATTGAGCTGCTCAACCCGGTCTTTACTGAGTGGGTGGATGATATTAGGGGCCTGAGGGCTGGCATTCGATGATGTTGGGGAACCTGCTTCATGTTGTGATCCATCAGTGGTGGTGTTATAAAACTGATCCTCATTCATCGTCTGAGTCAATGTCCAGCCCACTCTGTCCAAACCTGAAGAAAGGAACAGAAAATACCACGGTTTTATTATGATAATCAAATAAAAATTCTTTATTTTTTTGTTGATTTTACAACTTTTAAAAAGGTTAGCACCATACCCAGCTCTTTCTGAACATGGCGAGGAATCCCTGGAACGGTCTTCTTGTGTTTTCTTCTCGTTTTCTTTTCTGACTTTTTTCCAGAGTTTAGTGGTCTGAATGTTGATCCTGAAGAACAGGAAATATAATATTACAGTTTACTGTTTCTACTTTAATGCGCAAAAATACAAAGCTAACTTTATATCTAAGAAACGATGACACATTACCTTGCCTAGTGAGTCCGGAGCGGGACGATCTCGTGGACACTGATGAGTGCATGGAGACAACAGAAGATGTGTCTGGGATGGTGCTGTCTGTCACAAACCCTGTACTTTCCCCATCGGTTTCGTTTGTCACCATTGACTGGGAAAAAAAAAAAAAGGGGACAAATAAATATTCATAACAGGAATAAATATAATTTCTACTCAAAACCTTTAAATTGACACAAGTACAGAACTTACAACTGTGCTCTCATCATCTCGAAACTTCATTCCAATATTGCTTTCTGAAAAAAAAAAAAAAAAAAGTGTAAATTTAAAAAAAAACACTGGCTACATCCTTTACTACAACATGCTGACACTTAATAGTAATTCAGTGTACAGATGTACAAACTGTTTATCTTTTCGTTTTATACCTTCTTGCATCATTTTCAGCCCTTCTTGAGCCTCGGTGTGGAGGTCCTCCACATATTTGGACCTGCTGCCCTCGGTGAACACGTTCTCCTGGATCTGCGGGGCCGCTGGGGTCTTATCGTCATCGTCTAGTTTGGGAACAGCTTGAAGCAGAGAAAAGGAGATGAAGATCAGCTTGAATTTGCGTTAAAGGAACTTTAAAGCAATGGGAGCATATGGACAACTCTGGTGTCTATTAGGGGGAGTTGAAGCGCAGAAACAGTAAATATGTTTGAGGGCTAACAACACAAAGAGTGTGAATTCCTCTTATGTGGGATTAAACTCTTGTGACTTTTACAAAGGCTCCAAATACAGGATTATAGTATCAAAAATCTACCATCAGCAACATATGCCAACGTATTTCCAAGCCTAAGTATTATTTAAAGAGACAGTAAGGAGATTATTCACTTTTAGACATTTGAGTCCACATTTTCATGATGAAAGTGACTAAAATATCAAAGCAATTATATGAAAAGTAGCAATTTAAGCAAAACTCAAGCATTTTAAAAACACCCCGACTGCCACGTGGTGTAATTTATTCTATGTCCTCACACATCCAGGTCACAGATTAGCAGTTTACAAACCCTTTAACAACACTTTTATGTAAGAGTGACAGCCACTCTGAATTTAACTGCTCTTCTGTCTGCACCGGCTGGATTTAGACTCCACAGTCAGGTACTTAGAGACTGCAGCTAATTTTTACTTTTGTTCTTTTACAAACATCATTAAAGATGCTGCTCTAATTGAGCTAATTCATATTAAACCATAATCTAAAAGTTGGGACAGTTGAAATTTATAGCAGCCTTAAAACAGCTCATCATTGCTTTAGATTAAAGATTTTCAACTTTCTGAGCATCGACACTTAGAATAAATAAACAAAATATTACAACTAGTGCTGCCTCTGCTTACCTTTCTTCTTTGAAACTGCCGGAAAGCAGTAAAAATGACAATTATTAGTGAGGAGGATCACCATCACTTCTGTTTATTGTAAAAAAAACAAAAAAACAAATCCACTAAAATGTGCTCAGATTGTGTTAAAGAAAAAAGAAAAAGAGGAATATTCTGCTCTAAATAAGAAAACTGAAGTCCATCGGTTGAATAAACATCCCGAAACAATCCGGATAGGATTGTTTTTCATGAAGTTGTTATTGTCAGCTTCTGTCCAAGCAGAGCAGAGCAGAAAGTGGATCTACAGCCAATAGACAAACAGACATTAATCCCCAGGAGCCTAAATCCTGACATCCCTCCCTGCTGTACCACCCCACCCCATCAGCAATCAGACACCCAGAGTTTCCATGTTGTTTCCCTTCAGCAGCCCCGATTGGTCTCTCAGGATGCAGATGATACCGATACTGAACGAGGATGGGATTGAGAGCATCAGGGGTGCTTTGAGCCACAGCTTTCCCTCATCAACATGAGAATAAAGTTAATTTTTGTTCTTCTTTAAGAGTTTCTTTAGGAAGGTTAAGCTTTATTGTGTTGCCACAAGGTGGAGTAAGTGATCTACTTCAAAAAAGAAAATTAAAACCACATTTTAAGAGGCCTGCAGCTTTAGATTACATGGACACATAAAATAAAAAATACAAAGTTACTGTTTTCAGAAACCGTTAAACATGCTGCACCAACACAAAAAACAAAAGAGGCATGGACTTTTCTGACACTTTTTACTCCTTATTCTCACCGCTTAATCTTTTCTCTCTCTCTTTTTTAAAAATTGTTTTAAATGATATGAACGTCAAAGATAAGTGTGAGGAAGGTGTTTGTTCACTACCGGGTGTGCTGAGCAGGCATGACTTGGAATGTTTGACATCTGAGCAAATGGAAAACATTCCCATGGTTGTGATCCTGCCGGTGAGTCAGACAAAAGCATTCTACAAAAAAAGAGAATGGACAAGTGGTACCAGTACTTTGTAACGTGTTTAAAAAACAAAACCCTGAACTCTAGTTTAACAGGACTGGCAGCTGAAGTCAACCCTTCTGCCTACATTTGTAAACAAATGGCTGCCGTGTATGTACAAAGTTTAGTCAGGCCCAGGAAAATCCCGATCTAGTTACCATGAAACCTAAACTAAGTGATGGGCGGGACTGCTCATCAACAAGGGCCTGTGTCATCACTGGTTCTGCAATCACTTTGTGATTGTGTCCATATTAATGACACCATCTGCCACTGCTGGATTACGCAAAAGCTGGTAGTGATTATTTATGAATGCTAAACTGATGTTTACATGAAGTGTAAGCTTTCAGCCTTTAAAGATGAAAAACAGTATTAAAAAAAACAGGAGGGGATAAATATCAGTTCATGGGGGAGAATTATGGTCTTACTTTGAATGTAAACTCAAACAGCAGGAAGAGAGAAAAATCTGTTTTTTTCGTGGTTTTGGTAAATTCACTCAAAACAAAACACAAACAGATGGTTTCAGGAAACCATCACATCAACAAATAATGTAAACAAATTACAACCCATTACACAGACAGTGATGAAATGTGTTCATGGATTAAAAAGGACAAGAAAAATTAAAAATGATTCAAATAAACTGGAAACTGTCATATCTTTATTAAAACTAGGTGGCAAAGAATCAATGAAAAAAAACAGTATTCTTATTTGACTAACTTTTCATATTTTGAATAAAGTTTTACTATGAGAAACTTTTCACAGAATATTTTATTTCTGAAAATCTTCAACTGAAAGAAAACTATTCCAACAGAAAGTCATGAAAAGTCACAAATGTTTCCATTAATCTACTTAATATTTGCAGTGATGGGCGTGGTTCTGCTAAACAGCTACAGCAGAACTAATTTTTTCGTTTAGAGGATTAGCATTTTAATTAACTTTGAAGTGCATTAGCGAACCAGTTAGCTTCCGCTAAATAGGATTTTGCAAACTTTAGTTCAGCTAACGGCTAACTAACAAATATAAACAGGTTTGTGTCAGTCCCACCAGCCTTCAGCTTGAAGTAAATAAAGATCTGTCTTAGCAGTTAGCGATTAGCTACTAGTGTTAGCTTCTGCTGTTTTTTTTGTTTAGCTTTACCTTCAGCTAACTACTTATATTCATAGTATAAGTAGTTTTTAGAAATATTTTTAGCATAAAGACAAGCGTACGAATAAAAACATTTAATCAAATACAAAGTTAATCCTTTTTTAATAATAAATCACAGCAGCTCTAAGAAATCAGAATGATCTTTATTTATAATAAATATACATATAAATAATTTTGCTTAAATAATAACCATATTTTTATGTGTTAGTTAACAATTTAAGGCAAATAAAATTATCTAAAGTATATAATAACATTTTTTTTTGTTTTACAGATTGTGCAAAAGTGTCTTTCCTTTTGCAGGAAACACAAAAAAGTCCAAAGCTAAATGACAATAGCTGAGAAATGTGTTCATTAATGTGACTCAGTGACTCCTAATAGTTGATATAAATATTAGTGGCAAGTAGAGCATAATAAAGATCTTGTCAGGAAGGTGGAAGTGCCAGCAGGTCCTGATAATAAAAACAACTTCAGACAAAAGAAACTCTACCTGTGGTACAGGGGTTTTGTCCTGATACTCTGTAGTCCTCCGCTGGACGGGAGTGATTCAAAACTTCTGTTTTTATGGTGGGGGGGATCGGCCACCATCTTTTCTGCCCACCTGAAAGTCCCAGAGAGACCGCCATTTGCAGTCAATCGCGTTCCCAGCTGACGCGACAACAAGCTGCACACCTCGACACACGAACCAGCACTGATGTGAGAACCAGGAGACGTCTTGCGCACTCACACACAAACACACACACACACACACCCCTCACGTCTCTGCCCTAACTTGCCCCTTTAACTTGTTTTGCGAAGTCCGGAAGACAACCATTTGGAGATATTCTCTCCAGCTCTCAGGGTGATGTCTGCCTCAGTAATAAACACAAACCTAACTAAAAGCTCTGCGACAACAGCGAGAAAGAGCTTGAGGTCTTAAAAAAGAAGTATGCTTGACATGCATGCTAATGAAACCTTGTCGCAGCTCAAGTGAACCTTTTGACTCTCTCCACGTTCTTGGTTTTCAGTGAATTAAATATAAACATCACGACTGAAAGAAAAGGAGCAACAGGAGTGGTGAGACGAGGACTAGAATCCAGGTAACTGATACACCTGCATCATGCTGGGTCACACTCTACATCACTGTCAGACAACACAATCGGCTCACCAGGAAACCAGCATGTATCAGCTTTCCCTAAAAATATACGGGATTCACGACAGACCCAAAACACACAGAAGTTATTATGGAGACGGCTCGTTTCCACGGCTCCGTTTGTACCCCGTCACATTGGTTTATACCTACAAATAAATCTAATCGCGTCAGAAAACTGAAAATATTCAGGCCTGCTGGTGCCTGTTTAATGAAAGCACAAGTTTGCCAAATGTTTCTACTATATGTGACAATAAAACAGTGTGCTAAGTTACACTTGAATTACAACCTCCAGGGGGTACAGTACACCTCTCAAAACCAAGTGGTGGCAAGTTCACATTCAAAAAAATGCTCAGATGACAATTAGTTGTTTGTAAGGCGTGTTTTATTTAATTAATACATGTTTATGGAAACCTCTGCAGTATTTAGAGACAATAAGTCCACAGTTGATACACTACACGTCTAAATAAATACTAATAATAAAATATTAAATCATGTTAATGCTTAGGAGTTCCTTATAGAAGAGAGAGTCAAAACACTTAAAGCAAAACTTTAAACTGCAGTATTAAGACCTTTATTGCACTAACAACTAGTTATTGGTTAACAAAGGAAGTTGGTGTCCCAGCATGGTTTTTTTCTTAAGATGCATTGATTCAAGGTTTTTGGGCCGATGCTGATATCAGATTTTTTAATAGCTCTGACCTGCCAAATTTTTGCTACAGATTTTCTTTCAACTAGCTGTTCAGGACAGTGACTACTGAATGATTAGTTCCTTCATATGCAGCTTTTAAAGATCTCCAAACACACCAGAAAAAAAAAAAACTAGATTTGTCTCCAATTGCTTTAAAATAATATAAAAAAATACTGGAGCGGAATGAAAACTTGGTAAATCTAGCGAGGACTTTTCAGCACTGATGACATGCTTGTGGTGCATTCAATGATTCAAGGATTTCTCAGCACTGATCGTTTAAAGAATTGGGGGGGTGGGGGGAGGGGTGGAGTCTGACTTTTAAGATTTGTTCAGCCAGTCATTTTTTGAGCCGATCAAAGTGAAAACTGTACGGTAATGATTTCAGGCCAATTGTTCAGTGCATCACTATTACTTACAGGCACATTTGAAATGATTTTAAAATGACTTAACAGTGTATAAACTTTGACTTAACTTTGCTACAGTAGTGCGGTAACGTTATCTTAACCAAGGCTTTTACAAGTGTGATGTCTATTTTCTCCAAAACAAAAAAAACAAAAAAACTTCACCACAAGGATCCTGAATGGTTCCCTGTAGAACTTACAACACGAGCACCTCATCGGCCTCTCTGTCAGAGTGTGTTAGCAAACATTTGATCTTTCTCAACAATAACTGGAGCAAAGCCACATACCTTTACATCTTAACAATGTACAATTTCATAAACTAACACCGCTGCCTTTGGTTGCTCTTAGTTTATTAACAGTAAAACCAAACATTAGACGGTGAAGAATAAAAGGAACTTGATGAAATGTAAAAACTCAAATAGACGTATTTCTGCCACTTTTAACAATCCTCATCATTTGGATGACCTAAATGTGACGACTGCTGACAATTTGGGTGTGGTGACTCCTCACCTATTGTAATAAAATCCCACTAAATGCACCAAAGACCAAGGTAATAATGAATGCTGTTGCGTAACTGTTTACTTAACATGAAGGCAAGTCAGGAATTTCTCCTCTTGTCAGCATGTTTCTTATCTTAGTTCTCACCCTTACAGTTTTCAGATAGTCTTCAGTTTTTTTAGTTTTAAAGTTTTGACGAGCATCTTTTAGAGAACAGTAGGTTTTCCTTGAAACGACAGTTTATAAAAACAGGTAGTAGATCATCTAATGATATAAAGAACAAAGTGAAACTCTACCACAAGTCGGTTTTCTCAAACCTGTTCTCCGGCTCTTCGTTGTTCTTGTGTCATGTGGAGCTACAAAAGTGCCTTTACAGTAATTCAGGTAATTGGTCTAACTTTGCCAGCTCTCTTGCTTTAGTGTCAACAAAAACGTTTTAAGTAAGTTTCCATGAAACAAGTCAAGTGGCGGCAGAGTGGTCTGAGATAATCCCAGTCTGCTTTTAAAGCTTTAACAGCCTGGAACAGACCCATCATTGTCATTTTTATCAGTTTGCACCTGTGAGAACTCGTTTTGTTACTGTTAAATAAATTGCATTGGTTGTTAGTGAGGACATTATTTATACTGCAGGACATGCACAGTCAACTGCACTGAGTAAAAACAATTCAACTTAAAGAATGAGCCACAACATGGATGGTGTTTCCAGGACTTTAGTGAGGTTTTTCCATAAAAACCCAGTGAGGTCTCCATTACATGGCTTACATGGTAGCAGCATCTCTGGTTCGGTTGTTGAGAATCTGAAGCAGAACCGATGTTAGTGATGTGTGGATCGATACTGAAATATCGATATCACAGATACCAGAACTTTATGCTCCAGAATCGATTCTCAAATCAATATATCGATACTTTCATACTTCTGACATTTCTGGTATCATTAACAAGAACACAATGGAAAGTAACTAGACCATTCATATTCATTATACGCGTTTGGTGGGAACTTTTTTTTCCTCCACCTGGGTAATGCAGCGGCACATCCTCAGTGTGTAGACATTACACGTTCATGGAACGTAATTTTCTCATTTTATAGTAATTCTTGATAATTAAACAAGAACTTATTTAATCACTTATTTATTTTTTATTGTTCATATTTTGTATGATTGTGTCCTCTGTTTGGTTTCTCTGTTGTATTAGCTCAGCTACACCAATATACCTCTGAGTTTAAAAAGAATAAATAAAATACTTCTTTAGGATGCAGTTATTTAAAATACTTTTTAAAAATTTACCAGACACATATGAGTGTTTGCACAAAGAATCATATCAGTATCGCCGATATCATCCTGAGTATACTTGGTGTCAGAATCAAAAGGAAATCGGTGGAATCGTACATCACTAATGATCGTGCCGGCCTCACGCTGAGGCTACAACTGTGATGGTGACCAGGTCGTGTAAACAACCCATCAGACCCATGGTGGTCATGTCGTGCGTCCTGAGAAACACGTGCCTGAGTAGCGTTTAGAGCACGGTGAGGTGCATGAGGGCATCATCAAAAAGAGACTAAACCTATTTGTTGAGTATGAAAAGCGCAGCAGCGTCACAATCTTCTAAATATAGCTGTATGAAAATGTTTCAGCTTTCAAAATGTGAAGACAAACAAACAGAGGCTTGTTATTGCCATACGATGAGGAAACACGACTCATTTAACAAACACAAAACTGTGCAAAGTCAGACCTGAACACAAACATAGAAAGTTTGACTTAATTTATAAAGTAACTTTATATAAATTAGATTATTTTATGATAAGAACCAGGATAAGAATACATTAAGTTCTAGTTTTACCTGCATTTATGGGAGAAAAACTGAAGATAATAGTTTTTTCCCAAAAAAGTATTATGCAGCAGTTTAAAGATGGATGTTGTAACTTGTAAAAATATTACTTTTCTTTAATTTTTATAAATATATGTTGCTGAAAATTGTTTTGCCCTTTATGTTTTACAACTTCTACTGTCAGAAAACTGCTTTCATTCATGTGTCCTCACAGTCATCCTCTATGCCTCCTCTTGTAAATTTAATTTACAGTTAAACCTGGTTTTTAACCCATAAAGTCTGCAGATAATTCCTAAAGAAGAATCAAAACCATAATTTTAACAGTGACATTTGAAGAGCCAATACATTCAACACATTCAGGGATTAAAGGCCAGCTTCAGTAAGTATTGTCTTTCACTAATTAACCAACAAAGAAAATCAAATTAAATGATTTTAAAAGACCTGATCCAAGCCAAACACAAACCCGTACACACACACACACAAAGAGCTCTCTTTTTTCGAGCTTCCTCAGAGAAATAACTCAAAGATCAGGAATCCCAGGAATCTCTCGGGGAGTGTTTTTAAACAAACAGGTGACCTTCTGAGAATACCTTGTTAGGACTGTATGACCTAATCAATCCTCAACCACCTGGTTTTCTAATAAACTTGAGTGAATTCCACTACATGGATAAAAAAAAAAAAAAAAAAAAAAGAAATAAGAGAAACAAAAAGGCACGTGTTCAGTTTTACAAAGGTCGGCGGACAGAAAGGCACAGAAATAAATGACAGACGAGTAAAGATGAAGCGACTGAGTCAATAAATCTCTGCTCTAATAACTGTGCTGTGTTGCAGAAAAAGCAGACAATGCAGAATTAATGAGGTTACAACACTAAAAGGTTTAGGAGGTCAAGGTTTATCAGCTGAAAGCCTGCTCCTGTGCAGCTTCTCGATCGATCAAACTCCACCAGTTGTGTTTGCAAAAACTGCATTTATCACAGGAGCACCGGGTTTTGGTCCTCACGCAGACGGAGGAATCCAGGTCAACCTGCGCTTTCATCTTAAAGTAAAACTGAAAATTAGTTAAAGTTTCAGATGCAACAATAGCATGTTGCCTCATCTTGTTTAGAGACGTACAGTTCCTCTTAAAAACAAACACATCACCAGAACTGACCCAGTGATTTTGCTGAATATGAAATGTAATTGTAAAAGCTGAAAGACAGAACCCCTTGTTCTCTCTTTTTTTTTTTTGTAATGGATTCTGGCGTGATTTTTAATTAACTGGCGCCGAGCCCGGTTTTACCAAGCACCCCCCTCCGCTGGCATCATTACAGATCATCATCAGGAGCTCAGCTGGAGGGAGATACAGTTTTCTGCAGCACATCTCCTCCTGTAATAAACCACCTCTTGTGTATTTAAATATCTGTGCAGCTCCTGTCTGATGAGACAGAGCAATCATTGCTGAGGGCTCAGTAACAGCCTGTACATAAATCACACTCAGCTCTGTATGTGGTATTTCTGTACCCCAAGGCCTACCACTTAGAGGCATATAATACACAGCTGTAAATAATATTTACCGTAGCTGCCCTCCTATGCATGCCTAAACACTTATTTTTTAAATATAAGAGATTAAATCTGTTTCTTTCTGCATAACTTTGCAAAAAAAGTTTTTTGACCTCTGCCCAGTGTGGGCCTCTAAGCCAACCTTGGCAGAGGATAAAGACCTTATCTCTTTGCTTTCTCAAACAGAACTCTGCTGAGGTAATCAACCAGGACAGTTATGCACAGAGCCCACAAACATCAAAAGTCATATTATCTAACAAATCCACAGAGGTGCTACAAAACATGTTTTTTTTTTTTACACGTTCCTCCTCTGATGCCGATGTAGTTTGACGATGCGAGTAAGAATAAGTCCCATGGAAATCTCCCCAACAGCATTCCCACGTATGATCTGGGCTTCCCCATGAGAAGATGCAGAAAAAACAAACAAGCGGAGCCTCTTGTGTCTGTAAAGCAGTCAGCCAGGATCATGAGCACTTCCAGACAAACACGAGCAAACAGCCCAGAGCAACTAAACACCGCCTCAATAAAACAAGAAATCTTTTTTTTCTGCTTCTTTCTTCAGTTTCAGGTCTTAATGCTTCAAGGTCGTGAATTAACTAACAACAAAACGAGGCTTAATAATGACAGTTCACACCGCTCGACATAAAAAAAGTGCTCGCAAAGAGAAACAGAACTGGCACAGACCGAGCTGCTGAAATACGAGTGTGCTTCTGCAAGCTCCAACACGATCTGTAGAGAACAGCTCTGGGAAAAATCAAACAGTTGCTGCAATTTTCTTGGTAAATTATGGATTTTTTTTTAATGCACTCCCTTTTTGCCTAGTCTGTGCACATAATGTGTACATTAGCTAAGAGACGTCACACTGTTGCTGTTTTGTCTTGTTTAGAAGGACAAGGTTTTGCACGTATTTGATAGTAATCATCTGACACCAAAGGTGAAGGTGATAGTGTTTTGCCTGTGTATGCATGTCTTTATGTTATTGCGTGGACTTAATTTGACATTAGACGATCATTGTGTGGACATTTTGTCTGGTCCACGCAAGGAAAAATTGTATTTTTGGGTTGGGTTTAGGGTAAGGGATTAGGGTTAGGCTGTAGAAATGAATGGAAGTCGATGCAAGTTGACACAAAGATAATAAAACCCAAAGTGTGTGTGCTTGTCTGTAGCGTGAATAAAACATTTCATGAATCTGTGAAAGGAGTTTAGTAAAACTAAAGATTCATTGTGGTTAAATTAACTTTTAGAATCAATCCAATTCAAAATGGCCACAATAAGTAATTAGTAGGACTGATTGCAGTTTTCTGGCCGATCACCAATCTTAAAAAGTCTGACCTGCTGATTCCGATTTTGGCCGATATTGATATTTTAAATAACTGACACTGGTGGGTCTTATAAGGTCACAATACACCTTCAATATTCCAATTTTATTTTATTGAAAAACACTGAACAATAACCTTGAAACAATGCAAACTTGTTTTAACTGGACATTAGGTAGTGCTCACTGCAGAGCAAAAGGGGACAGTGGCTGATTTCAGACATTTGAGGAGATAGATGAGAAGCCGATCTTATTGAAGTATCGGCTGAAAATTGCTCAAAATTAAGGAAATCGGTGCCAATAAAACGGCTGACCAATTTACATGTGCGCTTCTAATAATTAGCCTTAGCATACACAAAATATGACTTTTTATAGATATTGAGCTAAATTTGGTGTGGTAGTAGCTGCAAGTCATTCTCAACAAATCCCTCAAACATCACACAAAATGCCATTTTTGAAAGTTTGACCAAAACAGATAGAACACCATAATTTCTTACAAAACAAACAAAAAATAAAAAATAAAAACTCCATCTCCACCTTCTACCAATTATCAGTAGTTGGATCACTGAGGCAACAGGTTCAGGAGAGAAACCCAGACCTCCCCCTCTCCAGTGACACTTTCCAACACATCCTGGAGGACACGAGGCATTCCCAGGCAAGTTCCTGGGCCTTCCCTGGACCTCCTACCACTGGGACGTGCCTGGAATACCTTTAAAGGGAGGCTTCCAGGAGGCATCCTAATCAGATGAACCACCTCAACTGACTCCTTTTGATGTGGAGGAGCAGTGGCTCTACTTCAAGCTCCCCCACAAACAACGAAGGCTCAGCCCGGCCACCCTACGTAGGAAGCTCATTTTGGTCACTTATGTCCAGGATCTCGTTCTTTTGGTCATGATACATGCCTCATGACCACAGGTGAGGGTTGGAACTTAGACAGACCAGTAAATCAAGAGCTTTCAACTCAGCTCTTTCTTCATCAGGACTGACCGGAGCAACGGTCCCAATCTGTCAACACCACCCTACCCAGACGAGGCATTCCACCCTTTTTTTTTTTTTTTAAGAGGGAGTCGCATCACATTCGACTGTGAACCGCCTCAGTGCAAGCTGAAGGTCTTGGCCTGAAAATACCAAGACCATACAGCAGAAACAAGACCCTGTGAAACCTTCTCTCAAAGACTGTTCATAAGCACTACAAACAGGATTGAATAGGATACAATTAAATCCTGCAGTTTTTATACACAGAAATTTAACCATGGCTCCTCTGCAGCCCTCGTCCCTGGTTAGTCTTTAAAAGAAAAGTAAACTTCTTTCTCTATTTAGCCTGAAGACCAGGTAAGTAAGCAATGGTTTCACCGAACAAGAGGAAGTGGTTTTTTTTTTTTAAACAGCAAACAAAGTGATCTGCAGGTCAGAATAGGTAGGAAATCAGTGTTCAAACATCCTTTCAGTGAACAAACACACATGTCTGGGAGCCAAGGAACATGATATTTAAACTGGTTCCCACTTTATTCCCCACTCTTCTTTTAATCCTTTTGCATCAGACTCAAAGTTCATTATTTCTCAGCGACCTGTTGATATAACGTCATATTAATTTGAGACCTACAAAAAACGAGCTAAAATTATTTTTACATTTTTAAATAAGGAGTGAAGAAGCAGCCAGGTGTGGCTCGTCTACTTCAGGTGTGTGTGTTAACACAACGTCACGGGAGAAAAGACATCAGAAGAATCTAGAAGCTTAAAAATATTTGCTTTTCATAAATCTTACGAGGTTATGAGGTCACATAAATTTAAAGTCATCCATTCTACAATAAGAACAATTATTCACGAGTGAATAAGTCAAGAGTGGCAGCAGCAGGAAGTTCACCCCAAGGTCGGTCCCTGGAGGAAAACAAAAGAGGCTCCATTTCAGACTTTACAGGCCTCAATTACCTTGTCACACTTTAGAGCACGAACACCTCAGTGCCAACTGTCAAACACGGTGGTGGAGGGCTGATGATCTGAGCTGGTTTTGCAGCCACATGACTTGCAGTGAGTCAGTAACAGACTATTCTTTAAATTAAGGAAACCCTGACTAGTTGCAACATTAGACATTATTTGATAAACAAAACAAAGACTGTAAAAATACAGTAGGCTGTTTAGTTTTTATAAATTTAAAAATATAGATTGTCACACAGACGGTGTCATGTTATTTATGCTGCAAAGCATACCGAGTAAATGACGATGCTTACCAAGTGCTCCGGTGCGAGGATGTGAGCGAGCTCTATCAGGCTTGAAAGTTCATCTTGGACAATGTTTGATAATCAGTCAAATTTAAATGAAACCAGAGCGCCTTGACAGGGAGGAGAATGTAGAACTGACTCAGCCTGAAACTAGAAATGAGGATGGAGGATAACAGAGCTGCTTCATGGAAGATATATGTGTATAAATTAGCTTGGGGGCTAACGTAAAAGCTAACAGGCTAAGCTAACATTCTTTCATGAAGCAGCTCTGTTCCACATTTTCAGTTGCAGGCTGAGTCATTTCTACATTCTCTACTCTCTCAATGCACTTTAGTTTCATTTAAAAGGACTAAATGTCAAATATTGTCCATGATACCTTTAGGGTGGATAGAGCTTGCAGCCTCGCACCAGAGAACCTAATAAACATAATCACTACCCAGTATGCTTTGAGGTATAAATATGTCACAGTTTGTGTGACAATATATATTTTTTAATTTATAAGAACTAAACAGCCTACAGTACTTTTACAGTCTTGTTTTTATACATTTAGGCCTCACAGCAAGAAGGTCCTGGGTTCGATCCCCGATACGGTTTTTCTGTGTGAAGTTTGCATGTTCTCCTCGTGCTTGCGTGGGTTTTCTTCCGGTACTCCGGTTTCCCCCACAACTCAAAAACATGTACAATAGGTTGCCTTCAGGCCCTGGCCTCCTTTGAAAAAACAATCGACAATCTCTGGCCTGGATAAATAACGGTAAATAAAACATAAATAAAATAAATTGACAGTTTAAGTAAATGTTTATCAAATAATGTCTAATGTTACAACTAGCCAGGGTTCTGCTAAAAAAAAAATACAGCTGAGACCCTGATCTGTGCAGAAACGAACGTCTGTAAACCTCAATGAGCTATAAAGTGATGGAAGTGTGACACTGATAAAGCGATAGAGAAGACGATTACATTGAGTTATTACTGCTGTAAGTGGTTCTACAAGTTATTTAATTATGGGGCGTACCTAATATTCCACACATTGCTTCTTTATTTTGAATTTTTTTGTTTATTTTGAGGTAAACAAATGATGACAGTGTAATATGTCATCTGCCGATGTTTAATCATACCATCTTTAACCCCAGACAGGTACGTTTATACTGCTGACAACATTTACGCTTCGCTTCAGTGGAACAGCAATGGACCCTGGGAAAAACAAAAAACCTGAGACCAGTCAGGCACAGTGGTGTCTTACCGTGACTGTTTCCCTGAGAATGAGCCTGCCTCAGTGACTTCTGTCCTCCCTTGTGTCCACCCAGATGTCCTGCCCGGTGTCCGTCCAAGTTCAGGCCCAGACCGGGGCCCAGACCGTGGCTCTGCCCGTTACTGCCCAGATTCTTCCTTTTCTTTTTTCTGAACCAGCCGAAAGCTCGGCCGAAGGGGCGAGAGCGCTTCTTCCGGCCCCTTTTGCTGTGTTTCTCTTGGGCGAAAACTTTGATCACGTCCTGGGGAAGCAGCTCCCCGAAACCCAGGGAGTCACGGTTCGACATGGCACCTCACACTGAAGCTACTCCCTGAAAAAAAAAAAAAAATCATTAAAACTGGGATAATACTGTAATTAGGAAAATACCTGATTTTTTTTTTTATCTAAAGCATAATATTTTCATAATTGTGTATGTTGATGGTTTCAGATAAAATTATCAGTTCTTATCAGTGCAAAACAAGTTTCATAAAACAAGATTCATAAAACCCTCCAAAAACGTGAAACAAATAAATGTGCACCCCATTCTCTGTGGGGCATCCAGACCGCTCAGTCCTTGTTCTAAACCAAACTTCTGGAGTTCTGTTAAGAACAAACTGGCACCGCTCCCTTCATTCCAGAACGAGGAGTCATGATTCACAAAGCCGCACCCGTAAGCTCACACACGTTTACACTCGGCCACAACAGCACTCCAGAAGGAGGTAAAAGCATTTGTTTAAAAAAAGTAAATTAAACGGCACACAGCTGCGTGTATTAAAGCGTTCTTGCTGAACAGAATGCATTCATTCATCAGTGTTTTATTAACCCATTTTCCTGTCATTTCTCCTCACTCCTGTATGATCTCATCCACCTCCCCTTTGCTCCTTCCTTCCTCCTGTTCGCCTTGTTTTCTACTTTGAGGCGGATTTCCCAGCCTTGTTCCTGAGGTGGAGTGTTTTACACCGAGCTTCTGACTTTTATTAGATACTTATCATCACAACAAAAAGGTTTGAAGATGACAGAAAACAGACCTGACAGCAGGATTTGTGTCACAATGACATAATTATGAATCTTTATAAAAACGTTTGAGGCTTCCTCTGCTCTGCTGATCAGTCATGAAGAAGAAGAAGCAGCATGTAGGAGAATTTTGCTGCCTCATGAAAGCAAACCACAGATACAGAACGTCATGTTCTCTGAGCTTTACAAACGTGCCTTAAGCAAAAATGACCAAAAAAAGCTTCTAATCCATCAATCTGTCCTCTTAGAGGTACAAAAACATCACTTTGTGACCAAATCAGGGAAGTATCTATCTGGAAAAAAACAAGACACAATTTCTTTTAAATCCATGCAAAGTTTGCACAATTTCATTTTGACTAACTTTAATATGAGTCATTACTTCAAATGACACATATTAACCCCTAAAATTAAAGTAGGCGTCAGTAGTAAAGCTAATAACTTGACTAAATAATCAGTTGTTTCTTAATAAAGCATTACATTGGAAGAATTGTTTGTTTTGTCTTGACGTTGTACAATAATATATATAAAATATTTGCACAACTAAAGAAAAAATTGTAAATTTAAAAATTTAGAGAACTTAAGATTTAATTTTGTGCTCTAAAACTCTTAAATAGGCTCCAACAGAAACAACAATCCATTCATCATTTTGGTATATATTTAAGTCTGAAATTAATTACAACTTAAAGAGAAATGCAAAATGTTTTTGACAAAATGTTCTGTGTTTACATTAAAGTGACACCTTTCACAATAAAACCACATTTAAAACATGAGCAGCAGGACATCCGTTACATTTAATATCAATGTTTTATTGTCATACCTCAGATTTTTCTGGAACCATACACTCAGTTTAAATCTTAAAGAAAAACCTGGAAGTTTTCAGCTAAATCCGACAGGAGGTTTTAAACATTAAAAGTTTTCAGCCGTTTCTGTTGATGTAGACAAGCTGAACTTGTGAGCTGTCGTCTGAGGAGTTCGCTGCAGTGAAAGCTCAATAACAGCAGAGTTTCCATCTTTCTCAGGAGAAAAGTAGTACCGGCCGGGCCCATCCTTACACTTTGCATCGTGTTCCCCCCTGCTCCAAATTACAGTCATTTGAGCGTGACTAACATCCCTGCATCAGCTCTGGCTGCAATAATCAAACGTCTCTGTCGTTCTCTTTGAGGCTGGTTTATTCACTTACAGCCCACAGGCTGCTGAGAGCCCAACATCTCCTCAGGTTACTTACATCACAGCACGACCAGATCAACGCTAAGAACTCTGGGTTGTGGCAAAGACCACCCAGAGGACCACCGCTTGTCTACTGTGGTCTTCAAGGAACTGACTCATGCCACCAAAGCTGCAGTCGCACAAAACAACCTGTAATTTCCAGTCCTGCAAACAACTTTGATGGTGATGCATGGCTCTTTCAAACTTCTAAAAATATAAGTCTGATCATTTGTTTTCCCATCTGCACAAAATTTACAATTACTTTACCTTCCAGTGAAAAAATATAAGAAGTTTATACATAAACTACAGACACAAAAGTCTGATTTTTATCAACATATACACATTTTAGGTGGTTTTACTAAAAAAAAAAAAAAAATCTGTATTCTCTCACTGTCTTTAGCTCGTATCAGATATTCGAGAGTTTCAACATCAGCCCCAGTCCTGCTGGAGCAGACATGTGTCCCAACATGCTGTTTACTTAGCCTTCACAAAAGACGTCAAATCTCACATTGGACAGAAGATACCGCTCCAACCTCAGAAACCTCAACCTGCTGTGTCAATACCTGCAGCGCAGACACCAACGGCGATGTGCACACATCTGCACAATGTCAACAGAAACCAAAAAATAAACAAAGTTTATACCCTCACATGAGCCTCAGACACTCAGTGTATGAGAAAACACTGTTTACTGGCCCTACACTTCTGACAGCTGATACTCTCTGCTGCTTGAAGACATAAATTCCAGGACAAATCCACATCTCAGTTCTCCCACAGACACGTCAGTGACGTTACAGCGATGTAAAGCTGGGACACCTGCCTGGCCAGAGGCAGAGCTGCTGTAATGTGCTAATTCAGGATTACACGCCGTGAAGCTTCATCAAAAAGGCTGTGCGGAGAATGAAAAATAAAAAGACTTTAGGATGTTCTTAAAACACACACTGAGTAGATCAGTGTGCAAAATGCCTTCAAAAGGCGGGATCTACACCAATACAAGCTGCTTTCGAGAAGTCAAAAAACGAGGTTAAACACGTAATGCGTTGCTATAGTGCGCCACATGTAAAATAAATTGTTAAAAAACGTCACAAACACATTTTCATTTGGCTCACTTTGAGTGTAAAATGTTAATTAAAAAAATACACTTACATTTTGTTATTTAGCTCACTGTTCTTATATTTTGCTCATTTTTACAATTTGTTTAATTTAAATGGTAAATAATCTAAGTGAATATTAAATATGAAATCTAAATGTGAATGTTAAACCTTAAATTTGTGGCTAAGTGTTAAAGTTTACATTTAGGTATTTCAAGAATGGAACACGGCCTTTGCTGTTAGTGCTCAGCCCGTCATCATCCTGAGACAACAGCAACCGCTAACGCTGCTAGCGCTGCTAACTCTGTTAACGCTTCCCTACAAGACATCAAACTTGTTGTGGCCAGCACAACTGCCGGACCACAGATACCATCCATATTTTCTTTTAATGAACACATTTAAAATGACATCTTCAGCAATGTTAGGAGCATTAGCAGCATTAGTGGTTTCTATTGTCTCAGGATGATGACATCATAAGAGCTGAGCAAGACAAAGACTTAATTGTAAACGTTTAGCATTTAGTGAGCTAAATAATAAAATGTTAGTGGAAATTTTTTACTCAGATTTTACACTCAAAAAGTTAGCTAAATAATGAAACTGTGTTAGTCTCATTTTATTTTACACTTATATGTTGCTTGATCCAAACAACTTCTGACCTCCAACAGCAGCGCTCTCAAAACTCCCACAGAGAGCAGTAACCTTATCGACTCGGGCAAACAGGAGCAATAAGAATCTCTCAGGTAAGAGAGCGGCCTGGGGGACAAAGGAGGGGAGGGTGGGGGGGGTACAGGAAATAGAAATGTAACCGCACTGAGTCACACAGGGAAGCTGCCAGAGCAGACCTCATGGGGATCAGGCAGGAGGGAGTGGCGTTACAGACAGTCACCTTTGTTTGAATTAGGACCGGCTCAGTTTATCCATCGGGCTGTTCACATCTACGCCTTAAGCTGTTGGTTTCACATGACGATGCTGATAAAGCTGCACGAGAAGAGAAAACTTATCAATCAGAAGGTGGGAAGGGTGTTTCAGCAATGGTTTTATATTAACAGCTTGTGTGGAAATTCTTTTTTTATGATCTTGTTGCAAAATGAAGTGTTGAGCAAAGCTGGTGTTACTGTGCAGCACCTGCAGGCAAACATCAGTCAGGGCGTTGGCTGTCTTCCCTGGGCTTTACCAAACAAAGGAGAGCATTGCTACTTGAGAACAAACTTAAGTAACCTTGTCTGAACCGCCTCCCTGCAAAATCGTCTGTGAGCGCTCAACCTACAAGATGACAGATAAGAGAAATACTGGAAATACTCTTTAATGGAAACTGGTTATTGACTAAATCCGTCTTTTGTTTTTTTTCCTCTCCTTTCCCTGAGCAGTCGAGACTTAAGTATCCAAAAACTAAGGGTGGCCAAAAGTTTTGAGGGAGTTTGTTTTTCCTGCCGACATATATGCATAAACATGCAGCGGCAAAGAACTTGGACTGAAAGATAATCTCCTTTTACTGACGTTATGTGGTCTCTTTGTCTGCTGCAGAACAGGATACAGTTTCAGAAAACGAGCATGGAGGTATCGAGAGGAACAGAAATAAACAGAAACAATCCAAATTTCTGCAAGGCTTTCTGAAGCTGCGTTATCCTCACTCTCTGTGTCAGACAAAGATGCACGCTGGAGAGCGGTGCAGCTCTCAGAGCCGTGCAGCAGCTTGTCTGCTGAGAGCGGCAGCTGCATTCCTGAGAGATTGATAATTACCGTCTGAAGAACTCTTTCAAAATCTGCTTTCACCCTCCCTGCACGCTCGAAGCCCTCCAACCCCACACCCCTCCTTCAGTCCCCTACAAAAAAAAACTCAGTCGGGGAAGAAAATGGATAATAGCTGGCACATGGGAGTCATTTTCAGATAACATTATAATATGAGGCCGTGTGTTTCCATTGGCTGATGTTATCTGTGCACAAGTGAAACAAGACTAGAAGCAGGACATGTGGGCAACTTTGTTTATAATAAATACACTGAATGGATTTACTGATTGTCTATTTAGGTAAAAACAGTTCATTGAATTGTGCAGTGTTTGAAAATGACAATAAGCGAAGACAGCAGTGAAGTAACGTGTTTGTGTTGCCAGGAACTGCAACATTAGGACCCCTGAACAGAGGGGTGAACACAGCTGGACTGTGCAGGAAAAATACAACTTGGTCTCTACAGCAGTGGAAGGGCTAATAGGGATTAATGCCTAATACAACACATCACACAGACTTCACTCGTCATAAACATTCAGATGTCTGACGGGAAATCTCACGAAACCTCTTATTTGAACGTGAATTCAGAGTAAACAAACATGACTGGCGAGGAAGATGCAATGCTGATAGTTTGTGGACTATTTTTCAGAAAGAGAAAACAAACCAAAAAGACGTCTCCGACATCCACCAGACTTTCTGGTGAGGCCATGGCAGTTGTTTTGTCTTCTGTATTTTGGATTCACCTCTGTGTTTCCGTCACCTCGCTCTCTGATTGGCTACACGTCACCTTCAACAGGCTGCGAGGCGAGGACACCACACACATTGGGATATCACGCCAAGACAATCCAACATGTTAAATATCCCCGATTTGAATGGTCCACGGCAGGAACATCTCCTACGATTATCATTAGAGCCATCACCATTACTAGAGCATCCTTAAGATTGATGGAAGGGCAAAATCGGGTCAAAATTATCTTGCTCTGAATCTGACATTAGCAGAAAACCAATTTATATTCTCAATAGAGCTGGGTGCATCAATCTAAATACTGAAAGTATTGATACAGATATGGGCATCAGTATCGGATTAATAACAGAGTGATGACATCAGTAATTTTGTTTCCATTTTATTTCAACAAATAAGTAGTACAGAGTCCACAAACTGTTTTGAGATAGCTGAAACCCCTCCTCTTCATTGTGTCCATGTGCAATGGAAGGTATTTTTTGTTATGTTGTTGACATTGTTATATTTATATATCTTTTTTACATTGTTGCACTATAGTGACTTTTTCATAAACAAACTGTGTAGAAGAAAGCAATAGGGAAATTATATTTTATACTATTAAATTGTTTTATTCTGCTTTAGTTAATAAAATACTTTTTTATTTGCATAAGTTCGTCCTGTATTTTATCAGAAATCGACTAACTAAATGAAAAATCACAAAAGTAAGCAAAAAGTATAGACATCAGTATCTGTGATACTAACTTGATGCTGTAGTTAAGTACTGATAAGTTGTTTTACTCAACATCTGCTCATTCAAGGATGTATTTCTGTGGTATCGGCCCATTTTATTAAAGAGGGGTATTGTGTATTTTCCAGGCACATAGTTCAATTCTATACCAAATCAAGTAATTATCTTACCTTCAGTTGTTATGAAAATGCTGTATATTGCCTATATAAATGACTTGAAACTAGCCTCTGTCTCTTTAAGAACCTCCACTTCGGCATTTCGTCACAACAAAGCTTCATGCTGTTTGAAACTTTTCGTAGGAGATTTGTAAGAGTCTCCTTGGTATCCAAAAGTACATTTCCTCAATGAAGTATTTTTTAATCCGAAACTAACTGGATTGAGAAGTAGTTATTGTTGCTGATTGCCACCATTGTCTGATGGAGCTCTGTGGGAGAGGCGCGGTGCTCTGTGGGACGGGAGCTTGGCTGCAGATTATGCTCCAGGGAGGAGCTCTGTGTAAATAGGCTGTGCTTTGTACCAGCAAGCGTTTAGGCAGCTCCACGTGGCTACCAGAGGAGATAGAAGGATTTCTCAAACATGAATGAATGAAGCAACACTCTGAGTATGTGTTTGATGAGGAAATGACATTATAACATGATAGCTCAAAAAGTCAATTTTGCATTAAAGCTAAAAGACCAACTTCTGCACAAACGTCTAAAGAAAGTTGATCAAAGAAGTCCTAAGACATGGCTGCAGATAAGTGTTTATGAACTAATCATGCTTTTACATTCATCAAGAGATTGCTGATAAGGCAATTTATTGGTACGAGTTAAATCCTTGTGATGATGGTGGTGGGAATCTGTAGACTGATCTGAGAAGAACAAAGCCTCTTAAACAATAAAGGAAGTTGTTCTTTAATCTAACCTCAACCCATCCCTGAGTGGTGAGGACCCGCAGATGATTCACTCATCTGTCTGATTAACGACAGACTGTTTCCCACTCATGAAGCCGGGCCTCGGTGACACACAGACACCACTCACTCAGTCATGTGTCTCATATTGATTCTTCCTCTTCTAGTTGCCTCTGTCTGGACCAGCTGCCTTGACCTTTGCTCCACTCAGAAACCTCACAACTGAATCTGACTGCAGCCTTTCCCACAGAAAATGATGCCTCTTCTCAAGTATTTCACTTAAACGGAATGGATTCTTTCTTGTGCGTTACTGTTTTATCGTTGAATCAAAGCCGACCTGGATCTGTTGCAGAATCTTTGCTCAGCTGCTTCCACAGCACACCTGTAATTTCCACAGGTACAAGCCTTGGCACGGCAGCCTGGTAAGGAAGCTGCACCAGTATGTGACACACCCTTTCTAAACAAATGTCTCATTCTTGGCCTCACCTACCACAGTGTACAATAAATAAAGATTAAAAAACCAACAACAACTAAAAAGTGCAGTTTGGGAGGAAAAAATTTTTCAATCTGGAGCTCAAAGTCCAGCAGATACAACACTTAAATAAAAAAAAATAAAATAAAAAAGGGTCCCTGAAGGGGTCCTTTTTTGTTGAACACCCAGGGACTGGCACAGCTGAAAGCAAGTGTCAGAAGTCATTTCCAGCTGGGTAGAGAAAGCAAACAATAGCTTTTATTGTCCTAAGCTGAGAAGAGAAACAGAAGTTTTGAATTACCTCCTCCAGGATCCCTCAAGCTGAGCACATCAAAATGTATTTATTACTTCTATTTATTGTTATTTACATGAGAATTACTCTTACCTCAACTTTTAATTTTGTTTATAAAAGATAAATAATCACAATAATGACGAAAAAAAAGCCACAGAGATGTATTTAAAGTTAAATCATGACGTGCTAAAACAGATATTTCCCCCAGAATACTTAACTCCATGTGTAGTTTAGATAAAGATGACAAAACTACACCTAATTAACCTTTTTGTTGTTAAAACTCCGACAAAACAAAAGTAACTCATACCTTGAGAAGCTTTAAAGATCCGGTTCGGACAGATTTCACTCACTCTCCATTTGAAGAGTCTCCCTGGGGCCTCATTCCAACTCCAAACTTTTTTTCCTTCTCTCAAACTTCGCAAGAAAATCTAATGTAAAGAATTTCCGTAAAAAACGTTGGTGAGCTTCATGAAACAACGGAATTTATTTAGCAAAAATAACCCCCAAACAACACAAGTTTCCGCCGGTTCGACGTCAGTTTGTCAAGAAACTTAACTTTTCCTCTGCTGTCATGGGCTGTCAGACTGCCGACGAGTTACTGAAGTGAAGAGCGGTGGAGAAACGATGAAAAAAAAACTCCTGTCGACCTGCCGCAGCTCCCACCTGAAGGAGGAGGAGGCTCCGTTCAGGTAAGGCCGGACTCGGTCTCGTGAGGCCATCTAGCGGCGAGGCGAGGAACTGCAGCCGAGGAAGCCGTTCGGTCCTGTGGGGGCATCTAGCGGCGACGCGAGGAACTGCAGCGGATGATAAAATAAACTCACTAATATTTAGTCAAAATGTTCTCTTATTTTCTGTATAAAAATAGTATAGTCGATATGAAACTGACTAAAATAACTGAAAACAAAACACGAAGACGAAGAAGAACAGAAGAACGCTATTGGAGCAAACTGGCAAAGGTAGCTAACAGTAAAACTACATAAAAGATAAACTCAGCTAAAAAGTAAAAAAAAAAACAAAAACGCAAAACTGAATCTAAAGCTAAAGGTTGCTAAACAGGTGCCAAATATAAAATACGCAAAACAGCAGCTAAAATTAGAAAAACGGATGTTCACCTTTCTAAAATTGTAGCTGAAAGTAAGCAAAAACAGTAGCTAAAAGCCACATTCAACTAAAAATCGGCTCAATAGTAGCTAAAATCTAAAATCAGTACAATAGCTAAGTAAAAAAACTAAAGCGAAAAATGTCAACAAAACAGATGTTTATCTTTCTTAAAGTGTAGCTCAAAAGTAGCAAAACCGATGCAAAGCTAAAGTTAGCAAAAACAGTAGTTAAAATCTAAATTAGCTAGAAGCTAAAATGTAAAATCATCACAATAGTTGCACAACGCAAAAACAAAATTAGGAAACAGCTAAAATATTAACAAAACTGGTGTTTATATTTTGAAAACTGTCGCAAAAGGTAGCAAAACAGATGCCAAAGCTAAAATATGCTAAAGTCGGCATAAACAGTAACTAAATCTAAATTCAGCCCATTGTCTATAGGTTAAAATCTGTACTAAAGTAGATACAAGCTAAGTAGCATTATAGAAGCTAAAAGGTAAACATAGCAAAAATGTACCTAAAGATAAAATAAGCAAAACAGTGTGAATGCCGACTCAGCATTCACTTATATTTTATTAATAACTTTTAAAATCAATCTCAGGCCCTTCAGATTTTCCACAACCGATAAAACATACAAGTAAGAATGTCAACCTATTGATGCACAGATACTTTAATTTTCTCTTTGTAATTTTCCTTTGATCTGTTTATGACATTTCCCTTTTCCTGTGTGTACTTCTTCCCCTGTTTGTGAGAGGTTTCATTGAGAGTATGCAAAACATTTAAAAACAAATGTGTTCATTAATCATGCAAACTGAGCTCAGCTCAGGGCTGGTTTCATCGGCCCTCTAACGCTGTTGTGTCTCCCCATAGACGTGTCAGAGACCTGTTTGTGATTTAAGGCCTAGGAAAGTTGTTGATTTCAACCACAATGCCCCTCCTCACTTTCATGCACATAAAACTCTGTCAGACCGTCTAAATATAGTTTTCCTGGGCACACAGGCCGGTCCAGGCATGGAGTGTCCTGTCCGGGGCGTTTGAGCGAGTCCGTTCTCAGCACAGACACAGTTAGCAATCCCACGAGAAAGTCTTGGATAGAATTTCCCCCAGTGCCTTCAGTGTTATTAATAAACAGAAAAGGTAGCTGTGTTTTCTTAGAGACACAGAGAGCTACTTGAAGCTAAGATCAAACTCTACTCAAAGATACTGGAACTTCTGATGTAAAAAAAGTAAGTAAAATGTGTAGAAATTGTTAAGGACTTTGTGCAGACAGAAACTGACAATTACAATTGTTAAATATTTTAAAGAACCTAAAAGAGGTTATTATATGTCATGAGGAAATGTTGATTATAAGTAGATTAATGACATAAGCCTGTTTCCTTGTTTTTAGCTCATCGTGAGCGGTCAACGACCAGCAGAGTTTGTTAAAGACATAGAGGACGTCTCAATAAACACCCACAGTACATTAAAGATGGATCCAGCAGATCTGAACGCCCTGGGGGAACTTTTTGAGCACCGGATCCAGCAGGTGTCTGATCTGGAGAGGCAGAGGGACGAGCTGACCCAGGAGCTCCTCGCTCTGCGGGAACCTGTGCTGCGGGTCGTGGCGCTCCTCAGGGGGAAGCTGGTGAAGGAGCAGCGGCTGCTCGCGCTGGCTCAGCTGGATTATAAGGCTGTTCATGAGGAGGTGCTGCAGGTGAAGAGGAAACTGTTCACCACAGCCAGAGACTGCATCCAGAGCCAGGTGACCCTGGCTGCACAGCAGTATGAGGTGGCCCAGTCTGCTGTCACACAGGTATAAACTAATGAGGTCACTGATGAGCAGTGTCTGATTACTGACTGTTTTGTGCACACAAATACTAATCAGTAAAAAATAAACAACAGTTACACATAGAAAATTTAGCTTATATAAGTTTTTCAGTACTTATTTATGAAGCTCCAAGTGTCAAATAAAATGTTAAAACATGTCACTAACACATTTTTATTATTTAGCTCACATTCAGAGTGTAAAATCTTATTTAAAAATTTTTCTGCTAACATTTTATCGGTATTTAGCTCATAATTATTCTTACATTTTGCTAAAATTTTACTAAATAATAAATTAAAATCTTTAATGTTGTGGCTAAAGGTTGAAGTTCACATTTAAGTATTTCAGAATGGAACACAGCCTTTGCTGGTGCTCTGCTCTTGTTATGATGTCATCATCCTGAGACAATAGCAACAGCTAACACTGCTAACGCTTCCCTACAAGAAATCAAACTTGCAGTTGTGGCTAATGTCTGAGCTCTAACTGCCGGACCACACGTAACATACATTTTGTTTCCAATTAACACATTTTTTATTTAAATTTTTGATACCTTTTTGTCTGCCCCATCCCAGAAGCACGATCCGTACCGTACGGTCATTTGCACATGCGCTAAATGATAGACTGAATGCGCTCGATTTAGGAAAAAATACTGAAAACAATTATTTCCATACTTAATTACAATGGTGTGTTCAATTATATTCTAAAAACAGTTTTAATGTGTACATGATTAATAAAATGTAGATTTACAATGTCTACATATTAATTTATAACTTGCAAACTATTTTCTAGACAATCATGTTATAATTCATCTTATCTTTGTTTTATTTTTTTCCTAGAATAAAAATACACTCCTGTTGCAAACGTTGCCTTTTCTATGAAACATTGCAGGTGATGAAAGACTGAAATCGAATGAATTCTGTCATCAGTCTAGCGAAATGCTACATGCTAAAAACAAACGGTACGGATTGGGCAGTCACAATTAGCAGTATTAGCGTTAGCGTTTGTTTCAGGATCATAAAGGCCGAGCGTCAACAGCAAAAGCTGCGTTCCATTCTGAAATACAGAAACGTAATCTTTATAATTTAGCTGCAACATTTAAGATTTAATTTACATATTTAGAATTTTAGATTTAATATTTACATATTAACATTTAGTAAAAAATAGCAAAATATAAGAACAGTGAGCTAAATATCAATAAAATATTAGTGGAAATTTCACTCAAAGTGAGCTAAATAATGAAAAAGTGTTAGTGGCATTTTATTTTACACTTGGTGCCATGCTTATTGAAGAACAGCACAATTAATCAGTAGAATATTTGTTTTTTAAATTAAATTATCTAGAACTAAAATCCTAAGTGTAGTAAAGGCTTCATTTATCTTAAAAGTTTTTGTTTTTTTTACTTATTCTGATCCGAGTTATTTTTTATTATTTACAGGAGGAGCTCAAGGTGCACCTCCAGCATCTGACCCAGGAGTTGTCCCAGGTGCAGGTCGCTCATCAGAGCCAGCTGAACTTTATCCGGGATCAGGTCTCGAGGCCCCGCAGGCCCAGGGCCATGAGCGACGTCAGCCAGTGCCGGAGGGCTTCCCTCAGACTGCAGCGGAGACTTAGTGGCAGTGTGAGGGTCCTGGAGGGCTGGTACGAACCCAGACTCATGGCCTTGCTGAAGAGGAGGCAGATCGGGGAGGACGCCGTGAGAAGCTGCAGGGAGCAGGCGACGGACCTGAGAGCCCGCCTGGGGCCCCTGGTAGAGGACGCTCAGAGACTGGAGACGCAGAGGTCCTTCATGGAGAAAAGGATCCGTCTCATAGAAACACAGAGGGAGGAGAACATCACACATCACAAGGTATGAGTCCTCTTTTCAAATGTGGAATAAGAGCAGAAGCTGCAACGTCTCGTTTGCACAGGAGACGGTAGAGAAACTCCAGGAGAAGCTGAGAGATCTTCAGCTGGAGTTTGAAGCTCAGAAACAATCCAGAAAAGATTTGGAGCAACTTGCAAAAGGCCTGAAAACAGAACTCATAATCCTGAGGTAAAACTGATTTGAATCCTTTTAAATTTACTGTGAAAATAAAATGACAAACGAGCAATTTTGTGTTGCAGAGGACCGGATGAATCCAGTGACACCTCTGCTGAAGACGACCAATCGTCCAGTGATTCTAACTAAACCTGTCTGAATCCAAGTCACTGCCAAGAAACAAAATATACAGCTTTACTGTAAATATTTTATTATGAATATACTTAGGTACACAAAAGATCAGATGTAGCACAGAAAAACAATGCAGAAATGAAAACACAAACAAAGAACACACACTCTGGAAAACTACCATAAAAGGCGAACCTACAGTATGTACAGCTGGATTTAAAATGGATCGTCATGTTTTCTGCACAACTAATAATTCAAAAAAATAATAAATCAAATTTCAACTTTGAATGAGAGCAGACACGCACATCTGACGGATTCTTTACAAACCAAGGGGGATTTTTTTTGGAAAAAAACGAGAAAAATCTAATTTAAAAAAAGAAGACATTTTAAATATGTCACAACATGACAGTGCAGAGTTTTATTCTTCAACTTTCTACAAAACAAAAAAACGCTGCTGCTCAAAATGGTTTCTAAAAAGATTTGATGGCGTCGGCCTGCAGCGCTTGAAGACCCGGATCAGTTTTGTAAGCAGGTCGAGAGGAGAGGTGTGAAAACTGGATTTACGCCTGGACCTCCGAGTCTGCAGCTCCCTCTGGGTCCTCATCGTTGTAGATATTCTCAGCCTGTGGAGTGCAGCACACGTTAATCATCACCGCTCTTCAAATAATTCAACAAACTGCTCCAGGAAGTAACCCCTTTACCATTTGCCACACTTGCATGATGTTGTCCTCCGAGACCGAACAGATGACCCACGGCTCGTTGGGGTTCCAGGAGAAGTCCGAGATCTTAGCCGTGTGTCCGCCGTGGATGAACTGACGAGACACAAAGCAGTAGAGGTCATCAGGTTATTAAAGGACGAGGTTATTAAAGCAGATTTAAAAAGGCGCCACTCACCAGCAGCTCAGGAGGACCGTCCTCCGCATCTTCTGGCGACTGCTCCTCCCCGATCTTACTGAGGTCCCAGACGTTGAGCCGCCTGTCGGTGCCACTGGAGGCGAGGATGGTCTCGTTATGAGGAGACCACTGAACCTGTAAGGAGACCAGAAGTGTGCGCTCTTAAGAACTACGAAACCAGGCACGCCACAGCCGGCTGCGTCCTTAAATGCGTCAAACTAAAACATGCAGGATGTGTCGAGCTGTAAAAACGCAGATTTGAAAACGATGACTGGCAGTGTAACTTTTGACGTGTCATTTGCAGCACATGTTGCTGTTAGGCGTTACCTGGCTGTTGATTACCGAGATGAATCACATTATTATTGAGGTGTTGCATGCAATTACTGTTTTAAAAGTCCAACATGTCTATGGGGCCCAATAATACATGGACAAAATCACAGACTTTAACAAGCCAGTACAAAACACAGAATCTCACAGAATTCGCTCGTTTGGGTCAAGCAAGTACAGCTTTCGAGTTATTTTGGTCAACTGCTGTTACCTGATTACGCAAACATGAGAAAAAAACGAAGGTTGACCGCAGTGATGATGCTTACTGAAACTCCAACATTCTCCAAATTAAAAAGTGCGAAACTTAGCACAAAGTTTAAGGCAGAACAAAACCACAGTGATTTTTATGAATCTGGAGAACTTTTCTGTATGTTTTGTCAACGCATGATCGTATGAAAACACGTGAAGACCATTTCCAGTCAAATACATCAGAAACAGAAGTGAACTCATACGCCTGCAGACATTAAGCTACATCAAAACCGAAGCACGAGTTTATCAAAGATTTTGTTGCCATGTGTTGGAAGTAAAACAGATTCTATTCATTAGTGTGCACAAAACACTAGTCTGTAGGTTTAATGTTTCTTTATGAGACATATAATGTTAAGTTCAACTCTAAAGTATTTTTATTTTACAAAAGGATGTTTTAATGAGATATATGTGGCATTTAATATATTGCACATTAAAAATGTTTTTTTGATCTTAAAAACCTTGTATTTAATGTTCTGCTGAACCACAACAATGCGTTTCCCTTGTGAAAGTGAAATAACAGACATTAATTTTTTTTATTCTGTGGCTGTTTATTTGTGAAAATATTTTTCAGTCACTTTATAATCAAGCACTTTTTAAGTCAACAAATGATTAGAATGAAAACACGGAATACAGAAAAAAACAAACCAAAATTTAGAAAAACAAAAATAGAATATAGGGGAAAAAAATTTTTACCTGCTTGCAGTTTATCACGAAAGTGACAGGTTAATACACGTCTTCTAGTCATGTGGAAGAACTGTAGCTGGACTCTTTAGTCCTTTTTCCTCACTCTAATCTGATTGTAGAGAAAGTGTAAAAATGGCTCATGTGCCACATATGAACCTAACTATCATCACCAGCTGCAATACTACAGACTATAGAGCTGCTGATTATTCACCCGTGACTCTATGAAGAGATAACTAATGGACAACAGCAGCTCAACTCTCCTTATTGTTTGTTCGATAGCAACACACCTACAGCTCCAAATCTTACCTGGAAGATCTCGTCTTTGTGAGATTCAAATGAGTGAAGCTTCAGCTTCAGGTTTCTCAGATCCCAAAGAGCCACAGTCTGCAAACAAAAAGCAACAAAAGTCATCAGCACCAGTGTCACATGGTTAATTTTGACCGGATCAATAAGCTCCAGCCTCAACGATACCGGAATAGTGGCATGACAAGTGCAGACACGGTGCACGTTCAGACTGCCATGAAAAAATCCAACATCTTCTGCCCCCATTTTGCATATGATGGTAAAAAACCTGACATGCAGTTAATGCAATCAAATTAAAATTGCATGAGCAAGTGGCTTTATTATATGTTCTATATTGTTCTAAAGTAAAAGCATTGCATAATCATAGCTTGTTTTTGGTTTTATTCCCATAGATAAGCATCAATGAAAGCAGAAGTATCGATAAAATCTTTAGGATACCCATCCTTATGGGCTCGACATACAGGAGGTGACATCACTCTCTCTCTCCATTCATTTCCTATGGAACTTGTGCGATGAGGCGACAATCGCTCGCCCTCCTCCAGCCAAGCGACCGGCGAAAATCGTGCATGTGAAATTTCGCCCTCGTACACGCAAGCTTGTGATGCGACATGAAAGTTGAAAAATGCTCAACTTTTGTCGCTGACGCTACAACCAATCAGCGAGCGTTTCATTGACTGACCAATGAGCAGAGATTATGCTAACAAACACTTTCAACATTATTTTAGCTCTGTCAAACTTTCCAATTTTATATGACACTTCACGAAGTGATTACTAAAAAAAGGCAGCCGTTTGGGAATTCCTTGGCACCAGAGTGAAGTTGTCCGGTAAGTTCTTCCTCACAAAATCGTACCTTCACATGCGTTTGTTTTTCCATATCATTAGCATCGCAATAATGGACACCTTTTATTTGCGAACCACCTAAGAAGAAGTAGGAGAACCAATCAAAATTTGTGAAGACAAGTGACCTGAGAGTGCGACTCGCAACGCACTATCGCGCCCCATGTGTTGGGTTTCACCCTGGTTGCGATGACAGCCGTTAATCGCCGTTGTTTGTCGCTCCCCGTGTGTCGAGCCCATAAACCATCAGTTTGAAACAAATAGCAGCAGCGATCTGATGGACGGTCCTACAGAACCCACCTTGTCAGCAGAGCCGGTGGCCAGGATGAACTCGCTGTAGGGGTTGAAAGACAGGCAGTTGACCTCAGCGGTATGGGCGTCCACTGCATGGCTTGGTTTTGAGGTGTTGTTGGACCGCGTGTCCCAGCTGTTACACAAAAGACAACTGTTCAAGGAAAAAACGTTCAGAATCCACATTGGTCTGGGGTACATTTTGAAGCTACTTGCATCATAAGTTTCTGGTCATCTGCCACAGATCCAAAGAGCGATTCGTGGAGCAGGTGCCAGGAGACGTCCTCCACCACAGCGGTGTGTCCCGTGAAGATCGTTTTGGCATCTACAATCTTCCCCTCTTTGGGAACTGTGCTGATGTCCCAAAGACAAATAGTCTGAAAAGGATACAAATACACAGCATATGTAATACAGTACAAAATGTAACATTATTATAGAATCATACAAAACAGTTCTTACATGGTCATCAGAAGCACTTAGGAGGCATCCGCTGAGGTTTGGGTTCCAGGAGAGGCCGTACCCCTCCTTCTGATGGCCTCTGAGACGCAGATCTGGGGTGCATTCTCCAGATGGGTCTTAAATAAGAAGACGTGAAGATTCAGACTAAACACTTGCTGCAGACTTTTAGAGACTAATCAGGACATGTTTGTGACATTACCTGGTTTGGAGGGGTGTTTTGTGTAATCAAAGACCAGCACATCGCTTGTGGGGGTCTTGGTAGCGATGATGCATGGATTCTGAGGCATGTAACGAGCTCTGTTCACTTCTCCCTCATGGTTGATCTTGATCTCAATCTCTATTTTTCCACTTACAGAACCAAAGCCTCCAAACTCTGAAACAACAAACACATAATTAAATTACACATGTACTGTAATCGTTACAGAACCTATTAGATGTGTGATAGGTCGCACACAATATTCCTCACCTCCTTTCTCGCTGTCATAGTGAGAAGCATCAAACTGGGCATCGTCGTTTGGAAGCTGAACACTGGCAATTACGAGGTGATTCTGTTCATCAGATGTGTGCGTCCCTAAAACCAGCCTGTGCACGCTGTAGTCCTTCCCCTCTGGTCTGTGGATAACAACATGGCAGTTAGATGCAACGTTTCCACTTCACGGTTTGCATTAAAAGGTGGACCACATCCCTGTTCTTACCTGGTGACATCTGGAAGCCACTGAGCAGTGAGGCTGGGCCACTCCAGGGCATGGGTCATGACCAGATCGTAGAGGAATGGTGTGTTCTTCTTCCAGATCTTGTACTCCTCATTGATCACCCTTTCCTCCACAGCATCATCAAATGCAGCTGCAAAATAAATAAACCAGTGTTAAAATACTGCCCGAAACAATAACTTGTTAACAACTTCTCCCATGTATGGCTGTCATTTAAATAGTATTTCCTTTACAATTAAATATAAGCATATGCTAACGGAAAACTACATCACTACTCAAAATATAGACCCACGTTTATCATAATTATTTATTAATACATTAACAGTCCCGGTGTAATCAACGCGTTAGCAGCTAGCAGTTAGCGTGCGGCTCTATAACAATGAAAGGAGATGTTCGGCAAAAGCGCCAACCACCACCGGTCCACCCGGACTTCGGCTTTTTATCATCCTTTACGAACAAATAGGACACGTTTAATCCTGTAAATCACAAACAATGTCCCGCTTACCGTCTTTATCGGTCATTGCGCCGCAGCTAATTAGCTAATTCACGCAGGAAAAAGAGGTATTCTTTAGGAGATCGCGAAAAAGACAGCGCGAAGACCTGCAATGGCGCCAACTCTACAGAACACTGCAAGCCAATCAGCACGCGGAAAAGCTAAACGGAAGTCGCGACGTCAGCGTGTACTGCATCCGGAACCTCCTCTTTTCTGGTGCTTTTTAGGGCAACATGAAAACCCGGAATTATCATGTCGGAATTATTAAATGTAACAAAGTTGTATTTCTTAGTTTGCAACTCGAGAAAGACTTCATAATTAAATTTGAAAATGAAAATTGTATTTCCCCCTTTATGAGTCCGTTTAAATAATACACGCAAAATCATTTCGTTCTTGTTCTTAAACAAGGTAAACGTCAAAGCACTTTTTTCTTATTTTAGATAAATATTTTTACTTATTTAAGCAAATGCTTATTTTTGCAGGTAACAGCAACACAGTAAATCTACTAAATTCAGTAAATTCTTTTTGTTTTTTCTTTTTGCACAGTTTAAATAGCTGAAGCAACATTGGAGAAAATTGCGTACTTTCAGACCTTGAATGCAGCATCGGACTCTCGTCACATCGACAAGATGGTGTAGCTAAAAACAAACAATTTAAACTTTAAATTAACTTTCGGCTACGATGGACGACCGTCAACTAGACCTGACAGATGAACAAAAAGCTACAAAGTCAAAATACCCACCGATCAACAAAAAATATGAATGTAAGTTTGAAATAATTAGGAAAATATGCTGTTAGCTTAGCTTCTTTGCCTGATGCAATGCCAACACAGTGAATCATAGAAACTCCTCAACTTTTGCTCAGTGGATTAAAATTGTCATAGATAATCTCTATAAAATATCACTTACCTCAATTATTTAGTTAATCAGCTACAATCAATTAACTTGTCATGTCAACCTCTGTTTTACAGATTTGGATCATACAGCAGATGTACAGTAAGTATAATTTGTTGAATTTTAAAACTTGATATCTAATATTCAGTGGTCACCTGGAATATTAAATGTATTTTATCTTTCAATCAATCAATCAAAATTTTATTTATATAGCACTACACACCGGAAGGCAACCAAAGTGCTGCACAGCAGAATAAAAATGCAATAAAATAAAAGCAATAAAAAAAAGTTTTAAAACACAAGTACTGGCCTACTGCATGTGCTCTTTGCAATTAAAAGCCACATCAAAAAGATGGGTCTTTAAAAGAGATTTAAATTGATTAATTGTTCTGCCAGAGCACACAGAAAGAGGGAGCTGCAGCTGAGAAGGCTCTGTCCACCTCCTAGGCGGTGGTTGGTTCCTAGGAGTCCTAGGAACCATAGATATAAAAAAGGCCTCTATTATATCTATGCTAGGAACCACCAAGAGCATCTGATCTCAGTGCTCTACCAGGATGGTAGCTGTGTAGGAGCTAAGAAGGATAAAGGGGCGCAAGATCATTTAAGACCAAGAGGAAAATCTTAAAAACAGTCCTAAAAGAACAGGCAGCCAGTGAAGAGAACGCAAAACATGGGTAATGTGCTCACACCATCTTGTCCTCGTTAACAAACAGGCAGCTGAATTTTGGACTAGCAGAAGATTGTGGAGGAGAAACTTGTCAATTCCACTACAAAGAGAGTTGCAGTAATCCAGTCAAGAGAAAATAAAATCACGAATGACCCACTCAAGGGCATAATCGGAAAGATAAGGCTTGACCATGCTAATAAGCCTTAAATGATTAAAACTAGGCTGTGGCTACTGCCACTGATCTGTCTGTCAAATTTAACACTGTTGTCCAAAATAACCCCAAGATTCCTGATAAATTGACAATCTGAGTCCAAGGAGCCAACAGCGCTGTTGAATGCTATCAGTAGGTCAGATTTGCAAAACTGACCTCTGTTTTTATTTTCATTTAAACTAAGAAACTTTAGCTCCATCCATGTTTTAACATCCTGTAAATAATTACAACAGATCTTGAAGGTAAATAAACCTGGATCTAATCTGCATACTGGTGCTGCGTCTGCAGTGATGCGGGCGCTGTACCGGTCCGTCGTGGTGAAGAGAGAGCTGAGCCAGAAGGCGAAGC
>JARVJO010000173.1:9796012-9841800 GCA_031762555.1 Cynodonichthys magdalenae | reverse complement strand
CACTCACTAGTCCTCTGCCTCCTTCCTTGCGGCTCGTGTACAGTCTCAGGGTGCTGGATTTGGGGTGGAACCCTCCAGGCATGGTTAGTATATTGGTATATACTAATTAATTTATCACAATTAATTGCATTTATTTATTTTTTATTTTGGTTAACCCCAGAAGAATTAGCTCCACTACAGGCACTACAAAATTGTCTAGTTTTTTTAAAATGTAAAAAATAAATAAATTTTTTTTTTAAATTATAATGTTCACGACAAATTAATTTCTCCAGAGTGGGGGTCTGACAGAAAATTTCAGAGCCATAGTAATACAGAAATATATAGGAGATTTGCATGAAACAACCTCCACCTGTCTTCCTCCACGTCGTCCTCCTCAGCCGGGTGTGTACTGGCCCTTTAAGAGGAATAAGAACAACAGCCCCGCACGAGCTGCCGAGTGCGTTCGATGCCTCCGCGCGCTTAACATTTCCTCAGTAATTTATACTCTCAGCGGCCGCCGAACGGATCATTTACCTCCACCGTGATTTAAGGAGGTTAATTAGCGCCAAGTGTGCCTAAATGTTTTAAATCTTAGCGGGGATAAATGCGGCACCCAGCGGGTTGGCTCTCTGGTGCGTAATTGATTCGGTAAGTCTTTAATTTGTGTCATAGTTCTCTGGATCTGTTTACATCCTCTGCCGAGCTAGCTAACCCATATCTTAAATCTTATTTATCATGGAGCTGTTTGTTTTTACAGTACATATAATGGCAGTGAAGGGGAGTTTCGGTGTACAAAAGTTGCCTTTGTGTATTACTGTAGTGGCCATCTTTGGAGTCCACTTTGAGACTAGCTAGAATATATTCTATTAAAATTGCCTTTCAGTGCTAATGTTATTAGCACTAAAAATGAATGACAATAATGCCTCAATATTAGTAATATAGAGGCATTATTGTCATTTAAATTAATGACACTAATGTCAGTGTAAGACAGCTCAGATTTATTGTGGTAAAATACCCAGATACACAAGTATACGTCCCATACTGCTGTTCTATTGAGAAATTAAATTTATTGTCTTTTTTTTGTTTGTTTCCTGGTTAAGACATCTCAATGAGCGTGCAGAGCATCCATGCATTATCTACCCTTTTCATAGCTTATCTCCACAGATCATATAACACGCCTACAGAGGAGATACTGTACTGGATATTTGTGCAGCAATCTGTCTGTGTTAACAGTCTTCACAACAAATCCTGCTGCAGCCGACAAACTGCATCAGGAATCCATATCTTATTATGATAAATCAATGGTGTGTTGACAATAACCCTCAGTGACTACTACACCAAATTTAGCTCTGTGTCTGTACAGCCATAACAACTAGTGACACAATGTGTAAAACTGACTCAAATATAGTCTTTTTTTAGTCAGTTGGCTGTGGTGGCCATTTTGAATTGGATAATCTCCAAAGGAATCAGTTACAGATATACTATGTATATTTCACAAAAGTCTGTCTATTTGTTCATGAGACATTTTTCTAACAGACAGTCCAAATAGTAATTGGGTAAATCTGTTAGCATTAGCAATACATATGTGTTATGGATCAGTTTCAGCTAGTACCAAACACAATCATTGGTCCGTATCAGTAAAACTGACTTAGCTGAGTTATGTTTGTGTAACCTGGCAGTCATCTTGAATTGGGTTGTCTCCAGTTGTAGATCTGTTGATCAAAAACATTATCACTTTTTGCCTTCAGCAGTATGTGACACACATTGCAACAGCAGGCAGAAATGTCTTTAGAGGTCAACTGTTGGTTCTCTTTGTTGTTTGTTTCTGGGAAGCAGAACTATTAAATTGCATCCATTAAAGCGTAAATGGAACCCCATTTAGATAAGTAGATTAGAAGTCTACTCTTCTTGCTATCAGGTTTTCTAAAAGTTAGATCAATGCATGGTTTACTTTAATATAATTTCTTCATGGTATTATGGTAAATAAATAATCATCAGATGTTCAAAGGACCGTAATTTTACTTTTGGCTCTGACTTCTCAGAAGGAAACTGTAAGGGAAGCTAATTGTTTTCAGCTTCCTACCGTTGATGTTGCAGGACATCTTGCGGGGATCTGTCACTTTTTCCACTCATCTGGACCCGGGAGAGCTTCAAATAGGAAGCTACGAGCGTAAATAATAATGGAAGACAAGCGTAAGAAGCGCAGTCCCAAGGTGTCTCTCCCCCAGCCGCCTCCTCCACCGATCAACCCCCGCAAGCTCTCTGTCATGCCAGCCAGCAAAAGTGCCACCTTCTCCCTCGGCCTGCCGCAGCCCCCCTCCCCTAAGAACAGGAGCAAGTATAAAAGATCCATAGGAGCTCCGGGACAGCCAAAAGAGGTGTTCACCACTGTCATGCCCCCACCGAAAACCACCAGGTGTGTATCTTTAATGTGACTTAATGAGAATTTCACCAATAAAGCAAACTAGAAGATCAATTAAACTAGAGAAATGGCATTTCCTGTGTGTACCTGATTTAATTTAACAAAATGTCTTGTTTTCTGTCTGTCAGACCCCACAGAGAGAAACCCAGAGCACCACAGCCAGCAGGACCCAGTAAGGTAGTCCAGTCTTCCCCCCTGCAGCATTCCTTCCTTACAGATGTCTCAGACGTCAGAGAAATGGAAGGAGGCCTCCTCAACCTCCTTAATGATTTCCACTCAGGCAAATTACAGGCTTTCGGTAAGATAATCTCGATGTGAGAGCCCACTGGGGGAGTATTCTGTTACACGTTAAAAATAAGATGCTTCTGAAGCTGCTTTGTTGCTTGAAATAGGATGAAATCAAATAACAGATAGGCTATTTTTTTAAAAAGCTGCCAGGTGATACTTTTGACTTTGCAGGGAAAAAAGTCACATCAGTCTTTGTCTGGTTATTAGGTAAAGTATGCTCCTTTGAGCAGCTGGAACATGTGCGCGAGATGCAGGAGAAGCTGGCACGACTGCACTTCAGCCTCGACAGCCACGTGGAGGAGCTCTCTGAGGATCAGAAGAAGTGCGCCTCTGATCACAACCTGGAACACCTGCTCTGTAACGTAAGCATGAAGCACAGCAGCTGAGAGCTAACATGGAGTCAGAGGTTTATCTCAGGAAGCAGATTTAACAGGCTCTTGGAGTCAGAAACACAGAAATGGAAACTCAATTTGGGATCCAGAGAAGAAAATCAACCAATACTGGGGCATCACCATCAAAAGTATAAAACAGACCAGGAGAAAGGAAAAAAAAATTATATTTGAGGCGGTTTAATTCACTCATTTGTCGACCATAATACAAATTTAAATAAAACCAAAACCCTGCTGGAAAAGATTTTTAAATTACATCTATACTTGACACAAAAAGCAAGGAAATTTGTGTTTGGTAGATTATTTCTTTGTTGTAACAGTGCTTCTTGGTAATAAATCTTATACTAGAAACCTGATTGGCAGCACCTGGAGGTACCAGAAGCTCAAAACAAGAGTCAATAGCAACAGTGAAATAAACTGTTTGGCAGAGGTTTGGCAAATTTTTCATGTGTGCAACCCACATACTCAGCTCTACTGCTCATCCCACAAATGCATGTTCCTTACAAATGTGGCACCATTTAAAAGTGAATTTAACAGGATTTCCAACACTATAAGATTTATAAGAAGCATTATTAATACAAAGAAATAATCTACCAAACACACATTTCCTTACTTTTTGTGGTACGTTTAGATTAAATGATACATAAACCCATGATCCTAAGGTTCTGTTCTGACCCAGTACCAGTTTAAGGTTGAAAATATGCCTCAGTTTAAACATTGATAAGAGAAACTGATGATTATATATTGTCATGTGTAAATAATTTAGCACAAAACTACTATTTAACACATTTTAGTCAGATTTACCAGTCAAATTCACTTAAAATACTAAAGTATCAAAACATATTCTTAAGATTCACACCAAAACACAGCTACTGTAACATCCATGAGTTTGTTTAAAAAAAACAAACCCATGACTGATCATAAAGCGGTCACATTAATGCACCTCATTCTGACTGTATGAACATGGAATTTAAATGGTGTTTTAGGCAGCTGCTGAACACACAGAAGAGCTGGGGTAATTTTCTTATCATAATAGAGGTCATAAAAAGGTCTAATTAGAAGAAGTTCTTCCTGTGGCTGATCTGGGAGTATAAGGTTTCCTGCTGTCGGAGCACACAGGGTGAAAGATATAATTCTCACTTTGACTCGTCTGGAAGAAGGAAGCTGCTCATCTCTGACACAGAGATAAAACAGTCTTGATGCAGGCGGTCCGAGGAAGAGCCCAGAAAAATGTTAAACTCAATCTGAGATAAATCATGTCTGGGAGAAAACTAGTTTCTATTTGATTTTTTAGGGAGGAATTTAGAAATATTTTTGAGGAAATCGGAACAGCTCAGGTTGATGGTTACCATGGTAACTCGTGAGTTTTCTCATCTTCTTATAAAAAAGCCATAATATTTGTTAAACTCCACAGCAGATCATCAGGTCATGTTAGGATTTTTTAATTACTAAATATCCTAAAAAAACACTTTAGATTTAGAATCAAATAGTTTTTGTGGTGAATAAATTATTAGATTTGAATTTCCTTTTAGAATGACATGCATTTAAATTTTCAATCAAATGTAATGCTATCAAGAAACCAGGTAAATTATTTTAGCATTAACTAAACTGTAGCAAAAAGCCTAGATTAGCAACACTATAGATAGATGTTAAAATAAGTAAGATAAAAGCTAGAAGCTAGAGTGAGCAAACCAAAGCTTAAAGTTAAAATTAAAATTAGCAAAACATAGCTTGAAGTTAAAACAAGCTAAAACCTAAAATTAACAGAACCATAGCTGAAAGCTAAAATGAGCATAAGAAAACAAAAACCAAGCCGTATGCTGAAGTAGATCAGAACAATGTTTTTGGAAGAGCTAAAGAGATCTTGATGTATTTCTATGGAGAAAACTTTTGTTAATGAAAGTAAACAATTCAAAAAGTGTAAAAGTTGGAGAGCTAGAAATTGTAGCACACTATTCCTGATCAAGATGAACATTTTGATATATGAAAGGTTAATTTAGCCCAACGTGTGCAGAAGTAGTCAGACTGTAAAAGACGAGGTAAATGCTGAATCAGCACTTAGAAATTTATTCTGTTCATAAATAACTCTTAACAGTGAGAAGCATTTGTAGACAGAGTTTCTATTGTTAGTTTGTTGTGAGGCTCTGGGTTACCCACACCCACAGTTGGTATGTTTTGTTCAGATAGGTTGCAGTTCTGTGTCTGAGGGAGGTGAGAAAAGGCCTTCAGTTCATTACAAACTCTGCTTCTGCTGCCAGGAATATTTGTGGGCTGTGGCAGCAGCTGGATATTTGTGGCTCAGAGCAGATGCTTGGTGACTTTTTAACATTAGATAAGAGAGGAAGCTGCTTTTGTAAACACTGCAGCCAGATGACAGGAGTTTAATACAACTATTGACCCGACAAGCGCAGGCTGTTACGTAATGTGATCAAATTTACAGAGGAGTGTCCCGTTTGACAGGATAATGTTTCTGTTTCTGCAGCTGGAGGAGCTCAGCACCTCGATGTATCCTTTCAGTAAATTTCAGTGATCTGTTTCATCACTTCAAAGTCTCCGTGCGTCAGTCCTTAACATGTCTGTTCAGACAAAAGCTCCACTTGGCTGAGAATCAGGACCTACCCAAGACCACTGGTCCCTGACGGAGCAGAGAGGTTCAGGACCCGGCGCTCATCTTCTCCCATCATCCAGCAAAGCCCAGGTTGCCATGGCTTTAAACCTGCTGCCTTAGAAACTGAGTGGGAAGATCCTTTTTTTTAATGTATTTATTTGATTTGTCGATGGAACTGAGCTGAGAGGACGTTCCTGTGACTCAATTTAGCAAAGGTCATGAACGCCTCATTCACAGCACAAAACACCAGATGGTTTACTGAACAGGATTATGTTTATTTTGAGTTTTGGTTGTTTTCTTGACATAAACAGACTTGTTTTCAGTTCTTTGTAAATTAGCTTTTCGTTGTCTGTTAATATTCCTAAATTTATATTTAATTTTTGTATCATTCCTGGTCTGTTGCTTTTATTTATAGATGGGATATGTACTGTATGTGTTTGTAAATTGTCAACATGTTAATTAAAGTAGCACATTTATTCATCCCTTTAAGACACCATGGTGTTTGCAGCAGAGGGTTCAGGGTAGTTTTTCCAGTAACCTGAAAGGATTTTTGTTCTTGTTTTTATTTAAAAAAATATTTAAAAAAAATGTGTTTTATTTGAAGCTAAAGAAGTTACTGTACAAAATATTTCCTTATGTTGCAATCATGTTTTCATCAACCAGCTAATTTGTAAATAAGAAGTTTTTCTCTTTTTAAGACCCATTAGCAGCATCTTTTCATGCTTTAGAAGTTTTACACGTAAAATTCTCCGTCTTACAATGAAAAACTTTCTGTGCTGGAAAGCATGTGCACAGCGAACAGCAACAGTGGGCATAAATCTCTGTACAGTGCTATTTCAAATTGGCAGCTACTTCCATCATCTAACATTTACTGAATACAATTTTTATTTAATTCAGAACCTGGAAGTGTGACTAGGCCATTGTGTTCCACCTCTGATAACCCAATTACAATATTTACATTGTAATTTATATTTATAGTTTAATTACATTTGAAACCGTAGTGAATTTGATTATGGCTTGCCAAGCTCATATTTTAAAGATCTTTGAGTATGAGACATTTCACCATCTCATTCTTTAGTCAGTTTTTTTGATTTTACATAAACAGAGGGCTCAATCAAAATGGGAGCTACTGTCAGCTTTATACAACATAATGAAAAAGACTTGTTTTCAGAAATGGTGCCTGTTAATAAAGAATTTATGTAACATTCAGTATATTGTTTCTATGACTAACATCACTTCTTTGCATGTGTTTTCTAAATGGATTTATTGATGGTCTTGTCTCTGTCTCAGACATTGAGAACTCTGAATTTTATTTCAAGACCACAACTTCGGAAAAATCACTAAAATGCCAGATTATTGTCCAACTTATTAACATCTTTGCTTTCATTGAATTTAAAACATACTAATTTAAATCCAAACCGGATTAATTGATATTTATGTATTTCTGTTACCAGCTGTCACCCATCCCCACCTCGCTTCACTTGCATGCGACACTCCAGGAAAGTGAACAGTGGTTCTCTGGGAGAAGAATTTTCAGCAAAACAATTTGGCCACATAAATCATGAATATATTTGTGAAAAAGCATACAGCAGGGTGTAAATTCTGCAGTGCTTCACTTTCAGAAACTGGAACTTTTCTCATCACTAATGTCACTGTAGCCAAATTCTTTTCTCAAAGACTTACTGCAGTCAATATTAGCTCTATATATTAAGTTACTATATGTGTACAGAATATGTTATCTTTTAGGGCACTAGTTTATTATTTTATTTTTTTTCTGGTCTTGGTTTTGATTCGGTCTTGCCCTCTCATGGTCTTGTTTTCGACTTGAAACTCTGTGTTCTTGACTTGGTCTCGGGTTAGGGGGTCTTCACTACAACACTAGCGTGGGTCACTAAACCACACCAGAGAAGTCTCTGTAGGACTTCTTGGTGAAAACAGCACTACGCAGTGTAGAAATTTGACTTGTACGTTTTTATTAAAGTGCCTGTGATGTACATATTCTTCAGTTACAGAAAGTCAAAGAAAACATCTTTATATTTAAAAAACTTGACACGATTTTACAAATTTTGTCACACAACTGGCATGTTTTCTTTTGAACTTGGCTCAAAGGGAAACAGGAAGTGACATCAAAGGGGAGCTTGAAGAAAGATAACGCCATGTTTTTTGTTTATTGAAGTCTGACTCATCTCTCTCTGATATTGACTCAAAATAATCTAAAAGAACAAATTCTTCTCTATAGTCTGTTATTGGCCTTTGTAGCAATACTCTGTTCACATACAGATGTTCCCTTGACATCACTTCCTGTTTCTTCACATAGGAATATCTCAACTTTTTATCTCAGTGGCATGAATTTTCTTTGCCATAACCTCATAAGTGTTGTTTTTTAAAAAAAATGTATTTAAATTTATTACAAAAATTTGATGTCACAGGCACTTTAAATTGTCAAGAAGAGGAAAAGTCTAGAGGCAAATGTTTGAATTGAGATAATATCCTGAAACCGGTTGAGGGTTTTTTTTTTCATGTAGAGTATAACCAGTCAGCTTGCACTCCTGTTTTAGTGTTACTTCAACATAAAAGCATTGTCTGAGTTCAAACTCGTAATAAGTTTTGAAAATCATAGCTTTACTTGAATGTTGCTTACCAATGAAGAGTTGGCTATGAGGAGAAAAAGAGTTGCAAATATTTTAAACCCCATTTCCAGTCCTGAAAGGAGTCACACAGAAGTTAGTTTTAGAGAAATAAATCTGTTTATTCGTATATCTCTTTCCTCTCGTTCACAAAGCATTTAAATATAATTTAAAAGACAGTTGAGTTAAAAGGCTATTAGAAGACTGGCACGATACCGAGACAGAAACAAACCGGACCTCTCAATGTTTCTCAGGCAACCAGAGGAGTAAAACTCCTTTTTTTCCCTTTTCCTGCTCCTCGTAAAGGAGCAGAAGGTGAAACCATCTTTGATCTAGGCATTAGTGTACATGTTTCATTCACAAAAATACAGTTTTGATTCTGCCAGGAAAATTTGGTCATGCAATAAAAACAAAGATAAACGGTACCAACTCAACACATCATTAATATGACTTTCAGACCATTATACAATAGATAAATTATAACTGAAACATCTTACATACACGTGACACTAATACTGTGCAAATACACAACTGTTTAAAAATGTTTCGTACTAATATTAATCTTATTACACAAATCGTCTACATGACATTTCAAAAAAATATTACATCAGCAAAAATATACACCTTTAGGTTCCCTGTCTTCCTCGTCTTTTTGTGCATTTCAGTTTTACATTCTGTGAAAGTCTCTGATTCGTCAACAGTACTCGATGGAGAAAAGCTATGACAATGAGCTACTTTTCAAAGTGCAAAAAAAGCGGATGTGTGTATGTAAGACCCGATGTCCGCGTGTTTCTGTACCAGAGGAAATGTCACTGATAGAACAGAAGCAAGTTGAAACTTTAAGGACTTTCTTGTTGTGGATATAAAAGTGCAGGCACTGTAAGAAATGTAGAACATCTCTTTCTTCAAGTAAGGTCAGTGGTAATGTTCTCTTTCCACATTTGAACATGTCTGGATTCTGATTTTTCTTTAAGATAAGGTCCTCAGGACCTCATTTAACCCTTTAAGGACACTGACGGGCTGGGAGACGGCACACTCGCTCAGGCTCGGCCCCATCTGGGCGTAGAGGGCTTGGCACAGTTTGGCCGTAGCGCCCCTCACGCTGCCGCCCCTGCCATGAACGGTGCCACTGTGGGTGGAGGTGCCCAGCAGGTGCCATAGTAAGGGCAAGACTTTCTGCTCCACCATTTGTGGCTTGCGAGGGTAGAGCTCTGTGACGAGGCCTGGAAATATAAATGTCTTTAAGATCAGATGCTAAATTTTGGCAGATTAAATTGTTCAGAGCTGTCACATAAAACGAACCTGCAACCTTTTCAATCAGGTCCACCTTTGCTTTACCACTTAAAAACTGTGCCTTGGTGCAGAAAGGCTGTAGAAGTAGAATGTTGTCTGTGAAAGTTAAAAAGTAACACAATCAGGTATCGGTGATTACATCAAAATTAACTCTAATTTTCAAATGTTTAAAATAAATACCGAGATTCGAAGTAAGTGCACTAATGGCTCCATTAGCAGCAGAATAGATGGCATTATTCTTGGAGTTGAGGTGATTGTCCACGATTGCTGGGACCAGGATGTTGACCACATGGGACAAACTGTCCTTCAGCAAATAGATGATTTTCTGCAGGGACTCAAGGGCATAAAGGTTAACCTTGCTGTTGGACTCCTGCAGTCTGGCTTTGAAGGCATCAAACACCTGAAAGACAAGAAGAAAAGAGAGGAGCATACAGTCTGCTGGTATTTTTTGTTAATTATAAAAAACAGAACAAGGCTTCTTATTACAAAATGCTTGTACTAACCGGGAATATACTATTAATGACTATACTGGGGTTGTTTTCACAGTCAGCCACTAGCTGGTCGATGCCTTTGATCCGCTCTCTGAAGTCCTTTGAACCCAGCAGACCAGAGATCTGCTTTATGTACTCAGTCTTGTCTGCAATACTCTGGGTCTGATTTTTACAGCTGCTGCGGCTGTTAGACTCCCTGCAGATGATTCAAAAGCATCAAAAAGGTTAGTAAAAATTAAATACCTTTATTTGTGTTTATTTTACAGTTTGTAACTTCAGAGCTATACCCACTTATTGGTCTGGTTGACAGGTTCTCCATTGAGGGATGAAGCTCTGACAGTACCACTGCCTGGAAGGGAGCGTCTCCCCCTGGCAGACTGAGTGTCCTGGGCCATCTCACCAAGGCCCTGAAATCCCAGCAATCTCCAGATTAGACCAAAGTGTTTGAGGCTTCTTACAACAGATTGATGTACCAATAAGCACAAACATTAACTATACCTTTGTCTTGAGGGTCAAGAACGTGTCTCTGACAGTCTGCAGGTCTTTGGTTGGAATATATTTCTCCAAGATCTTGTCAAAGTCAGGATGAGACGACAAAGACAGCAGCATTCGACGACCAAAGTACCTGTGGGGTGAAACAGTGTTTGAATATATTCCTATTAAAATAAATAGGTGTACAAAGTACAAACCATATGTGCGAAAAAATTATTCAGTTTTAGACTTAAATATTTATTTTCACATGCAAGGATTACCACAACCTTAAAACCTCTGTTTGTCTACAGAGACCTGAGCAAATGGCCATGAGCTTCGTGTCACTAAAGCCCCTTCTCCACGGTCGCGCCTTTAAGTGGTTCTCAAATTCAGCCAAATGCATCTGTATCAAACCGTTCAGGTTCAATACACACTATGTATTGACCAATACCGATTTTTAAATTTTATCAACTTGTCTTCTGATGATGCGCTGTGTTGAAGGCTCAGTGGATCGGCATTCGACTACTTCACCTAGGCTGCATTGTAGAGCGCAGATTCACTGAGAAACTTGCTGTTTCAGCAACATTTAATTTAAAAACTGTACTTTTGAGGTTAAACAAATGTTCATAATTAATTTCAATAAAATACAAGTTAAGAATGGCATGGAAATTTCTTTTTTGTATCGAAATAATATCGATCCGTGACACTTAAGTATCTAACCAAACCGTGAATTTTCTGTTTTGTTGCATGCTAATAAATATACACATTGATTATAAAAAATATTCTAAACATCTCAATAAAAAAGCATGTATATGTCAAGTGAATATAAGACTCAAATATCAAAATATCTTTCACTATCACCTAAGTTCTTGGGGAAAAAGATGAAAATAAACCTATAAGTTTAATTATGTTGTTAATAATAAAACATAGAGCAACATTTATTCTTTCTACATACCTGGCCTCTTGAGAGGAGTCTTGTGCAAGTTTAGTGACGGCAGGTAAAATTCTTTCTGTGAGATCTTTGTTTCCAGACAGGAGACGAGCAGCACCGACCTTCTCTACCAGATTAGCCAGATGTTGAGCTGTACATTTCCTCACCATTGGATTAAGGTGACTGTAAGCAAGTAACTTTTGTTACAAGAAGTTCAAAATCTAGTGAAACACTTTTTTCCACCCTGGTTCTAACCTCAGTCCTCCGGTGAGCAAAGCAGCGATGCTACGAGTCGGGGTGCAGTGCTGCACCATGGAGTCCAGCGCTGCGTCCACATCCTGCCTCATAAAGGTGTTACTCTCCCCCGCTTTTTGCAGCAGAGCCTTAACTGTCCCCTCCAGTTCCTGGTCCATAGCCCTCTGCAGGTGTGTGTACAGGTCACCAAGTGTACACACCGCAACCCTGGACACACCTGACCGCAGGTTCCTCACCTTAAAGGCAGATCGACTTTATTGGTTTATGGAAAAACAAAACTATTCAGACATAAAACACAAGGACAAATATAAAAAAACATGACAAATAGCCTAAAGATGTTTTTTTATTCTGATACATTTACTGCTCAGCAGCTATTATTAGATTTTTATTCATATTACTTTTAAATAAATTGTCTGAGCAGTTGTATTTTTATCACCTACAGATGGCAGAAAAGCATCAGAAAACAGGCAGCTAGGTGGTGAGAGAGTTTTGTAATATTTGCAAATCAATGATAATATGAAGATTTGGCAGTACTGTGACTATACCACTTATATATAGTTTACATAAAAAAATTAATTTACAAATGAAGTTATTACCATCGGAGCAGAACTGAACAATATTACCTCTTGAATGAGAGACAGACAAACTTCATGCAGTCGGCCTTGAAGTGTGTCTGAGTGGTTGTAGGCCAGAGAGCGCAGGAACATTAGACCCTCAATCTTCTTTTCCCTAGAAAGAAAAACAGAAAATTAAGTCTTTCTTTACTTGCTGTTGAATATTACAATCTTTAAAAATGCCAGGACAGAATCTATTTAACCAAGTTTTCAAATCTTCAGATATTGTAGAAGTTAGAAACCAGGACAGTATTAATAAAGCTTAATTGAGTGCTATTACTGTGAGAAAGATGAAGCGTTTCTCACCAGTCCTCTGAGCTCAGCAGGTTGAAACTCTGGGTCAGTGCCAGGTCAGGCTTTGAAAAGGGACAAAGATCTGGAGGTTCTGAGAGATTTTTCTTTCTTATTGTAGCGTGCCACAGTTCATCTAAACGTCCAGTTAGACACCAAAAAACACAGAGTCAGAGTCACAGGTTACATCTCAAACAGGCTCTAATCGATCAGCCAGCATCACGTGAAAAGTTTTTGTTTTTTTCAAATAATGGACCTGAACTATGAGACAGCGAAGGTCGGGTTCTGGTGAGGCTAGGCGCCCTTCTAAGACGGGAGACATTTTTTGGGTTAGGAGGCACTGTAGGGGGGCTTGGTTGGTGGGGTGGAGTGAAGCACTTTCTTGGACTTTGAGGTCCCGGAGGGCTGGCAGGACTGATGGGGGACTCATCAAAGAGAGGGTCCGCTTTGGTAGACGACGTCAGTATGCTGCCATTCAGATGTACATCTACAAGAGAAAACATCAGTCATTAAAATATATTTTACAAATATATGATGCAATGTAGACTGAAATATATTGGGTTTTAGGGAATTTTTATGTATTTTTTTAAGGAATAAGGAAGATATTTGATTTTAGGTGTAAAAATATCTTGCCTTTCATAACTTGTTCTTTATTCTGTTCTGTAGGCGAATCAGAAAGCATCTGTCTGACACGGAGGCGAATCTTCTCTCTCATTTGGTCCTCGTGGCCTGATTGTCCCTCTGGTTGATCGAGTTGCTGTTGCCTCGTTTTATCTCGACCACTCCTCACATTCTTCATCCTCCCCTGCACATTTAAACAGGGTGGGGGGCAAGACTCCCGTCATTGGAACCTTTCAATGAAGCCGTATGAATCAACATTGATACCAAGTGTGACTAACTTTAGCCTCGTGTGGATGTGGGTTGTTGTCGCTGTCAAGTTGACTGCTGTAAATGCCTGCGGAGGAATCAGTGGAAGGTCTGTCTGCCAGATCACCCTGCTCAAGTGACAGAACGACTCCTGGACAGTCAGAGGAAGCTGCAATGCCAAACATGCCTAAAAGTATGAGAGGGACATGACTTAAAATGATTTTTTAAGTATGAAAAGCAAAATACACACTGCAAAAATAAGATATTTTTAATATCCATGACATTGTTTTATTTATCATCAGGAACTGACCTCTTCCTATCACTCCATCAGGCATGTCTGCGCCAGGTGAGTTCCTACTGTTGATGTTACTCTGGGATCCTAAAAATCAAAAAGAGAGAAGTAGAGAAAGTTGAAACAATGTATATACAGAAAATAAACTTGGCACAAAGAGTAAGGAAATTTGTGTTTGGTAGATTATTTTTATGTTGTAATAATGCTTCTTGACAATAAATCTTATAATATTGGAAAGCCTGTTAATTTCCCTTTTAAATGAAGCCACAGTATAAGATTTATTACCAAGATGCATTCTTTACAACAAATAATCTACCAAACACAAGTTTCTTATATATAATTTAGTATATAATTTTTTGTTTGTTGCGTCAAGCTGACCTTTAGCAAGCTTTAAAGCTCTGACTGAATCACGGACAGCTGGTTTGACCAGTGGAGGCGACGGACCCATTTTCTCTTCCTCGGTTTTGATTGTTCCGTTGCAACAAGTAACCCTCTGCCCGACGACCTCAGATGGCAGCTCATTTCTCTGGGACATGACTTGAAAAGATAGAAAATAAACACAAAAGATAGAAAACAAGGCTGCAAAATGAGCAGAACTCATTTAATTTCTTTTATACCTTGAAGGCCACTGAAGTCCATAGACACTGAAGACCTCAGTTTCGAAGAAGGCACTCGAGCAATGCGAGGTTTCATTACAGAAGAGGCAGAGTTTCTGGGACTGTCGACAGACATGACAAGTAAGAATATGTTTATACAGGAAAACTAACTACCTTACACAGTTTGAAATGTCATCAAACCTTTCAGCCAGTCTGTGATATTTAATATTTGACACAACAAAGAACCTTACGTTATGTTCCAGCACTAAGTAAGCTTTATTCAAATTACACATAACCCAGGCAGAGCAGCAAGTTATTAAATAATAAATGAAAGAGATGACAAAATGGGGATCTCTGACCTGGTTTTCATGCCACTGAAGCTAGAGTTGGCAACTGAACACAGACTGGAAAGTCCACTCTCACTCGCTGAGCTGGTAAGCACTGAAGAAGTGTGTGATGGTGAGTCCAGACCCAAGTCCAGCCTGACAGCTGAGTCAGGGCTGTCTGGATCTGGACTGTTGTGGCTCACTTTGGCCCTCTTCTTGGCAGCGCTATTCCGCAAAGAGCGTAGGGAGTTCAGCATCTGCCAGCAACGTACAAGTTAGTACAACAACCACTTAGCTTTAACACACTGGACAACAGACATGCTGTTGTTCTGACCTCCTGCATGTCTAGAGGTTCATCTTCTTGAAGATCCTGCCAGGCACCATCAGGGTCCAGCTGCTGGTTTTGAGGGCTGGCTGAAGTATTGGATCTCTGGCCATTATAAGAATGGCATTGTTCTGCTGGAGGGAAAACTGGGGAGATAGAGAAAGTTGCTCTGGTGTTGCTCAGAGCTCGCCTGAACGATGAGGCGGAAGAGGAGCTCAAGAGGGGGGCTCGAAGAGGCCTGGGAGACCGCCTGTTAGAGAGTTCCTCTAGGATAGGCAAAAGAAAAACACATCTGCCCTCAAACAAAGACAAAAACATTTTAAATTCCACAAACTAGCCATGTATAAAGTGTTTTGCTGCTGTGTTACCGTTAGCTGTGCCTGCTTTCTCTGACCAGGAGCTAGTTTCTCCCTGATGGGGGCTGTTCTCTCTCTTGTAGGGCCAGGTGTTTGACATGGAGACGGAGGAGTCTGCGTGACGACGGGACAGGGTTGGGGTAAGCATGACCCCTGTGCGTGTAGCCAGAGGGTAGGAGGGCAGAAGGAAGGAGCCAGGCGTGGAAGGGTTTGAGGGGAGGGAAAAAGTGTTCCTCAAAAGCATACGTCCTTTGGGTGACACTATGAGATATTGCATTGACAAATCAACCCAAAAAATAACTTTAAATATATGAAAAACATATTAGCATGATGTGGATTGTAATGCCTGACTAATCCATATTACTGCTTTGAATGACTGCTTCACTGACTTTGCCTATAAAACACATCACAGGATTGCTGGGAGGCACCATACATGAAGGCCAGGTCCACTATTTTCTGTTCAACTAATAAGCCACATGACTTTTTATTATTATTTACTTATTGTCCTTTATTTAACCAAGCAAATCCCATTGAGATCACAGATCTCTCTTGCAAGGGAGGCCTGGATCTGAAGGCAACCTAACCTGCATGTTTTCCCTCCTTTTAAACAAAATGAATAACTTTTTATCTGCCCCAAACTATTGATATTTTTTAAATATTCTTGTAAGTAACGACTCCTTACCAATATCTGTGTCACTAAAGTTTTTAGTTTTGAAAATATCCGTGTCCAAGTTAAGGCTTCCACTTCTTCTGAGATTTGCTGGGGCCTCCCTCCTTCTGGAGGGCGGGGGTTTCTCTGACTCTGCAGAACCTAGACAGAAAGCGCATTTTCAATAAAAGCCAAACACAAAGTAGGGTTTCATAATACTGAATCAAAATTACAGTGACCTTGAAGATAAAAAAGTTACAAAGAAAAACGTGCAGTTTTTAGTAATGCAAATTTCCTCGAACCTTATTTACAATGAAAGTAGCATTGAAGAAATGCATACTGTCCACTGTCTTGGATGTCAAATCTGTTTGTGTGTGTGTTAAGGATTAAGGCTGGTTTATACTCCGAGTTGCATGTCTTTTTCCCCCCGCTGAGTGAAAAAATTGTGCAACTTCCGTCTGCTCTCCTGCTGCTATCCCCCGGTGACAGCTGTCCTCTACATTGCCCCCAGTCAGAACTCGATCGTGCCGAACTCGAGCGTGTGATTGGTCTGAACTTCGTAGGTGTGTTTGTTCATGAGGAGCACTGCAGCGGGTCAGTCCTCAGCTGACAACGCCAAGGAGTTGGACCGAGCTGGACCAGAACAGAACCCTGCAGCTCTTCCTTCTGCGTGTTATTTCGTTTTAAATTATATTTTTTGTCTGAAGCCAGTTTTAAAAAGAGCTTTAAGAGCAGCTGGTTTGATCCAGGTCCCATGAACTTCACTCAACTTAACACTAATGTTGAGTGGAAAAAAACACTATCCAGCCATCTTTATTTTATTTCATATACTTCATTTGAGCTGTGGGAGGGCAGAGGGAGGATTTATGATAATTTCTGGCCCACCGCGTCTTCAACTCGTTTATACTCAGTCAGGAAAAAGACGTGCTAAAATTGCGCAATCAGTAACCTGTTGTCTCACGTCTTATTGAAGTTTAATCCAGGCTTTATTAGTCTCAGCTACTACCACACAGCTGTAAAAATGGCTGAGTTACAGCTGTTTTTTGTGTTTGCTAGCGTAGATTAAATGTGGTGGCCATCTTAAATCAAGCTGACTTACGGCTGTAAATCCAGTGATTACTTTCTGAAAGTTTCATTGGTAAATGAGAAATTTAGCTAACAGACAAATGATCCCACATAAAGACAAAGGCAATTACATGATCAACCTCCATTTTAAGGCAGTGGGCATTAAAAACACAGAGAGCTTTGAAGTTTTTCAGGAAGTTCTTCTATGTTTGATGCATTAGAATCAACGTTATATTGGCAAAAACCTAACATATGTAGATGTTTTTTGCAGCTTGAGGGCAATTTCCATAACTTGTTAGCAAAGCCTTAATTCCCATGATGTTTCTTCTGTCATAGTGGGAGACTGGTATGACACTAATCTGCCAAGCAGCTTTGAACTCCTCTCATCTCAGAGCTTTTAGGGACATGTGGAATGGTGACTCCCTTGACTCTGTATGTTAATCCAAGTTAAAGCTGCTCTAAATTGAGTCGAGCTAAAGTTGACCATGATGGTCATCTGGGTTAGTCTCACGCACAGGGGTTGAAAAGTTAAGGGAAATCCTGGCACTTACTGAAACTTGGTATGTAGGTCTCCGGCTTCTTATAATGAGGTAAGTAATCCTCACTTGTCACCTATAAACAAACAAAAATATAATTATTTCAATAGCAGCAACAATAACAGGTACAGTTCAAGTGACTAGCCTGAACAATCCTTAAACATAAGAAGAGCCTTAGTGTAATTCCATCCTCTAGACTAAACAAAAGGCGGTGCAATCTGTTTGTGTCTCTTCCAAGAATCGCCAAGGGATTTCTCTGCTGGACGTAAAGCCGACAGCAAATATAAATGAGAAGCAAAATCACAGTTATGACAGATTCTTACATATTTTGAATAAATGTAGTTTTCTGTCTTTGAAATAAAACAGCATGGCTGAACTCCCACTGCCACTATCAGATCAACACTCACCGCAGAGCGTTTCGAATGAGTGCATTAAATGAGCTTTAGTGTACACGAGTGTCCCTGTGATACAACCAATTATGTTTCGCTGCCTCACCGATGTGTGCTTTGAATGTTACTGGTGTTGCCGGGAAACAAACATCACTGTAAACAGAAGGTTTTTTTCCAAATTAGGTGAGAGCTGAAAAATGGTTACCAAAACTATTTATGAGAAAAACCTCATAAAACAAAGCTATGTGCCACAGCAAATGCATATTTTAAACTACAGCTGGTGGTGGCAGATTTATTCTGTTTGTAAACTCAGATAACTCAAATTTTATTTAAACAAATAAATGTCAAAGCCTCACTTACACTTTCACACATCTATGTCTTAAAATAGTTTCTGCTCATTTTTGCAGCAAGTGTTGATGTGCAAGAAAATGAGTCATCTACTGTATATCCAGCAGCTATAGTGTCAGCGTCACTGCAGTGCTCTAAAGTGTTTATATCTATAGATCTGTTTATTACATATGTTAGAATGAAAATTTTAATGGTATTTTCCTGGAAATAAATGATGTGTTTATGACTCATACTTGCGAACTGAAAATAAACTAAATAGGATACAATCCCTCCCTCTGCTGTTGCTCTCGATCCACACTGCATCATGAAAAATTGACTCTATATTTAGATACTTTTCACCTCAAACTATCTCTGAGGAAAGTGCTACCAACAAGACGTTCTTGCTCTTTACACCTTCTCCTAACAAAAACTACACACAATGAAAAAGTCTAACGACATTTTCAATGCTTAAATCAATTACAGTGAACAGAATTTTTATTAAGGCCTTAGACTTTTTTTTGTCTGTAATTTAGAACGGATTAAAAAGAGACATCCAACAAGTGATGAGTTTGTTTTTAAAGCCTCTTTAAACAAAAAGATTAGCACACTCTTTTCAATTAATAGTAGTCTAATTTATTTAATTTCCTGACAATTAAAAATACAATTTGATTCCCAGCTGTCAACTTTTTATCACAACTTAGATTTACTGTATATAAGGAAAATCTGAATAAGAAAAGATTAAAGCTTGGTATTAAGCAAAATCAACTTTTTTTGAGCTTTATATCATGTTATAATGTCATTCCCTCATCAAAAATACACTCATAGTGTTGTTTTGACTCATTCGTGCATGTTTGAGAAATACTTGTTGCCATGTTGAGCTTCCTAAACGCTTGGTGGTACAAAGCACCGCCTATTTACACAAAGTTCCTCCCTGGAGCTCAGTCTGCAGCCGAGCTCCTGCCCCACAGAGCACCCCTCCCCTGAAACATTGTTGTGAAGATGTGCTGAAGTGGGAGTGTCAGAAATGGTAGGAGGTTCTTAAAGAGACAGTAGCCAATTTCAAGGCGTTAAGACTATGATGCAAAGTCAAATTTATTTTTGACATATACAACTTTTTCATAACAATTGAAGGTAACAGTTACTTGATTGTGGTATAGTATTGAACTATGTGTCTGGAAAATACTTAATACCCCCCTTTAATGGCAGGAGATACATTTTCTTAAATCAGAAACTTCTACAAATATGCTCAAAAAATGCTGTTTAGCTTGCTTGAGTTGAATTTGGTATGTTTGGAAAAACAACTATATCTCAAATATCTGTAAACATAAAAATAGTCCTCAATAAATTTTTTGTCATTTTATTTCTGTAGATGTTTTTTGAGGTTATTTTTCCTCATTTACATCCAGAAGTATGGTAAATAATATTGTCACTCTTTAGCAATGCTATCCAATCTTAGTTTATTTACTTCAAATCAGTTAATGAAAAAGTCTCAGATTTGTATTTTATCTTGCTGCTTACTTTAGATTTTTTTCACTAGTATAAGGAAAAGCAGATATTATTAAACGAAAGCAATGTTAATTGTCACAGCTTTCAAAAACAAAAAACTAATTTAATTGAATAGTGTTATTACAATGAGAGAAAAATTTTAATATAGTGATAGGTCAATGATGAGAAAGCTCACCTGTTCGGAGCTCTTCCCATTAGATGTACTGTACTGTTGCTGCTCATGGTCAGTCGACGAGAAGCTCGATATCTCCCAAGGTAGCTTGTTCTTCCCTTTACCTGCGCTGACGATTCTTCTTTGAAGTGGTAGGTCGTCTGTGAGTGAGCCTAAGCTGCCGTAGCCATACAATCGATTACTGTCTGGCTCTGTTCTGTAGCTCCTGGCACTGCTTGTCCTCCCTCCGTTTATCACCCAGTCCAGATCAGCTCCAGAACCGTACTGCCCTGTGGACCACTGTCCAGGTTTGGGCACCACCAAACCATACTCCACAGTCCCCTCTGGGGTTAGTTTTGGAAGAATGCGCCTGGCTCGTCTCGCCTGTATGGCTGCCATCAGACCTTCTGCGTCCTCGTTAAGCTCAACCATGTCCACAGCTTTTATTAGTGGCTGCTTTTTCCCTGTGTCAAGGCAATGGTCAAAAACAGCAAACAGCTCCAGGGCAGCGTGGCGGACCTTTCTTTTACTGTCTGCCAAGTATGGAGCAACCTCAAAACAAAGCTTGGGAATGTTAAAGTCTTTCCTGGGATGAATGAGCATAGCTGCCATGATGATGTTAAGAACATCTTCCCGAACCCTGGAGTTTTTGTGTTTCAAATTGCCAATGACGAGATCTAATACATGCTGCGGTGGGACTGTTTTCATCAGTTGCTGAAACACGTTAAGGTATTCATTCCTGGTGACGGTGCGAGTGTCACCAAGAGCCTTGAGGGCAACTAAAACTATGTGTTTCAAAAATTTGTCTACTCCCGTCTCTAACTTCTGAATTAGTAAATTTAAAACTTGTAAGGTGCCATACAGAACCTTAAAATTACTGTCATCAAGAAGTCTTGGAAGAAAATTTATGAACTCCTCAATACTAGCAGATGGGACCGACTTGATGTCCACCTCTGACAGGATATGTTTAAGCTTCTCCACCCCGTTGGTGCGATTCTGGTAATTCTTCGGGTCTAGAAGCTGGTCGTGTAATTCTTGGGAGATCAATCCTGGTATCATTATTGGTGATCTTATGGATGTGTCAAATTTGAGAATCCAGGGAGGCAAACAGAATCCACTGAGGGCAGAAATGTTCCTCCCCTTTACTGTGTGCTTTCATCTTGGGCAGATGATGATGAAAACCTGCAGTCCTGTTTGTCAAGCTCTGACTGTAACACAGAGAGGATACACACTCAACACTCAACTACAGAGGTCCTGAAGTAAAACTAAAACACTGCAATACCAGACAAAACAACACAACAAAACTAGAAACAAAACATAATGTAAATCAGTGACAGTGGATAATATTTAGATTGTCTTCTTGACTGTGCCCTGAAACTTAAGGATTTTTTTCATTTAAATTTGTTTTGCAAAACATTGTGCCTTGTGTGGGCCAGACAAATTTTGTTATGTGGGCAGTTTGTAAAGGCAACAATGGTTATAACTCAATGCTTAAAGACCAAATGTGCAAAAAAAACAACAACCCATTTTTAAATAATAACTTCCAAAAGCAAAATATTTTTTGTTAAGTAGTTATTTTAAAGAGCATGTGACATCAAATTTTTTAAATAAAAAATTATGCATTTTTGGAAAGACATTATTAATAACATATTGCAAAAAAATAATGTTGATGTACAGTTGTTGAGATATTTGCCTGTGAAATAACAGGAAGTGATGTTAAAGGGGAATGTCTGTACATAAACAGAGCATTGCCACAATGACTATCACACAACACCTGATGTTTCTTTAGATTATTTTGAGACACTATTAGAGAGAAGAAAAAGAGTCTTAATTTAAATTATATTGTTTAAAAAAAAAAAACAAACAAAAAGAACAGGGAGTTCTATTTCTTAAAGACTTCCCCTCTGATGTCACTTCCTGTTTCACTCTGGCTGAGCCAAGTTCCAGAGAAAATCAGTTATGTGACGAAATGGATAAAATTGTGTGTTTATGTCAAGTTTCAATAAAGGTGTTGTCTTTTACTTTTGTATTTGAAGCATATGAATGTCACAGGTACCTTAAACAGTTGTGTTAATAGTGTAATGAAGAGATTGCTGCAAAATTGCTTTGTTGAGTTTAGGTCATTAATTTTACTGTTGGTTAAAAAGATTAAATTTATACATTAAACTAAATTTATTCTGAAATTTATCAAATGATGCTTCTCTACCAAAGACCAAAACTGTGACAACACACAAATAAAGAAAATAAGTGTTAAAAAGCAATGCAGATTGTTTTATAGAACTACATATATATGTTGTTCCTATTTCCTGCACCTTCTGTTATTGTAATGATTTATTTATTTATTTGTTTGTTTTTTTTTATGATCGTCATATGTTTTCACGACAATTATGCTCTTCTCTTGTTGTTGTTGTGTTTTGCTCCTTTGGTCCAGGGAAGCAAACGTGTTTTTGTAATTCTGAAGACACATTTTAAGTCACATTTTTTACTCGTTAATAAACATTAGAGCTGATGGATACAACCACTTGTGGCTTCCAGGTTACGGTTTTAACAAAACAGATTGTGTTAGCTTTTCTGTTGTACACAGCGTTATTAAATGCCTCCAGTCCAGTATAAGAAGAACAGTTACCAATTATCTGCTGAGTAAATAGTCTTCATCTCCATTATGATCGTTAATAGCCTCGTTAGCTAGCGTTGGAACAGCGCGTGCCACTCCGCTCATTTTTGACTGTGTTCGGTGCTGACTAGCTGGGCGAGCAAAGTTAGAAAGAAGACGAACCTTGCGTGAATTTCCCCCCTGGCCCTCCTCGATAACCATGGAAGAAACTGCTGTTCCGTTGTCCAGCGATTCTTCTTCATGTCAGGCTGCAGCGGCTACGGTTCGGTCCAGAAACGGAGACATTTTTTCTTCTCTCTCAACCGGGAAAGTGTTGAATGTTTGGGAGCTGTATGGAGGTATTCACATCAAAAGGAGCCACACACACATATATATACACACACACACACACCGAGGCAGCAAAATGGCGAATGCATGTAGCAAACTGAGTGCTTCCATGGTGACGCGAGTTCCAGGCTTCACGAGGCGGAAACATCATCATCGTCACTTCAGAGCTGCGGCAGGATGAAGAACAGCGAAGAAAACACTTCTAAAAAAAACTTTTAATGACTGTTAATAAAATAAAACATTTTTATTTATGTTCTTCTTTGTATGTTCCATTGTTGTTTGCGCTTAGAAAATTTCCTCAATTAAATCTGCATGTCATAATTATAAAATTAAATTATTATGTCAAAAAATCTGTTAGTGTTATTGCAACTAAAATGTTCTTTACATTTGTTTATTTTGTGTTTTGTTTCTTAAATAAATAAATTCTAGGTCCATCATGGGCGTTGCCAGACCCAATTTTACTTGGAGCCAAAGATATTCATTCCAGCATAAAGACATTAGACCAACATTATCTTTATCCAGTTTTTTTTTTTTTTAAGTTTTCGGGATGTAGACCTAACATTGTCTCAGGAGAATGTAAAATAGTGAGTAGCTAGTACTTTAGGGAGTACATACATGATACATACAAGATAATTAGGGATACATTTTAGTTTATTCATTCATTTCTTAAAAACAAAAATTTCTATATACAATAAAAAAAATACAAATCATAAATGAAAGATAGCAGAAGAAAAAAAAATCTTATATCTGCCCCTTTACATAGGCCTACATAATAGTTACAAGGTACACAGAATGAAGTATACATGTATACCTGAATTACATGGGCCTTACGGAGTAATTACACAATACTAAGAGGGTACACTCAGCATATTAATGAGGGTGTATGCATGGTAGGCCTACTTATAGGGGTTTTTACAAAGTACCTCTGACAGGGGTATCAAACCTATTACACTGGGGGGAGGATCCTTGTAATTTACAGACAATCCTACAACTTGACATGTATACCTACTCTCTACCTTTTTATTTAGATACATTTTATCACCATCCAGAAAATCTGGTAAAAACAAAAAACAAAAAAAAAAAAACAGAATGCTGGCTTTAAAATAAGAGAATACAGAATTATAGTCTGTTCTCTGTTGTTCTCTGTCTTTCTTGGCTTGAAAGTTGTCCATGCTGCACTAAATCCAGTGACAAACAGAAAAACATGAAACTATTTCACATTCAAAGTCTTACATTTGGGGTTGAATGAGGGGTTGAATTGTTAATGAGGGCCAGATTTGGCCCACGGGCCTTCATTTGATGTGACCTATGGAAATTGGGCTGTTTTATTAAATAACTTGTTACCTTGTTTAGATTTAGCTTTAACTAGTTTAAATGTGTTTAGCAATGATCCTGGTGCTAAAATTTTAGCACCAGAATCATTGCTAAACATTATATTATATTATTATTGTTATATTTTGTTTGAATTCCCATTCATGTTTTTGTAGGTGGCATTTTTATTTATTATCTTTGTTATTCTTAAATTATTTTATCTGATTGTACTTTATACATTTCTTTATTTTTTGGATAATTGAATAATAATTGAATAAATAATAATTGAAATAACTGATTAAAGATTGTATTGTTGGATCAATGAGTTTTGTTTTCACTTTTTATTTTTCGGTGGAGGCTTTATATAAACCCACTGAGCTTTTGCCTCTTCATCATTCGTCATTATCTTTTTTTTTGTCTTTGAACTGATTTGTATTTTTATTGTGCAACTAAACTGAACTGAACTGAACTGAACTGAACTGAACTAAACTAAACTAAACTAAAAAAAATAAATATTCAAATAATGTGAACAGATACAGTGCTGTAAAATGTGCTATTTTATTCAATAAAAGGCCTAATGTTTATTGTTAATAAAATTCCAACTTAAAGCAACATTTTATAATTAGACATTAATTGCAAGCATAAACTTCATATTAAAATATTTTGGATCAATTGTGCTTCGGACTTTTTTAGGTTCTTGTAGGGTTACTTTTTTTGCTTATTTTTATACTTTTTTAAAAACTTTTGAATATGACAATATATTTTGTAGAATGTGTTATGGGCGGGGAAATAAAAAAGAACAAAACGAAAGTCATTTTGTTTAAAAATAAAAAAATCAGAAAATACCTGACACAGGACCTGAGGAATTTATATTTCATTTGGGAAAGGAAAATACAGCTGGGATGGCTGGGATAGATATATTTTATTTTGAAAATATCGGAAGTGGGTGTTTTATTCTGATAGGTTGTTCTAATCATAAGAGCTTCTCGTTAGCTTGAGGCTAGGTAGGTTGGCAGTCGGTTGTTTTGCTGATAGCCGCCCGGGGTTCTCAGTCGTCGCCACCGCACAGTCGGACGATACTTTGGCGCATCTGACGAACCATAAATCACAGGTTTGCTTTTTTTCCTTTGACGATATGAGTTAGCAGAAAGCTAGCTAAAACGTCACGTTTTGTATCTGTCAGCCATGTTACTGTATATCAATCATTGATGCAGCTAGCACAAGAACCGATTTTATTATTATTTTTAGCAGCTAACCTCAGCGTAATAACGCAAAATGCATAAATAAACCATTTGTGCAATTTGCAGGTATCGAAAACAAGTCTGAGTGAATTAGCATATCCGCTATAAAAAATAAAAAATAAAAAGCGAAGCTACTTCTGGGTTTTCTCTTAGCTGGGTCTTCTCATGATTAAAGCTAGCATGTTTTTTAATTTTATTTTCATTATTTAACCAGGTCCCCAAACAAATTAAAACAGGCGTTAATAACGCTTATTTTTGTTCTTGATGTTAATTCGCGAATCTTAACACACGTTTTAACAGACTAGGTTTAGTTGTGAAGCATTTGCACTTAGTAGCTCACAGGTTTGGTTGATTTTAAGCAGCTTTAGCGTTGGATTTAGAGGATAATGCTTATTTACCTTTACCTTAAAAGAGACTGTTAATAGAAACGCTTTGGGAAATCTAGTATAGTAGGTCAAAATGACCCTGAATGCATTCTGCTGCTCAGAGTATGTTCCCGTAACCTGTTATTGCACTGTAGTATATTTAAGTGTCTGATTATCCCCATATAACTTCATATTGATCAGCATATCTACATCAAACCTAAGTTCTTTCCTGGTCAACTTCCTTTTATGTGTACTGTGTACACATTTTATTTAACCCCAGCTAGTGTTTATTTGATCTTTAGATTGTGTCCTTAAAGGCATCACTCAGGAAGATTGGAAGTATTGGTTAGGGTTCTCCATCTGCCCACCTTCACAAAAAATCCAACATCCGTTCTGGCTTTTTAATCTCATAAACGTCTCAAAATCCTGGCTGTTTCCTTCTGATTGTCAGAAACTCTCTTAACCTTTTGTCTGAACAACTGGAATTAGGTTTTGCTTTTTTGGTACTTAGTAAAACTTTTTAAAAGTAGAGCTGGATATTGTTAACAACCTCACAAATCAATTTAGTTTCAATTATTTGGGGCACAACTAGATTCAATTTCAATTTATTTCAATCTGATGTTGCTTTGAATGTTTCAATATCAATTTCATATTAAGAAGAAGTACACAAATAATTCATTATAGACCATTTGAATAATTTTGAGATATTTATTTTCTTGCCCGTGTAAACAGAAATTGTATGAGTGAGAAATAAAATATCAGAAAATAAAGCAGTAGCACAATAAAACTTGTTCTAAATATGGAGTGCAAACATAAAACCTGACAAAATCAGGACTTATAGTAAAAAATACAGAGCCTGAATCTTGTTGGGGCGGTGATAGGAATGAAATCATAAAATATTGTTGCTTTTGCTAATCTGCTATAATTTGTGCAAACATCCTCACTTTAAATGATACAAAATGAATTGGGCAGTGGGATATTTACTTCCCTACATCATAACCTGTAGTAAATCAATTGTATAAAAGCTGTAGTATGTTAGAAACTTTGTTTTTCAGCTGCATCAAACGTTCACAGCACATGAACCTTTACTCAGAATCACATATTATGTTTCTGGCTTTTTTATTGTTAATTTATTTTACTAAATTCTTATTGTCAACAAATCACTCAGTGGTCATGCTCCTTGTTACCTTTCTGACCTTCGTCACCCATACACCCATCTGACACTGACCTGCTATCTAGTCCTCACACCAGAGTGATAACTTTGTGACAAAGCTGACCCACTGAAATTATAACTGCTTTTTCTTCTCACCACTCTCTGTTCTGACTTTTTTTTCATATGTTTTTTTTATTCCCATTCTCTCCATAAACCATCCTTGGGCTTCATGACAGACACAATAAATGTTTAAGTTTATAAACTCTGCATTCATGTTTGGATTCCTGTGCCCAGATGGACCAGCAGGACCAGTCCTATATGTTTGCAAGTCTGACACGACCTCACTCGGAGCAGCTGCTGCAAGGCCTCCAGCTCTTGCGGCAGGATCATGAACTGTGTGACATCGTACTTCGTGTGGGCGACGCCAAGATCCACGCCCACAAAGTCGTACTGGCCAGCATCAGTCCTTACTTCAAGGCCATGTTTACCGGTAACCTTTCGGAAAAGGAGACCTCTGAGGTGGAATTCCAGTGTGTTGATGAGACTGCCTTGAAGGTATGCTCAGAGCCAACAGACTCTAGTTAATCCAAATCGGCTGTAAAAATGTTTACTGATGCATGTACCGTTTCTCTTCTAGGCTATTGTGGAATATGCATACACTGGCACTGTGTTTATCTCCCAGGAGACAGTTGAATCTCTGCTGCCGGCTGCTAATTTACTCCAGGTTAAGCTTGTACTTAAGGAGTGCTGTTCCTTCTTAGAGAGCCAGCTGGATGCTGGAAACTGTATAGGTATTTCCCGCTTTGCAGAGACTTACGGCTGTCATGACCTTTGCCTGGCTGCAACTAAGTTCATCTGTGAGAACTTTGAGGAGGTTTGTCAGACGGAGGAGTTTTTTGAACTGACGAGAGCGGAGCTGGACGAAATTGTGTCTAATGACTGTCTCAAGGTGGACACAGAGGAGACTGTATTTTATGCCCTGGAATCGTGGATCAAGTACGACGTGACGGAGAGACAGCAACACCTCGCTCAGTTGCTGCACTGTGTTCGCCTTCCACTTCTCAGCGTTAAATTCCTCACCCGCCTATATGAAGCCAACCACCTTATACGAGATGACCATGCATGCAAGCACCTGCTCAATGAGGCTCTTAAATATCATTTTATGCCTGAGCACAGACTTTCCTATCAAACTGTGCTGTCAGCACGGCCCAGGTGTGCCCCGAAGGTACTGCTCGCAGTAGGAGGCAAAGCTGGACTGTTTGCAACATTGGAAAGGTAGTGATTATCATATATACTTGTCTTAAAGCAACTTGTACTATTTGAAATCATCTTACTCATATTTTTTTTTCTTTTTTTCTTACAGCATGGAAATGTATTTTCCTCAGACAGATTCGTGGATAGGACTGGCCCCTCTTAGTGTTCCCCGTTATGAGTTCGGGGTGGCAGTGCTGGACAACAAAGTGTATGTGGTGGGAGGCATCGCTACGCACATGAGACAGGGCATTAGCTATCGGCGGCACGAGAGCACGGTGGAGAGCTGGGACCCCGAGAGCAACACGTGGTCCTCGGTAGAGCGCATGGCAGAATGCCGCAGCACACTCGGGGTGGTGGTTTTAGCCGGAGAACTGTACGCGCTGGGTGGCTACGACGGGCAGTACTACCTTCAGTCTGTGGAGAAATACGTCCCCAAGCTGAAGGAGTGGCAGCCTGTGGCTCCCATGACAAAATCCCGTAGCTGTTTTGCAACTGCTGTGCTGGATGGCATGATCTATGCTATTGGAGGTTATGGCCCGGCACACATGAACAGGTAATACCACCGAGTCATTTATAATTGTTTAAACTCTTCGGGTGCATGTTGCACCCAATTAACTATGAAAATATGCTGCCATGAACTGAATAATTTGTAGATTTACAGTATAATCATAGTTGCAGGAACATAAAGTTGTGGATTGGTTTCAGATCTCATTGATGGGTTTTTGACCTCGTAACATGACTTTTTTTTTTTTTTTCTCTCAGAGTCTTGTTAGAAATTTAATAGAACTAGCAATCAAGTGAAGGATATCAACTGTTGCTGAGAAAATGGTCAGGGGCGTGTTAATAAGTGAATTATAGTCATAAGAGAAGTGCAATGCTTCCTTTTGTGAACACTTGCCTGTGGCTCACCAGAGAGCTCAGATTTTTTTTGTCTCCTTGACGCCAAAAATCTCTCAGGAGAATGTGTTTGGACAGAGAACCTTTGGGGACGTTTTTGCTCTTTCCTCCACGGTACTTATGTCCTTGCTTGTGCAACAAAACAGTCCCAGATTGCCAGTGTTTCATGTAACTTTGGTGCATCTTGCCTCATTACTAGTTGACTTTTTGTATCTTTAGCTTGAAATTATGTCATTACTTATGATTAGTTCATACAATACTGCTAAATTAGGTTGTAAGAATGGTTTATATTTAAATATTTGCATTGGATAAAAGTTAAATGGACATATTTTTTTATATTCCCTTTGGGGATATTTTCTGAATCTGATCATATTTTCTCTGTGAATTAATGCATACATTCAGAACAGAGTAATCACAAATTTTCAGAATGTGAGAGATGTTTTAAAGTGTAATTATAGTGGGTAAGAAAGTTGGAAAAAACAGCTTTATTGGTAAATTTCACAAAACTGTACAGAAGTATCTTTAGATTTTTTTATATGTTGACCTTTGACTTGCTCAGGACCGGATAGTGATTTGTTGTGAAACAAACTATAAGTTTAGTAGAAGTAAATAGGAAACCAGTTTGACCATGTTAAGGCTGTGGTTAGCAACCTATTTTCCTCACCGACCTCCTTTCTTACATCCAAGCCAAGCTGAGCCCCAACTTTCCCAAAAACACATTCAACTTTTATCTCAAAATAACAAAAGCATAAAGTGAATAGTTACAAACCTTTATTCATAAAAGGGGGAAAAAAGAACTGAGTTCACAGAGTTATAATTAGATTTTTATTTTTACTTGTTTTGATGATTTTTATATACAGACAATAAAATTTATATTTAACAACCTCTGAGCAGACAAAGCTATGAACCCCCAGAAACCAGCTCTGTTTAAACGATCCTTAAGACTTAACTCTATTGTGGAAATTTACATTTTCTTTTGTTACATAGAATGACACTTGGGTATTGCAAGCATTCAGTAAATTGATAGATGAAACTGCTTTTTTGTTTGTGTTTTTGCTGATTTTGCTGCATCTTCATTACAGTGTGGAGAGGTATGACCCTAGCAAGGATGCCTGGGAAATGGTAGCCCCCATGGCAGATAAGAGGATTAACTTCGGTGTGGGCGTCGTGCTCGGCTTCATATTTGTGGTGGGAGGACACAATGGAGTGTCTCACCTGTCCAGCATTGAGAGGTATGATCCACATCAGAACCAGTGGACGGCCTGCCGGCCTATGAATGAACCTCGAACTGGTAAGATTTTTTTAATTAAATATGTTGTTGGTGGATTTTGGGATTTTTTTCTTTTGGAAAACAACAAATATTTCTTGTAAATGACTGTGTTTTAATTGTAGTGTAATTTTTCTCAGGTGTGGGCTCTGCCATTGTGGACAACTACCTCTATGTGGTAGGAGGCCACTCTGGGTCATCCTATCTGAACACCGTGCAGCGCTATGACCCAATCTCAGACAGCTGGTTGGACTCGAGCGGCATGATGTATTGTCGTTGTAACTTTGGTCTGACGGCCCTTTGACCCTTGGCTAAGCCAGCCAGGACCCAGTAAAACAACTTCAGACACAAAGACTATTCTTTTTTTGTTGTCTGCTCCTCTGTCCCCCACGTTCATTCTCCAGGTGCAGACGCTCTTAGCTGCACGCCTGTAGGAACATCAGAGGGCTCACTGGGGTGGATGGATGTGTACGGCTAGCTGGCTGGCTGGTTAGAGGGGCCCTGCAGTCTGGCTGCAGAGAAGAGGAGGAAGAGCATTAAGATGAGGCAGATAAACGTAGAAAACTTTCAGCGCAGGCTGCAGAGACGACCGCTCCTCAGCTGCCGGACCACTATGACTTTGAACCATGTTTCAGAAGATTGTGGGAAAATGTTTCAAAGCTCTGTTAGGTTAGCAGATTTTTTTTAATTTTTTTTGTTTTGTCATTAGGTTTCAAGCTTAAATTCTTATTTTTAGTTTTTCTACTGCAGTCAGATTTATGTGTTCAAACGTTGTAGAGCACTGCAGTTTGCTTGTGTCTTTGTTAGAGTATGTGGTGTTGGATGTGTAGTGTGTATAATCGAGGGGTACGTGCATGTCAGATAGGACTGTTTTGTTACATGTCTGCAGAACTGATACTCGAGCTCAGTGCCGCAAAGAGTTCTGCATCCAAATCAGTGCTTCTCAAAAAGAAAAAAAAAAAAGCAGAAAAAAAAGCAAAGTTATAAACTTTATATTTTCTCAAAGGGCTGCCTTACTTGTGTAAATAGTATCAATGAAATCTATAGATATGAATATATCCTCTAGTGCATTTGCCTGTAAATGTTTATCTGCACTTGGTCATGTGTGTGAATGCATCTTTTGTGATTCCTAGAGGTGAGTTTCACCCCCAAGTTTTAATTTAATTTTTTCTGTACTCGTCCTTAAAGCCATTTAAAAGAAGTCCTGTTTTTACATCCTTTTAAGATCAGGTCACGCAATTGCTGATCTTTATAACGGTTGAACTTGACCTTGGCCCCTTCCATTTGTCACCCTTTGGTTTGTCCACAATACTAACTGGTGCTATATTTAGGATTCAGGATTTAGCTGTTTGTGTTGTCCAGTCTCCACTACATTATTTAATTTGATGCTAGCAATTTGCTTTGTGGGCATTTAAATGCACAAAATCGTAAATAGCCCTTACCATGCAATAATAGAATAGAATGAAAAGAAAGTGGTCCTAAAATGACAAACTGTCTTATTTCATATAAGCCTAGAGATTAAGCTTTTTTTTTTTTTTGTTGTTCTGATCGATTATTTCCCCTTTCCTTATATGCTGACACTTGTTCTTTTATCTTGTTTACCCATCACAAAAACTGCCACCCTCGTGTGTTTTGATTGGTAGCTCTGTACTAAGGTATTAAAGGGACATATCATGCAAAGTTCTCTCTTTATAGCTGAATACGTTTTGTTGTGTATTTGGAGTCTCTAGGAGTGCAGAAAATTTGAATTTAGTCTCCCGATGCTGCATAGATATCTGTTTGGGTCATATTCTTTAACCTGGTCAGTTTCCTTGATTTTTCTATGTTGTCAAAGAATTTGCAACGTAATTGCCAAATAAGGTCTGGACTTCCTATAATTTTGTTGTCTTCATGCTCCTCAGCCTCAGGGTCAGACTCTGGCTCCAATATGTAAGGCTGGATGGATACGTCTTCCCTTGTTGACATCTTTTAATTAATTTGTAAAAGAAAAAAAGTTTCTGTGCCGCCACATAGTCTTAAATTCCTCTATCAAACTGGATCTGACCAGTCTGGAAGCTGGGGTGTGTTTGAAGGTCATCATATGGATTTAAAGGGACAGCCTCAAAATGTGTTGATCTGAGACACACCTCAGAAAAGGGGTGAAAGAGGGGCTTGTATAGTTAAAATAAGGAATTCAGACCAAATAATTGCAGTTCCACTTTATTTAGACCCCAACTGAATGATTTAAATGTGAAAATAAGGATTTAAACGCATGATATGTCTCCTTTTAAACTTAAGGGTAGGTGCCAAAACCTTTTTTTTGTTTAGCTGTAGAATCAACTTCCCTTCCGTGCCTCAGTGGAAATGTTTTCTCATTTTTCTCGCCGATGTCGTAGCGTCACATTCTTCCAACGTTGTCGTACGGATGTCAAAGGTTTAGCACCAAGGGCTGCACGAGCCAACTCAGGCCAAGTTCCCCTGTCCTCAAAGAGATATCAGAGTGCGTCCCTGGGTGTGTCTGTGCTGGTTGAGGGTGTCACGGTGCAGCCTCAGGGCTTAACACGTCAAGCTGCACACAGCAATAGCATAGGGGTTCAATCCTATGAGTAGGTTTAGGTGTGGTGCGTCCTGCTGAGTCACCGTTCTCTCTCTCTCACGTCTAGTTTGAGTTGCTTTGCGCGCTGGCGTTTTGCACATTACTGGAATCTTTAACCGAGCTCTGCTCTGCATTGCACTTACCAAACCATTTGTAGTCATTCGTTAATGTGTTTTAGTGTTTTAGATGATGCAATAAGACTTAGGTTTTGTCTTTGGATTGAATGTTTTGTTTTGTCTCTTTAAAAAGCCAAGGCATCTCATGTTGCTGTAACAGAATCACACACACACACCTAACACGGGTTGACGTCTAATGGATACGTCTGATGAAACCGTTGACCTCGCTTCAACCTAATTTAGCATTTTCTGTGGTGTCATTTTGTTGGTTTGTTTTTACAGAATGTGTTTATTTAGGTCACAATTTATTAAATTATTTCCAGTTACCACACCCAGGCCGTTTAAACACTACATATATATATAATCTGTCACTTTCTTTGTCTCCGCTTTGCACTTTTGTGTTGATACAATTTGCTTTGCAAGTTGGTCAAATTGTTACACTTTGTTTCTTACAGAACGCCTGCATCCTTATAAGTACTTTAATTTGAATTTGTTTAAGCAAATTAAGTTTAAATGTCATTTTTTTAATTGAAATGACATCATTATTTTTGTATTTATTTGTATTTTTGTATGTTCTGTAACCAAGATTCTGTTTTTCTTTTCATGCAGTCTGTTTTGTTCACTTTAGCGCAGCACAAATATAAATGAGAGCTGCTGCCTTTTGATCCATCGAGCGTCGGTTGGACGTCTTTTTGTTGTGATTCTACGGTAACTGCTACCGCAGCGCGTTTAGGAGAAAATCTGCAAATGTAAATCTGCAAAAAGAAGGGAGTTTGTATGCATTTCTTTGTCGAGACCTAACTTAATGTCGTGTTTTTTTGCCACAACTCTCACCAAAGTGCTTGTAGAAGTGAAGCAGGTGGATGACCTGACGACCTGGTCTGCGTTTGGCTGCAGCTCTTCTGTTCGTGTCTGAGAGAAAACGTCTGGAACTGATGTCAGTGTTTAGCCAAAACCACCACTCTGCTTCTTTTACATTTCCCTCCATCGTGTGTCTGGACTGAAGTCGATGAGATTTGAATTTTTGTATCCTGTGGATTAATGCTGGAAGTACAAGATAACATAAAAAACCTGTAGCTTTTCACATTTTATCACTTTTGACTGAAGACATTTTATGTACTTTTTTTTTTTTTTTTGTCAGTTTGTGTGGTGCAGTTGTACCCAGTTTAAAATAAAAAGGCCTGCCTTAAAAGGTAGCATCTGCTCTTTTATGTCTCTTAAACTCATTAACCTTTCTCCCTTGTCTGTTAGCAAAATATTTGACTCTCTTAATTGATTAAAATGAACACATTCAGGAAATTATCAGGACATCTACAACTAACTGACTTTTAGAGTCCATCCATTTAATATGGCCTCTACAGCTAAAGAAGAGTGGCTGTAACAGTTTTCAAATATTAAAAAAATGAAGTGTGGGAGTAGCTAAGCGTCATCCTCAACACATTCTTTGAGCATTATGACATCTTTATAACGATCCTTTAGTTCAGTGTTTTTTATAGTGGAGGCCACTAGCTCGAGGAAAAAATGCAAAAGTAAAAAGATTCAATCTGTTTTAACCCATTGTAAAACAATATTTTACAATCATTTTAAAATATAATACAATGAAATGCCATTTAAGAGAACTTAGAGTTTTTTTTAGTTAGGGATGGAGCTAAGCTTTTTGCATGGGGTGGCGGATAGGTGGCCAAGGTGTTTTTAGGGGGGCACATGCAAATAAAAGCACTCTGAATTTTACAAATTCAAGATGGCCGACAGGCAGCTAATTCCAAATGTCTTTAACTCAGCTGTTAATAAGAAATATTGAGCTGAAATTTTGTGATCAAATCTAAGAATGATCAAAACAATCAAACATGCTGAATATTAGTCACAATTTAATATTCAGACAATTTCTGACACAAAGCTGAACATTAATTAAAGTAGCCAGAAACAATCTTTGTTTAATTAAATTAATTAAAGCTAATCAAAAATTCAAGATGGCCACCATAGCTAACTTTAAAATTAAGTCAATTTAAGAGGTATTGAGATGAAATTTGTTGTGGAGTAGCTAAGAATGACTGCATGCTGATTACTGCTAATCCCAAATTAGGCTAACCACTTATGCTAATGCTAATTTTACCAAGGGCCACAATTCAAACATTTTTAAACATACTACTAAAAATGTTATAAAGCACAGTGGTATCAGAGAACAATCTTAAAAAAATCAAAATGCAAAAATATAATCCAAGAACCCCGCCTTCTTGTCAATTATTTGGGGGTGGCCAATCAGGTGGCAGAGGTGGCAACCCCTCTGGCTCCGCCCATCAACAGTTTGTAAAAAGTTTCTTTCAGCGGGAACATAAAACAGTGTTTAAAACATGTTAATAAAATTATACTAAATGTAATAATTTTGAAAAGTGAATAAAAGTGAGAGAAACATTCTAAAAGTTGATGTTTCTTTAAATATTCTGTAACATTGATTGTAGGTTTGCAAGAGGGGTCCCCAGCCAAAAAGCTAATGCTGCTTGGAGGGGACATGGCACAGAAAGGGTTTTGAGAAGAAATATTAGCCCTTTAATTAAAATAAGAATCCAGACACATGTTCAAAAATATTTATATTTTAAAAGACAATATCTACAGAAAATAGATTTCTCCCCTCGAAAGTTTAACACTCAACAAGACACGCTTGTCGGAGCGTTCCTTGGCAGAGGCACCGTGTGATACCAGGAGTTTTTGTGAGGATTAAAAGTTTCTTTTTCTTTTACAAAATAAGATGAAGCTGAACTGTGGCTTCCTCTGCAAACTGGTCGCATTTAAGCTCAACTGCCTTAAACGTTAAAAAAAGTAATAATTTCATACTTTCACATTCATACTTTGTACAAAAGACTTCAAACAGATTCAACAAAACATCAGCCTCACTTGGACTCTGACCGTGTTCCATCATTTCCCTTAGAGCACAGTGTAAAGCACCAGATTGATTTTTAAAGTAGGGCTGATATGTAAAAATGTAAAAGGAGAACAAACACAATATTATACTTTTGCTGGAAATGAGTTCAGATTCCAAACAGTTGATACAAATGGCTACTTTACCCGAAATCCACCTCTTGTTTAGCAACCACTGCAGAACCATTTACTTAACTCTTTTTTTAAAGGTTTACAATACGACTGCATCATAAACTACAAAACTGTTTTATTTATGATACTAAAATATATAACCGTTCATGCTTATCGCCCCAGAACTATTATAGTCCATCGTTTTCTTGGATTCCAAGCGTGCCCCAAATTAGAAGTAATTCTCAATGTTTACTTTCCGTCATTCATTCTTACAGCAACATTTTCAGGGCATCAACTCATTATAAATCTTAACAGAAAAGGAAAATGATCATTAAAGAAATATAATGCCAATAATAGGAATTATGTCTGGAAAAAAAAAAAGTCTGGTGCATTTAATGCCTTTCTTCTTGTGTTTGGTGTGACTTCTGGTCCACCTGTTCGTCACTTATCAGATGCACGGATGTAGACCAGAGAGGACAGCAGCAGGAGCTCCGGAGGTTTGTTCAGCAGGATCAGATTATCACTTCTCAGACCATCGTAGTGCATCCAGCAGCCATCTATCTGGAAGGCTGCAGAGTAGTGATGCTCCTGCTTGTTGAAGAGTGTGGCGCCCTCTAGTAAGTATCTGCAGAAAAAAATATATTCAGAATCATTTTGTCCAAAAAAATATTTTCTCAACGATTTAGTCAAAGCTCAAATGTAAATGTGCTTTTTAAAAAAATATTTTTTCATTCTTTGTACTTTTATATTTAAGCAAAAAGGAACATTTAAGGTTGAGGACAGTTCTGTTAGAGGAAAGCCACGTTTATATTGAGAAAATGTTTGATTCAGGTCATGAAAAAGGCTAATAGCTAGACCAAAGGGGGTGTGGCATACAGTTTGACAACAGAAAGACCCGCCCTAAGACTAATGACTGACAGATCAGGCCTCCAAAAAAGAAAAACATAAATAAAGAGCTGCAATAGTTTAACGAAATCTTACAAAAAAATTTTTAAGTATTACTGAAAACATTTTAAAATCTTTTATGTATGACCCTTTAGATTCTATTATAGTTACCGGTAGTTAAAGTTGATGTGCTTTTAAAAGGTCATATCTGTGCTGGTTAGGTAAAATGCAGGGTGCTTTTTATTCAGTTTATTTTCTTTATTTTTACTCTGGTTGTTAAGCAAGTAGGAAAATTTAAGGTTGAGTTATTATGGCTGTGTGAGCTCAGTTTACAGTTCTGTGAGAGGAATGCTTGGTTAGTTATTTTAATGTGCTTTTAAAAGCTCTTATTGTCCTTGTGCTGCCTCTTTTCCCTTCTTTATTCTTCTTTTCAAACACAAAGCACTTTGGTAAAGTCCTGTTATTTTGAACATACTTTATAATGAATGTTTAAAGAGTAAAACTGAGCACAGTACACACTGTCAACACCCTGTTATAGAACTGCTCATTATTGGAAATATTAGTTCAGGAAGAATTATGGTAATGGCACATTTTAAGCCAAAAATCTACACTTCATGAAACCTGACTTACAGTTACATCAAGAAAGGCATAGTTGGTACATTAAAACACAGTCAGCCTCTATATTTATTATTTTTCAATTTATTGTACCATGTAACACACTGGATGACTCATACCTGTGCTGACATAGAGCCAGATGGTAGGGGACGTAGGACAGGTCCTCTGACCTCCACTGCTGCATGTTGAGGATAACAAAAGGTGGGGGGCCATGGCAGAACAGCCTCTGGGAGAACTCCCTCAAACCGTCACACCTGTTAGGACGACATTAAACCTGTTAGGATAAAATAAGAGACACAACATGAACAATCTCACAGAGACTCACTCTTGTTCTGCGCAGAGCAGGAGCTTGGGGCTGAAAAACTCATCCACAGCTGACTGAATTGGGTCTTTGTGAGGAAGTTCGTGAGGTGGGCTGAGGACAAAGTAGAGGATGTCAGAGAAATATCTGACCTACCTCACAGCTGTTGAGATTAAGTTAAGGAAACATCCTACCTGATGTTGATGGTGGTTTTCCTGAAGATCTGGAAGCGGCCTGGGCAGTCACAGTTGGTGCACAGGCTCTCCTGAGTAGTAGACATGAGGTTCTCCAGGTTCTCTGTGAAATTTTCGTGCTCGTTTCCAAACAGGTCTATCTCCAGGGCTGCCCGGTGGATCTCAGAGCGGTACTGTCTCTTGGACATCCTGTTCCAGATCCACAGCATCTTCACCGTGGTGTACTCACAGGAGTCCATCAGGTAGAGGAAATGCTCCACAAACTGCTTGCCCAGGAAGACGGCCAGCTCCCTGTGGAAACCCTGGTTGTCCCGCAGGATCACGTACAGGATCATGAGGAAGCCATCGATAGTGCATGTGTTTTTCAGCTGGACCTCCACGTACAGAGGGATGCACGATATAGCCTTCCGTCCTGCCTTGATGGTGAAGACGCCCCCCCATGGAAGCACAGGCCTCCAGAAGGAGCGGTCTTCTTCGTCATTGTTGTTTATGGAGGCACGGATTTCTTCAAACAGAGTCTTAGATCTAAAGAGACAAATGCATATAATTAACCAAAGCTGAGCAATCTGCAGCCAAGAGGTATTCAATGAAGTTGGACTCGATCATCATCAAGGCTAGGTAGCACTGACGTAAACAAGGACGTTTGGCTATCTAACGAGTAGTAGATGGCCGAAAACCGACTAGCTCGATAAATTAGCTCCTAAAATCATCTTACCTTTCGTTGTGGAAATTGTTCTCGGCGTTTGAAAATCGTGAGGGGTCGGTCAAAACACTACTGAATCTATTCTCCATAGCTCTCTGTATTTCTTCATGACTTACGTCGCGCTTACAGCTCGATCAATAAGACGTGTAAATCGTGTTTTCACGCACGTTCCAAATAGATTTGAAGAGGGGCGTCTTTTGTATGATCCAAACAATCTCTCTGGCACGTCTCAAGTTGCCCTACATAAACACAGCGTAGGATTTCTGACGTTATTTGTGTAGATATGGAAATACACCACTACTGCCCTCTGCTGGTTCTTTGCGGAAGTAACTTTATTAGCCACGCCCATTACAGGGGTGGTAACGCCAATACAGAACGCTATTAGTCGAATAATGCAGACGCTGTGTATCTGATTGGCTGCAAGAGTTGACATTTTGTCAGTAGTACCGCCCCTTTCACATCGTCAACTGTCATTGGCCAGCCTGCTACGTTTAGCAATGAATGCTATTCTGGAAAGTTCTACGCTCGGTTTTCAGCGGTAATGTTGTTTTCGTGAATGGACACTACGTACGCCCTTTCGAAATAAATTTAGAAAAGAAGTTTGCACTCTCTTGACACCACGCTTGTCTTTCTAGTGGTGTGCAGCGCCGTAGTCATCATCATCCTTCTTGAAAAGCAGAATTTCAGAACGACAATGGCAGCTCAGATCATAAGCGGGAAAGAGGTTTCGGCGTAAGTATCAGATTTGATCTAGTGTGTTTTAAGAATGCACAGACTTTTAGTGTTTGGTGCAGAGTAACAAAACATTTAGCTAAATTAGCAGCAACAGAACGACCACGAGTCTCAGTACAGTTAGCATCGTTCAAGCTTTATGTTTTTCAAATGAACCGGTTTTGCACATGATGCTAACATTTGATGTGTGGTAGCTGCTGATATTGTAAGATTATTTAAAACTCGTTTTATACCTGGTTTGCAAGACGTTCTCCTTGGAATTATATACAGTACAGTAGGTTAATGTAAGTGCATGAAAACTGAAATATTTGTTAATTGCCTAACCTAATTGGTTAGCCTTGCCTATTAACTAAGTGGACATTTTTGCAGTTTTATGTAACTTGTTTGGAGGTGGTGTGGTTTGAACTTTGCCCCGTAGGTCCACAAATAAAGCTCAGCTGACAGAACATGCTTTAAACTCAAAACCTCTAGTTGTTTAAATAAAAGATTAATCCACAAACTGTGCAATCTGTGGGTTGATTGTAACTAAATATTTCAAGTTTTAAATAGATCTTTTCCCCTCCTGCAGCAGCAGCAGCAGCTTTCAGGACATTTGCTGCATGTGGCCAGTCACAAGACAACCTGCAGCTCCTTCATTGCACTTATTAGTCAAATTATGAGTCTGGACCGTCTCCACAGATCTACTGCTGTCCTTAGACTAGAGGCATCTACAGTCTTGGAACATTGACAAAAGCTGCAGAACTGCAACTAGTCCAGAAATTATGCATTGCTCTGCTAAAGAGTCATGTTGTGATGTTAAGCGTTACATAAGTGTCATACATTGTTTTTATTTTGGTCAAACCGTTAAAATAATGTCACATAAGATGTCACACTCAGAGTTTTTGTTGGAAATGACTCTCAGCTACCACCAAAGTCAGATTTGAGCTCAATTTCTATTAAACTGACTGATTTATTGCCCTTTTTTGTTCGCTCAGATTGATTAGCAGTGGCAGCCGTCTTGAATTGGACTGACTCCGAAAGTTAATCAGCTGTAAATTTATAACCAATGATTACTTTTTCTGAAAGTTTGGTTAAATTTGTCTTTGTGGTTCATGAAATCATTTAACAGACAAATGAAGTTGATGTCAAAAGTTGAAGCAAAAATGTTGTATAAAGAGTAGCACTTGAATTATGCGCTTTGAATGACTCTTAGCAACGACTATGCTAAATCTCAGCTCAGTATCTGTAAAACTTAATGTTATATTTATTATTGTGTTTCCATCTTAAATCAGGTTGGCTCCAAAATCAAATGATTTATAAATTAATATCCAATAAATATTTCCTAAAAGTTTCATTATAATCCATCCAGTGTTTTACAAGAAATTTTGCTAACTGTCACATGTACAAAGACATGATTAAAACCCAAAACATCAGTGTTTATCTTGTTTGAAGAAACACATTGGATTTAAAAATAGATAGCATTTAACACAAGCTAAAGTCCACTCAATTTACTCTTTGATTGGCTCAGTAGTCCTCAGCTCTGTTTATCCTTCTCACTCAGCTCAAAGTTTTGGAATGTGTCCCAGATTTCAGTCCATCAAACAAATAAAGATAAAGACAGTGACCAAAGATAAGACTGTTTCTCTGGAGGATTAGTTGACGCCTTGTGGAGAATGATTACCAGTTTTTAACAAGACCGCAAAACCATTTAAAACAAAAATACAAGTTCATTTTTTTTATTGTCCTACACAGTTTGATTGTAATGTTGCCTAAATAACTTAGAGATAAAACCACTTGTTCTTTCAGGCAGGTGAGGCAGCGCCTGAAGATGGATGTGGAGCAGATGAAACTCAGAGATCCAGACTTCAGACCTGGTCTGGTGGTTTTACAGGTAAGTATTTTATTGTGTGTTTATTCCGGGAGGTATTGTCTCTGTATGACAGTGTTCCTTTATGTAAGCAACACATAGTTACTTTTTATTTTTGCAGGTCGGAGACCGTGACGATTCAAATCTATACATCAGCATGAAGCTGAAAGCCGCAGCAGAGGTAATCCAGATTATTTACTGTTTATCAAATGTTTCATTTTGAGTAGGAATGTTATACTTAATAGTGTTTTAATCATTCCTTTCTGCTGCAGATTGGGATAAATGCAACACATATGAGGCTCCCAAAGACCGCAACAGAAGAAGAGGTGAGATTTGATTAGAAATAATAGGTCAGCTGGATAAAAACACAGAAATTTAAAGATTTCTTTTATCATGAAAATAAATTTTCTGTTTTCTGTAGTGACAGAAAATTACTTAAAAAAATAGCATTTAAATACAGCATCTGAATCAGAAGCAGAATGCTTGCTAAAAGCCAAAATTACCAAAATGCTAACTAAAAGCTAAGGATAGCAAAATGCTATCTAAATTTAAGCAAATGTCTATCTAAAAGTAACATGCAAGCTAAAAGTAGCTGAAGGCTAGCTGAAAGTTGCACAATGAAGCAAAAGGTTACCTAAAATTGAAATGTAGCAAGATTTTAGCCAAAACCTAAAGTAGCTTAAGTGTAGTTAAAGTCTAAAAGTGGAAAAAGAGTAGCCAAAAACTAAAACCAGCATAATGCTAGCTAAAAGAAGCAAAAGGTTAAGTAAATGTAAATGTAGCAAAAAGTTGTCTAAAACCTAAAGCAGCTAAAGCATAGCTAAAAGTGTCTAAAAACAAGCTAAAAGTTAAAAGTAGTTAAAGGTTAGCTAAAATCAGCTAAATGTTAGCTCAAATCCAATGTAGCTAAAGCACAGCTAAAAACTAAAAGAAGCACAATGCTAGTTAATAGAAGCAAAAAGCTACTTGAAATCTAGATTTAGTAACAACTTAGCAAAAATGTAAAGTACCTAAAGCAGCAAAATGTAAGCTCAAATCTAATGTAGTTAAACCAAATCTAAAATCTAAAAATAGCTCAATGCTAGCTAAAAGAAGCAAAAGGTTACTTGAAATCTGAGTCAAGTCCAACATTCTGATAGATGAATGGCTGAAAACCAGTGGTGTGACACAACAAAGCCCAGATTGTAACGTCTGTTTTCTGTTTGTAGGTTCTTCACAGCATCAAAGAGGTGAACGAGAACTCCTCCGTCCACGGCCTCATCGTGCAGCTGCCTCTAGACTCAGTCCACAAGATCGACACCCAGAAGGTCACAAACGCTGTGGCACCAGAGAAAGATGTAGACGGGTGAGAACGGAAACTTAAACTTGCATTTTGAGTTTAGTGAGGCGGGTGTTTGTTTGGTTTTTCTGACCTTAAATTATTTCCAGACTGACGAGCAGCAATGCAGGAAAGCTGTCCCGTGGTGATCTGGGCGACTGCTTCATCCCCTGCACCCCAAACGGCTGCATGGAGCTGATCAGACAGACAGGTGAGCACTACTGAATCCCCTCAAACCTAGCTGTTGAGTGGAATCTGTGAAAACAGACTGTAAGAACACAGATAATGATGAGCTTGCTGCCTCTTCACAGGTGTAACCGTGGCGGGGAAGAGAGCGGTGGTGATCGGTCGCAGTAAGATTGTTGGCGCGCCGATGCACGACCTGCTTCTGTGGAGCAACGCGACGGTGACCACCTGCCACTCTAAAACTGCAGATCTTCCTGGAGAGGTACACAGGTCTTTGTTATCACCTTTGCAGAGGAAAATATTAGACTTTTTTTCACATTTTCTGCACCAGCTGTGTTCAAATTAAGGGGATGCATCCTTCAAAGGTCAAATTTGTCGACCAATTAGCCGAAGGCTGTCCAAATTCCAAGACCCCTCAAATTGCGGCCCACAAAAACATCCTCCTTTTGCTTAAATTTAATTGATGGGTCCAATGGATCCTGTGGGTTTTTTTTCTTGTAATGGCGTATGAAGCGAGAGTCAGGAGTACAGGTTTAAGTAAAAATCTGGCAGAACATAAATTGAAAGTTTAAAGCGGTTGTGTTGTTAGGCCTTTGTCATTTGTGTAGATATGTTTTTATTATTATACTTGTCAGAAATCATGGTAAACAAGCTCGTATGGTGGGTCCTTTACTTCTTCAAGCATTGCCTCTAAGCTAATTTTGTTCATTAGTACTATTAATAGTAGTAATATTTTGCTAACTTCTATCCATTTTTGATCTTCGTTGCTTCTGTTTTAGCACCGTCGCAGTTACTAGGTGACAGGACAGATCCCGAGGTAAGGGCAGGAATAAAGCTGAAGGCTAGATCGTCCAAATTCACAGCCACTTTCATTGATCCTCACGGTTCACCAAGGACCCAGCCCATGTAGAAAAAGTAGGCCGGGTCCTTCAAAGTACCAGCCCCTGAATTTGGTCACAGGTCACCTTGATGAAAACAAAGCAGGAAGGTCCACTCTTTGCTGCAATCTTGTGGCTGTTTTTTCCAACTCGTGTCTCTGTTCTCGTCCAGGTGAGCAAAGCAGACATCCTGGTTGTCGGTATTGGAAAAGCAGAGATGGTGAAAGGAGAGTGGATCAAGAAGGGGGCGGTGGTCATCGACTGTGGCATCAATCATATTACAGGTATCGCTGCGGTCTGTGTGGTCTGAAGTCGCTGTGAGTCAGGAGAAGTCATGGGTGATTGTTGTTGTTGTTGTTGTTCCTTCAGATGAGACGAAGCCCAGCGGAAAGCGGGTGGTGGGTGATGTCCACTTCGCCTCGGCCAAGGAGCAGGCGGGCTTCATCACCCCGGTGCCGGGCGGAGTGGGACCGATGACCGTGGCCATGCTGATGGCGGTGAGGTTTATATGTTGATCAGTTTAATTTACTAAAAGAAATGTTGTGGTTGAAAGTTTATTATTTGTTTAGAATACAGTGTTGAGTGCAAAACGTTTCCTGGACAGTCATCAGCCTGGGAAGTGGGACATTTCTTACACCAAGCTCCACCTCCAGAAGCCAGTGCCAAGGTTTGTCTTTGCCTTTTTATTTACTATATTTGTTTTTCGATGCAAAAATTCAGTAACTTTTACATAAAAATAAATCCTTTTATCTAAATTTATTTTAATTCTCAGATGAAGACCTGTTCTATTATTTTGATTTATTTTTTTAATTTTCAACAGCGACATTGTGATTTCTCGCTCCGGTGTGCCCAAGCCCATCGACCTTCTGGCCAGGGAGGTGGGCTTGCTTTCTGACGAGGTGGAGCTGTACGGCAAGACGAAGGCCAAGGTGCAGCTGAGCATCATCAAACGGCTGCAGTCCCAGCCGGACGGCAAATATGTGGTGGTAACTGGGTACGTACAGTCAGCTGGAAAACAAACAAAACTATTTCTGTAGTTGGGCAAAGACTTCTTACACAACTTCGGCTGATCTGTGATTTAAATCTGCCTGCAGCATCACACCCACTCCTCTGGGTGAAGGTAAGAGCACCACCACGATCGGCTTGGTTCAGGCCATGGGAGCCCACATGAAGCTCAATGCCTTCGCTTGTGTTCGACAGCCCTCCCAGGGACCCACCTTTGGCATTAAAGGTTAGTTAATTTTTAGTATGGCACTAACAGAGACCACGCCCCCCCATAAACCATAGAGGTAAATATCACTAGACTGAGCCCTGTAATCTGTTAGCTTCTGTGACAACTTGGAGGAGCAGAAATGACAGTCGGCTCACAGCCTTCATAGCAACTATTAGATTAACAGCAAGTCCAATTGGATCTGTGCAACATTATCTTTAATCTTTTTGCTGTAAATTAATACAATTAATAATATGTTAATTTAATTCAGTGATCATGTAAAACAGCTAGATGTAAACCAGGAGAATATATAAATAATGATCTAAACCAGACCTGAAGACTTTTTAGCTATTTGAAAAATGATGACTTCATCTAGTAATGTAGTATATTTATAATAATAATAATAAATATTTACCAATCAACACCTAGTAAATGTTCACTGCACACCCAGTAATACTTTAAAGGTAACAAATCATTAAAATCCTTCTTTCTCACATTTAAATCATTCATTGGGGTCTATATAAAGTGGAACTGCAATGCTTTGATCTGAATTTCTCCTCATTGTAACTCCACAAACCCCTTTTCTGAGGCACGTGCCTCCCTCCAGCTTCCATTCTAGTTTAAAGTAAATAGGGTTTACGGCTGTTTAGCGGCACAGAAACTTTTTATTTACAAATTAATTAAAAGATGTCAACAACAGAAGACTTGTCCATCCAGCCTTACATGTTG
>JARVJO010000173.1:9775474-9795912 GCA_031762555.1 Cynodonichthys magdalenae | reverse complement strand
ATTAATTAGCAAAAACAACAGCATTTTCTTTAATAAGGGCAGTATTTAAAGGCACTTAAATTATGTGGGCTACACCATGGTTCCGAAAACGTCATAGAAAACAGAGAAAACTGAACAGGTTGAAAAATATGATCCAAACAGAATATAAATATATCTACACAACACCAGGAGACTAAATTAAAATTTTCTGCACTCCTTGAGACTCCAAGTTAATAATAAAACATATTTAACAGCTAAATATGTGGATTTTGCATGATCTGTCCCCTTTAATTGAATAAACTTGTCTCTACTGATATTGGCCAACCATCTTCTCAACAAGTCAGGTTTGTCTTATATAAACCTAAAAAATTGTTAAATATAATTATTTTACACTGTAAATATTCCATAAATCAGAGGTAATGCATGGTTGTAATGTTTATTCATTTGTGTAATATATGCATGCTACAAAAGCTAATATCTGCTAGCCAATTCAATCATTAACAGTGGTTACATCGGCTTTATAAGCTTCAGTTCTGCTCAGATCACACCCACATCGAGGTAAATAAAATAAAATTAAATCTGTTTCAGTTTTCCTGTTTCTCTTCAGTTGGTAAATCCATAAATCACACAGCTTTCTGCCATTTTTATACACATTAGATACCTTATTATAATAATAATAATAATAATAATAATAGTTTTGTTTATAATCAAAAGTTTTTACATAATCATTCCTTATTGTTTGCTATGTTGTCATTATGTACAGTAATGTAAATACTGACTCTCGCCCTGTCTGTGGATCACACGGTCATGTGGTCAAGACCCCCTCCAGCTAGTTTCTAGACCTCCACACCTCTGACCTAAAGTCGTAACTGTTCCCTCTAAAAGTTGTCGTTATTTGTCTCGTCACTAGGCGGCGCTGCAGGAGGAGGCTATTCCCAAGTCATTCCAATGGAAGAGGTACAACTCTGCCCTCATAAAGGTTGTGTTCTCAGAGGAAAAAGTGTGTCTTTTTGTTAATCATGTTTTCATTTCGCTGTAGTTTAACCTCCATCTGACTGGTGACATTCACGCCATCACAGCTGCCAACAACTTGGTGGCTGCAGCCATCGACGCTCGCATGTTCCACGAGACCACACAGTCCGACAAGGTGGGTTCTCTCTTCTGTAAGTGGAGGGCAGAACATTTCCAAAGTTCAAATTCATTCAGTTTTTCCTTCTTTTTTCCTGCTGCTCACTCAGGCTCTGTATAACCGCTTGGTCCCACTCAGTGGAGGAAAGAGGACGTTCTCCCCGATCCAGCTCTGCAGATTGAAAGTAATAAATCCTAGTACTTTTGTTCTGTTTAGATTCTTGCACAGAGCTGTACTTATCTTTAAAAATTTGTCTAGAAACTGGGGATAGAGAAGACCGATCCTTCCAATCTAACAGATGAGGAAATTACCCGCTTTGCCCGCCTGGACATCAACCCAAGTTCTGTTACCTGGCAGAGAGGTGTGCTCCTCTTTAAGATCATTTGGAGTTTACTGAATTGAGCCTCGTGTAAAAAAAGCTATACTTTGTTTTTTTATGTCAGTTTTGGACACAAATGATCGATTCTTGAGGAAAATCACCATCGGACAGTCGCCGACTGAGAAGGGACACACAAGAGAGGTGGGACTAAAGTATTTGTACGTGTTTTGATATTGCTGAGTCAGCACAGTTTTTTTATTTATATCTCTTTTTACACTTTCTACAATCTGACTACTTCTGCAAACTTTGTTCTATTTTAGTCATTCATACATGGAAATGTTCATCTAATACAGGAGATTGTTACAAGACTTCAGCTTTCTGTAGCTTTTATGCTTTTCAAATATTTTATTTTCTCCAATCTCACTATAAACATTGGTTTCTTCCTTTGCTATTTTAGTTTTCAGCTACTGTTCTGCTACTTTTAGCCTTTAGCTAGCCTTTTGCTACATTTAGCTTTTAGTTAGCCCTTTGCTTAACTTAGCTAGCCTTATGCTGCTTTTAACCTTTAGCTAGTATTTTTCTGCATGTAGTTGTTTGAATGTTTTATCAAGAAATCACACTGAGGTCCTTTCTTTCTTCTGTACATTTTTCAGCACGTATCTTGTTCCAAACATTTAGTTCTATTTCCACAGTTTTATGTATCAAATCATTCAGCTTTTTCAAGACATTTCGGCTACAACTTTTGGTACTTCAGCAATTTATACTTTTTGAGATATTTAGCTTTTTCTGTCATTTTTTTTATCTTGTTGAAAATGAATGGAGCAGTCGTCAACATCCTTAAAACCCTCAATGTATTTTACTGCACTTTTCACCTTTTTTGTTCTAGTTTTGTTTTTTAGCTTCTTTGGGCTAATTTCAGCTCCCATTTGCGTCTATTTTGTTGATGTTTGCTTTTTTTTTTCTTTTTTAGCTATCATTCTGATCTTTTCTGCTATTCTCCTGCTAATTTAAACTTTTTGTGCTTCTTTTGGCTGCTTTCTGCTAATTTATGCTGTTCTGTGTTTTTAGCTACTTTTAAGTTGATTTTCATCTAGTTTAATGCAGCTGTATGTAAATAAACTCAGCAACATTTAAAAAGATGCAACGTATTCCTTTGGATGTTGACGTCAGTTTGTCCCCTCAGGCCCAGTTTGACATCACAGTGGCGAGTGAGATCATGGCCGTCCTCGCCCTCACCAGCAGCCTTGAGGACATGCGACAGCGCCTGGCCAAGATGGTTGTAGCCACCAGCCGAGGTGGAGAGCCGATCACCACAGAGGACCTGGTCAGAGCATTCCCCATGATGTGACACTCGGTGTAGCTCTGTTGGTTTTGTTGTAAAAGCACGTTTTTTTCCTCTGCAGGGCGTGAGCGGAGCCCTGACTGTGCTAATGAAAGACGGCATCAAGCCAAACCTGATGCAGACGCTGGAGGTGAGAATTAAACCAGATAAGAAACTTAAATCTCAAATTGTTTTTTGTTTATTTAATTATTTTATGACAAACGAGTCATCTGAATTTACAGGGAACGCCCGTGTTTGTTCATGCCGGCCCTTTTGCAAACATTGCCCACGGAAACTCGTCCATTCTGGCTGATAAAATCGCTCTGAAGCTGGTTGGACCCGAGGGCTTTGTGGGTAAGAAGATCGCACCAACAAGTTCACTATAAAAAAATCAGTTCCTAATCCTGATGTCGAACAACCTCTGTGTGTGTCTGACAGTGACGGAGGCCGGTTTCGGGGCCGACATCGGCATGGAGAAGTTCTTTAACATCAAGTGCCGCTACTCGGGCCTGAGACCCCACGTGGTGGTTCTGGTGGCGACCGTTCGGGCTCTGAAGATGCACGGTGGAGGACCAACGGTGAGTAAAATTATTCTGAGGGAGTTGTGTTTTTAAAAGCTATTTGCTCAAATATTTTTTGTGTTCAGGTCACTGCTGGGATGCCACTGCCTAAAGAATATGTGGAGGAGGTAAAGCAGAAAATATATACGTATAAAATATATTCGTATATTATAGGTTAAATTGTATGAGCGCTTGGGTCATGTCTGCATACTCGATCATAGGTGACAGAAGAACGTTTCAGTGTTTTTGTCTCGGTTTGCAGAACCTAGAGCTGCTGAAAAATGGCTGCAGCAACATGAAGAAACAGATAGAAAACGCCAAACACTTCGGAGTGCCGGTGGTGGTGGCTGTCAATGCTTTCAAGTGAGTGATTTTAAAGAACATATATAAAAAAGATTATCTTAATGAACTAAACCTCAGTGTTGATGTGTTTTCTGTTTGTTTTCGTGCTGACTGACAGGACAGACACAGAGGCTGAACTGGACCTGATCTGCAGCCTGGCCAAAGATGCTGGAGCGTTCGATGCTGTCCGATGCTTCCACTGGGCTGAAGGTGGAGCCGGCGCCGTGGCCCTCGGTCAGGCTGTCCAGAGGGCCAGCGAGGCCCCCAGCAACTTTAAATTCCTCTATGATTTAGAGGTATAGACTTTAATCTAAGTTATTGTGATTTAAGTTCTTTTTTACCTTTTTTAAAAAAATTTCTCTTTAGCTTCCTGTTGCTGACAAGATTCGGATAATCGCTCAGAAGATCTATGGAGCCGATGATATTGAGCTTCTTCCTGAAGCCCAACACAAGGTGGAGCTGTACACCAAACAGGTGAACAAACCTCACAGTGGAGTGTAAAGTTTGTCGTTTTGCTCACTCATTGCAAATGGAGATTATTTTATATTTTCCTGCAGGGCTTTGGTAACCTTCCAATCTGCATGGCCAAGACACACTTGTCTCTGTCTCATGAGGCAGAGAAGAAAGGCGTGCCTACTGGTTTTGTCCTGCCGATTAGAGACATCCGAGCCAGTGTGGGCGCTGGTTTCCTCTTCCCGCTGGTTGGAACCGTAAGCTCTAAACAAACTTTTATTTATTTATTTAAATTTGTTACAAACCTTGGAACATATAAAAGCAACAAGGCTGCAACTAAAATTTGTATCCAAACAGTCGGTCAAAAGATATTTTGCTAACAGACAAACATGCCAAAAAAGTCTCAAAAATCTTATGGATCTGTTAGTGTTTGGAGTATGTTTTGTACAATGATGGGCACAGCTAACCAAGAAGTTTGCTTCACTAACCACTAATTCACTAAACAAGAGTCTTAGCTATGCTAACGCTAAACAGCTAAACCGATTACAAAATTATTGGAAGCTAATGCTAACCGCTAAGACGACTGTCATCCAGCCTGTGTCTTGGTGGGACTGATGCAAACTTGTTAGTTTTCTATTTGTTTAATTCTAAGGTAGCATATTGGCCAATTTAAACCAGAGTTATATCTCTGTCTAACTTGTGATACTTCCAGTTTAACCCTTTTGGAATAAAAGCATTTCCTTGATTGAGTTTGTATTTTTATAAATATTGTTTGAAGTTGGCCAAGCAACAAATAGCAAATGCTTTCATCTACCATACGTAGTCAGTTTTTGTATTTGTTATCTAAATGTTGTTAAATTTTATTTAATTTCTTTTTCACGCTCTTGGTTTGAAGGTTAGCTGCTAAAGATGCTACATGCTAACACACTTGGTGCCCAACACATCCACCACTGCTTGTTAGAGGGGATGTTTTTTTATTTTATTTGTGACAAACAGCATAATAATGGAAGTGTTAAACGTTTTAGTGGCGTTTACAATTAGCAGAGCCTAATTTAGTGGTAGCTAATCGGTCCGCTAGCTGTTTCCAAAGTTAGAATTAAAGCTAATCCGCTAAGTAAGAAGCTAGTGCTATTAGTGGATTAGCATAACTTTGCCTGCCACTGGTTCTGGATGAGTCTCAGCTACTACCACACAAGATTTTAGCCCAGTATCTGTACAACTGTTTCTGTGTTGGTCAAAGCTGGTTAGCTGTGGCGGCCATCTTGACTCCACAAGTTAATCTGTTGTGGATGTAGATCCAAGGATTACTTCCTGAGGGCTTCAGTAGAACCTCTCCCGTGGTGCATTAAATATCACACTGCGGGTGATATTTCCTGCTGAGTTTTCTGATGCAGCTGCTTTGTTCAGATGCCAACAATCCCCGGTCTGCCCACCCGACCTTGTTTCTACGACATCGACCTGGACCCTGAGACTGAGCAGGTCAGCGGGCTCTTCTAAAGAACCCTCCTCTGCTCTGGTTGGTGGTACGAAAGGTGCGAAAAATAAAATGCACACATCTGATTTAATGAAAGGTGTTGGTAAGAGATGATTATAAGAATGTTCCTCTTTGCTTCCTTTTCTCTCCAGACTAAACATTCCTGTCACCCCCCCCCCGACACTGGACGAGTTCTGACTGGAGGCGCCTCGAGTTGCTTCTGCTCACATGTAAAGATGTGCCTTTTCCACGAAAGCTGTGAAACAATAAGTCCAGAACCAGTCCAGACAACAGTTTGATATTGTTGTCTGAGACGAGCCGTTCTGCTGAAATCACAAACTCCTCCATTAAATTTCTGACTTATTTTCAAAGTCTTTGAACAAAGAAACCTTTTTAAACAACTACTGTGAACTTTCTCAGCACCACACTTGAAAAGGGCTTGATCTTTTGTTGATCTGCCCTTTTTATACAAATTTAACACTAAATCCTGACATACATGTAATGATGCCTAACAAAGTGAATTTTGATCATTTTGCACCTCTTGTAAGTAATTTTTTTTTTTTTTAATGAAATTTACAGCCACTTTAAATCTGAACTGACACCAGCTTTTACATTTCTACTTATCGGTCAGAAGAGATCAAATAAAGACTAATTGTTTTATGGAGTAAATTTTTGTCTCTGTGCTTTAAGTTGAATTATGTCCGTTCATATTTTTATGTTAAGCCTAAATAGTTCCTCATTATCCCCAAAATGGCTTATTTAGTTAATATTTCGTTACATCAGTCGAGTATTTAAGTTTGTTTAACACTATAGATGAGGTTGCACGTGCAGATCAGTTTTATAACTTCAAATCAGAACATATTTTAAATGTGTGGATAAAGAGTCTGCACAAACGCTTTTAAGTAACAAGAAAAAAAATGTAATGTAAAAGACTGGTTTCATGTTTTCTGGATTTAGCTAATAAAACTCACCAAATTGTTTGAATAAAAACAAATTTCTGTACTAAAGACTACTACAAAACATTAAAACTAAAGGTCTGGGGAGGAGAAGGAATGTTAAGGGGCACATCTTTTCTTCCAAAACTCATCTTCTGATGAGAAATAAGAGTTGTAGCCACTTTGGTCAAACTTTGCAAATATCGTTTCAGCACAATCTGAGATATTTTGGTAACAAACAAAAACATCACCTGCAGAAAGTGGGTGATGATGTCTTTACTGGAATCCAGATGTGTTTCTAAAACGTCACACTTAAAGAGATCCTCATCCCAGAAACTTATATCTTGCAGCTTTTACTATGTTGTTATAGTCAACGATACAAACCTGACTCTGTTATACTGTTTTTGACAGAACATAATAAGGTTGTGTTTGAGCTGAAGAATGTGGGTGTGGTCGTGCAGCTCTGTTATCAATCCAGAGCTTGTGATGATTGGAAGAGCTGAGAAAACTGAATTACACCTCCTAAAATATTTCATTTATGATCTGCTGAAGGGCTCGAGGGCAGGGCAGATAAACAAAAACAACCTCAAACCCTGAAGCTGTGTAAGACCTTGAAGAACATTTTAGTGTCAATCTGGATTTTAAGATGTATTTAAAAAAAAAAAAAAAAAAAAACTCTGAATAATATTATTATTAAAACTTTGTTTTACTAGGAAAAATCTCTTGGATAAATGAAAAAAGCCCTTTCAAGAGAATCCTGTCCAAGCAGTAAGTATATTTAAGTTATATAGTTACACAATAAATTACAAAAGGGAAATAATATATAATAAAATTAAGCACAAATCTCTATTGATTCAAAAGCTCTTAAAAATATTAAGTCTGTTGATTTCCACATTTCTGTGCGTACAAACAAACCACGTTTTGAAAAACCTGTAAGGACACCACCTTATAAAGCATGGAGGTGGAGAGGTGATGGTTTGGTCTTGTTTGTGCAGTCAGGTGAACGTTTAGGATGAAGGTGCATGAGCTCACAGGACATGAATCTGTCAGAACATGATCACTACTGAAAGCTTTTCTTTCAGGAAGTGCTCAGGAATCACATTCTGCTTGTGTTACAGCGACACGTTTCTGCGCTGACCGAGTGTCAAACTGGACTTTCCTGCAGCTGTCCGTGTTTTTAAAGATTTGGCAACATGGGAAATCACTAAAGTAACAACATTTAAGTTAAAAATGGTCCTGTTTGTTGAGAAGTAGGGCTGGACCAAATGTGGTCTCTGGTTATGTCACACCTCATTGTCTTCACTCAGAATGAAATCTGAAAAATCCAGTCAGGTGACCTGAACAAACACGAGGCACCCTGATGTCTTTATTTTTAACCAAAAGCAATTTGCTGATTTTTGTTCCGAGTTTAGAAGTCAAAGTTTAGTTTCAGAGATGTGTCGGACTAATTGAGAATAATAACGGATCTGTTTTCCTTCAGCTTGCACAAATTTCACTAATGATGTCATCTTTTAATCGTTCATTTGCATGTGTGGTTGTCCATTAGTCAGTCTGAGCTGCAGAAAAAAGGAAAAACTGGTCTGATCAGGAATTAACTGTTCAGTTTTAAATGGGTTGCTATACATTTGAGGAGTATTGCTTTTAGTTTAACAGAAAAACAACAATCCAGAGTTGAAATATGGAAGCAGAGTGAATGTCTGACTAAGTTTTCAGCTCCTAAAGGGCTTTTAAGATGAATAAAAGTGGAATATCCAAAACTCCTGCGACAGATTTAAACTCTGACGCATAAAAACTGAGACAAACAGGAGAGCAGTTAGTTTAATAAAGCTGCTCAACCTGCTGAACCTGTCTGTCTGTCTACCCATCTATCCTGTGTGGATAAATGTGTACATATTTGTGGAAAAAATAAGACACAAAAGGCCTCTAAATAACTTGATACCAACAAAAGCAGAAAAAAGAAATGACTGAAATCGAGTGAAATTCATAATAATAATAAAATAATAAACCAGTGAAACAGGCAGGAAGGATTTTAGTCTTAATGTTTTACTACACAATCTTTTGAGGCATCACTAAGTGATTTATGTAACTCTGATGCTTCTTCACCTGTCCACAGGTATAAACAAACTGCTCCAGCTGTCTCATCTGGATGGTATGTTTTAGCTCCTCGCATGGATTTAGATCAGGGTGCAGTGAAAGTCAAATTAGTCCAATTCTTCATTCTTGGTTGTTTATGTATGTTTCTGTCATGAACCTGAGATCAGGTTTTCTGTCACTAGGCAGCCCATTTTGCTCCAGAATGCCTTGATAGTCTTGAGATTTCATTATAGCCTGCACAGACTCAAGACGCCTTGTTTCAGAAGCAGAAAAACAGAACATGACTGAACCTCCTACTTGTTTGCCTTTTATTTGCATCATTTTTGGGTCTACAAACATAGAACTGATTATCGTTTTTGCACTTTTTTTTTTAAATGACTATTACCTTAAATTCAATTCAATGAAAAAGCAGACAGATGAACTCAAATGTTTTCATTTCCCCCAGCCATGTGGATCATTTTCTTCCAGTCTCTCCTGAGAATGGCAACAATCTTGACCTTCCTTCATTTGTAAAAAAAAAAAAAAAAGATTCTCAATCTCTTAAATGTTGTGACCTTCTCCAGATTCAACAGTTCAGTAGTTGGTAGGAAGTGATACTTTGTGAAACATGTAAACTCACAAACTAGTTAAACAGGAGAGAATGAAGTTACGATCGCTTCAAGGCAGCTGCACAAACGTTTTAAAAATGACAGAACAATGACACCATATTCATACGTGTGTCTGATGAAGGCAAATAAAGATGCTTTATTATCATTTTAGATGACTATTAGAAAAAAAATAAAATGCTACTATTATTTTACATTTAAATTAACCCCAAAATATACTGATGTTTTAAACTTATTAGGAAGCTGATTTTTACAGCAGTAATATAGTTGAAATGTTTTTGAATTTCTTCATTTTAAACTGTGCATAGAAATATATTTAAAAAGGCTTCTTAATCACAACCTTGTATCTGTTTTGGAAGATTTATTCCTTTAAAAAGCAGAAAAGTTTTTTTTTATTTTTTATGCACATCTTTTATTTATTTCATGTATTTGTGTTTTTATTGTCATTTCTTCTTTTGCATTTCGCCGTATTACTTTTTACATTTGTTTTATTTTATGAAAACTTCAGATGTTTCCCAGCCAACAATACCAATCTTATATTTTCAAAATAAAGTTTCTAGACTTGTTGAATCTACTCTGAGAGATCGTATCTGCTCAGGATAAAAGCATCTGTGCGACTTTCACAAAAAATAAAAATAATCACAAAGAGGTTTGACATTAATTTTATTAGAGATGTAATACTATAGATCAGTCATCAAAAAACTGCAATCTAGTGATGTCATCATCCATTCAGTCCTTGCCATGTCCATGACCACCACGTCCACCACGTCCACCAGGTCCATGTCCGCCACCACGTCCTTCTCCGTGCCCATGTCCATGTCCTTCCCCACCGTGTCCATGTCCATGTCCTTCCCCACCATGTCCATGTCCTTCCTTTCCTTTGCCCTTTAAATAGCCATAAAAATGAGAAGATTTTTGTGAAGCAGATGCAGGGGTGTATATATAACTTAAAAAAATAAAAGCCGCAGTTTTACCTTTCCCTTCCCGCCATCCTATGGAAGACAAAACAGAAAGGCATGAGTGCCACAAGATCACAACTTGAGCAGGTGAAGAAACACAAACAGCAGGAGCATGAAAGATATACTTACTCCATCAGACCCTGGGTCCGGTGGCGGCTGCAGAGACAAGAAAATCGCATCAAAATTCAGAAAGTTTCACTTTTTTTGTATAGAACACCAGAATGGAAAATTAAAAACAACTCACAATTCCTTGTTTTTCTTTGACAGAAGAAGACAAAAAGACAGAATGTTAAAAATCATATACAATTTAACACAAAAACTAATCAAAACATAAAAATCATTTGAGTTGCACAAAGATCACTTCAAAATAAAAGCCTCTTCAATGAACAGTTGCACAATAACAATTTGAGACACAACTGCATCAAAAAGCAACAAACAAAACAACTCACTGTCACTCATTTTGTCTCGTTTATGAGCAGAACGAAAACTTTTCCTAAAAAAAAAAAAAAAAGAAAGAGAAATTAAAAATTTAAAATATTTTGCAGTCATTTTAAACAATAAACCAACACATACCTGACTCAGAAGGAAAAGGATTTGCACCAGATGCCCCTGCTCCCTCTGTATTTATGAGGTTGGTGTGTAAAAATAAAAAAAATTTGGGTGTGTTTGTGAAGCTCTACCCTCTTGTTCAACGTGACTGTTGGATAGCTGCAGAACAGGTAAGATTTGAGTCTGGCAGGGAAAGACAGGGGAGTTTCTTCTGTCAACATTAATGACAGCTCTGTGTAATTTAGGAGCATCACGAAGGCTCCAGGGCAGGGCGGGTCTTTTCTCCAAAGTTTAACAAATAAAGTTATTGGCGAAAAAACTGCAGCTAACAAACAGACATCTCTGCATGTGTAGAGGCTGCAGCTATAGAACAATAATTTTCATTTATAATTACACACTGTTGGGTTATTTGGTCATAAAAAATTTAATTTTATAGGCTGAGATTTGGACAAGTAGAAACATGTTCCCAGTCTTAGTCTATAATGTGATGGAAGGTATGAGATTTGTCTCATGCAAAAAAAAAATTTTTCAGAAAATCATGTGGGAACTTTTTCTTAAAGTTTATGTTTTTCTTCAAGTGTTAAAAAGTCAAATCTCGAATGTGAAACAGATTTAAAAGAAACAAAAGAGCTCTAAGTATCAGTTCAACAGCAAATGTTAAGCACAACTGCAACAACCTTTAGAAGAACAAAATTTATTTAAATCATTACAAAGAACAGACTATTAAAAGGACAACATGTGATCTTTTCATGGGGTTTTTTTTAGGACAAGGACCTCAAAAGGCTTGTAAAAATGAAGTCATGTGAAAAGTCTGCTATGATGGGGGTGGGCGATTCTTGGAATTTTGATGTTGATATGACTCCTTTTTTTTTCTTTTTTTTTCTATTTTTCTATTTTTTTTTTTTTTTGCCACTTCAGTAGAAAACATAAGTAAATACATAAGTTTCTTCATCATTAGTAAAAAAAAAGACACTGATATTGATACAATTCCAAGTAAATACAAAGATACATGTCAAGTTCATGAACAATTTTGTGATTTTTACCTTTAGTCAATTATATTAAGAGCAAAAAATTTTAGACAAAATGTTTTTTTACTAACCAGCTACAACAAAATAAAACAATGTATTATAAAAAAATACAATTATTCCCCTATTACCTTCTACATACAGTAAACTAGTGCAAAATAACAAAATTATAAGTAAAAAAGATATAAGTAACAATGTCAACAACACAATATCTATGATGAAGAGGAGTAATGACAAACTCCAAATGATTTGGAGACTATAAACAACTGACTATTTCTCATTAAATTTGTGAAAAATAAAGTCAGTATAGTGCAAATAAAGTGTAAATAAAAGAACTGATCTCATCACGCTATTGATTTGATACAGATACTCATCTTGGTATTGATAATTATTGATCTATCAATAATTAGATCGATACACCCACCCCTACTGGATAAGATTTTTTAAGTTATATATAAGAAATAAGGTTAAATACTATATGTCTGAATGCAAAATAAAAAATTCCATAGAGGTGAAAGACTGTCACTGTGTCGTCTGCAAACAGTTTTGCTTTCTTGTCTGATCTCATGTGTTAGTCTGTCTGTCACCACTGAAAATCAGAAAGAGCTGCAGCCTCACCACCAGCTTATATCAGTCCTCGTACATGTCCTGCACCAATCACTTACTCATACATAACAATACCACTGTTTAAGAGTGACTGAAGTCTGAGAATTTGACATTTTTGTTGGAAATTGTTGTAGCTGTACTCATGTTGCTATTCCTTTTTGTATTTCTGTCACTTCCATTGCTGCAGGGCTTATGGGTTTTGTTTAAATTACAAGTATTTACTTTCTCCTCCTACTTGAATTTTGAGAAAATATATCAGCTAATCTGTGCTTTCACCATATTCGAGTCTATTTTTGTGAGTGATCATTAGTTCATACAACATTTTAAGAAGCACAGCCCTTGTTGCTGTTAACAGTAATTACAGGTAAACGCTCAGGATACACCTGTCACTGTCGTCAGACTTTCACACAAAAGGAGATCTGAAAGATGGTGATCATGTGACCAAAGAAAAGCGCCTGCAGAAAAACAGACATCTGTCAAATGATGAGCTTCTTTTTTTGACACACCCAAATCATTATGACCAGAAATACCCACCCTTTTTTTCTGAAAAGATCCTTGAATCTTTTTACAAGTTGATTCGTCTGTCTTAGCCGTTTTTTTTGTTGTTGTTGCAATTATCACTGATAGTTACGAAGCTGCTTTGAGTGGCATCCTTCAACTGCCGGTTGCCATGCATGAATATAATTAGAAAACTTAAAAGCGGTCTGATTGTAAAGCTGCTGTAGTTCTAGAAATGTGGATGAATTTATGAATCAAAAACAAAATCCAGAGTTGAGATCAGAAAGCAGAACTTCTCATAGGTTTCTACTTCCAGTTGTCTTCTTCAAACTTTTGAAACTAAATATAATAAGTATAAGTCGGGAAATAAATCAACCAAAACCAAGCAGTCATCATATTAATTTCTTATAACTTTACAGAAATTCAGCTGAAACAGGAGGAGGAGTCAATCTCTCCTTGTTCCAATTAAAAAACAAGGCAGAGCATAATTGTTGTACTGTTATTTTAACAATAAATTCTTAACGGTGTGGAATTCCACAAGGTTTTGTGCTCGGACCAATAATTTTTATGTTTTTTATACAGACAAAACTGAAGTTGAGATGGCAAATACTTCTAGTTTTATTTTTAATCAAGATATGTCCTTTATTTACAAACAAGAACAAATCACTATGACTGCATTTTCTTTCGTGTGTAATATAATCTCCTGCCAATATTAAGAGCATCCTGCCCCTTGAAAAACCAGTCTAGGTGTTTGTTGTTTCTACACTGTGCTATTTTTATGACGCGTTCAAGCTTTTCAAAAAGCTTTAATCCAAAATCACTGCTGCTCGAGTTCTGGTCCTACAGGAGACATAATTTCTCTGTCTGCAGAAGCAATCCTTATATTTACGTTAGAGGGGCAAACACCTCTCTGGAATACATGGAACAATAAAACCTGCTTCCAGAACATCTCAGAATTGTTGCAGGATCAGGTGACTGAATCATCCTCTAGATAGAATGCCATGGCCTCAGGCTGCATGAGGAAACTCTTATGCTTGTACTGAACCCTCCTCCCTTTTTTTCTTTGTCACTGCACGTGTTTGCCATTGCTGCAGCTTGCAAAATATTTCTTCCGCCAATTTGTAATTTATTTGACATTTTATGGGCGTGTTCATTTTCAAAATTGAGTGCCAAATGTGGTAACTTTCCTGCATACAATGCATTTATCAGATGGTTGGGAAGGATTTCAACTAAAGCCAGAACTTCCCTTATGTTGTTTTATTTAATTTGATGTGCTTTTCTGAACTTACTTTTTGTTCTATTTGTTTTAATTAAAAATATGAGTAGATTTAGATTTTAGTATGTGCACTTGCAACCATAGAGAGACCTCTAGTGGTTAATAAATTAAATGCACGTGCCACACTTTTTGTTTGCGTCACTCAGTCACAACTGCTGTTATTTGACTTGCTTTTTGTATAATCTTTTTTAAACAAACACTGTTCACAGTATTTAAATCAAACAGTGCAATTAAATTTAGTAAATATTTTAAATTTACAACACGTTTCTTTAAATGAGCTCATGGTTCAGTTAGAGGAGTTTTGGCGCCATTTTGTGGACATCAGCTCTCATTGCTATTAGTTTGCAGCTCGTGATATTAGCTTGATTCTACTGAGGCCGAAAGGTTGTTAGGTAAGTAGTTTATTTTATACCTTTTATTTGTATTTTTAGCTGTTTTTTTATTATGTAACATTATGCTTGCTATACGTTAGAAGATTATTTGAGAAATAAATAGCTACCTTTGAACAAATATGCAGTTTTTCTGCAATTAATCTAACAAATTCTTGAATTTTTGAGAATTAGCAAACTAGAGGTCAAAAATTCTATAAAAAAACAAGCATTTCAAGTAAATTAAGAACAAAAGAGCTACAGTAAGATGAAAAATATGAACTAAAAGTTAAAAAGTACAGTAAAATGGATTTTTACAATGCTAAATCTTAACGCAAAACAAAAAGAAAAAAGAGATATAAAATGACCGAACCAATGCATAAATGACCCAAGAAATCACAATAAATTTAAATCAATGTACACCACAAAATAACACAAAGTAATACAGGGGGAAATAACAAAGTAAAACACATAACAAACAACAGACCATAATTGTGTGATTATAATATTAAAATTAAGTGCACTCTACCACAAAAAGATGCTGAAATGAATAATAAAATAAACACACACACACACACACAAGTTTGTATTTCTATCCTTATTAGGATCGTTCATTGACTTCCATTATTTTCCAGTAATTTCTACAGCCAAACCCTGACCACCAACCCTAAGGCTAACCTCACAGGTACCTACCTAACCCTAAAACTAACCTAAACTCAATTCACACCAAACCTAACCCCCAACTCAAAAATGGAGTTCCACCCAGCATATTAGGACTGGTCTTTGGTCCCCATTAGGACTACTGGTCTTGACAAGGTAGGTTTGTATACCGGAAACGGTCCTAAATAGGTAACAAAAACAAGTACACACACAAACATTAAATGACTTCAATGACAGGTGATGTAACTGAAAAAAACTTGAAAAATAACCAAATGTAGAGAAGATACACAACAATACATCAAATTGTTTAAACCGGGATGCAAAATGATCAACACGTTGCACAGCAGCAAAAGGAAAGAAAATTACATCAAACTGATGAAAAAAATAAAGGTTGCAGTTTTTCTTGAAACCAATCTTTCTTAATCTACTATAGGTCTTCCCTTCGTTTGAATACAGCTCAGAAATAAAGGTTTACCATTCAAATAAATACCTCCAGTTATATTGCACACATAACTATCCACTTTAATTTGTAATGATAAGCATTGCACATTTGACATATGGTGTCTTTTTTTCTCTCAAATTAAAAATAGACATTAAATATTCTAATCCTTAAATATTTTAGAGCATGTGTAAAGAACAGCTGTTTTTGTGGATTTTGGACTCTGACAAACCCTGTTTGCATTGATCTAACCGGCTCCTTGTCATCAACTCTCCCACTCTGCAGCAGGCAGTACACCACGTATAAAGAATTGTGGGAAATCCTTTGTCCCCTGACCCCCTTCTGCTGTCTTTCGGAAGCCTCTTTAACATTTTAAACATGTCGTCTGGAGCTGGAAGGCGCAGCTGTTGAAACCGTAGCGGGAGCGAACGACACACGCATCTCATTTGTGATGTCTGAGTTTGCATGGGGGAATGTTTGAAGGAAACTCTACCAGAGGACAACAAACAGTAAGCTAACTTTTTTATAAATATATATGAGTTCTGTCTTCCGAGGGGAGCTTGGAGTAGAGCCGCTGCTCCTCTGCATTGCAACGAGTCAGCTGAGGTTAAGACATCTGATTAGGATACCTCTTGTGCAGAATCTCATGACTTTTCATGTGACCTTTAATAACGTTAGTTTTAATATTTGACCTCAACAACTACTGTATATTTCCTCCTTTTCTCATAACATAATCCTAGTTTTAAAATGACATAAAAGTAAAAAGAAAAATCATATTCAAAACAGCAATCTCATAAAGAACAAAACAACTATTTTCTCCTGGTTTTATGCATTGCTAAGTTAGAGGAAGAGTTAGAGTAGATTTGCTGCTGACGCCTGAGCATCAACTGTGTTTTTGGTTGTGCTGTTGTGTGTCAGGTGTGTGGGAAGAGTAACAGGATTTCAGCAGCATGCTCTGAGATGAGTGAGGAGGGGAAAGAGCAAGTGCTTTATAGGGGGAGAGTGGGAGCGACAGAGCACACAAGTGGGAGGGTGGGAGGTTTGGAGAGTCGGAGAGAGGGAGAACGAGCGGGTGGGTGCTGTAAAATCCGTTAACAGGGGAGCTCTGTGCGTTTGTTAGACGTCTTGGCTGCTTGCCCAGCTCGGCTCGTTGTAATCGAGGCATGACCGTGGACTGGAGGCAGCCCACTCTGCCGCCTCGGCTGCCCTGCTCCTGGACCTGGCCCAGCTCTCACCGCTGACATGGAAAGAGCTGTGAGTACCTTCTCTCTCCTTCTCTTCCCTCATCTCTCTGGTGTTATGTTCCTTCCTCTGCTCTGTCGCAGATTTAGCTGTGGCTGCGTTTCACTTCTCTCCACTGCTGTAGGAAGCAGGAACGCTGGGTAGGAGGGAAACCTTGGCAGCTTCTCCCTGCAGGCCCTTTTCCTCTCCCTTTTGCCCTCTCGTCAGGGCACGTGCGCCATCGGTTTGCTGGCAGAGCCTCTGTGTTTGACTGTGTTTTAGCTGTGCTGCTGCACTGTGACAAGCCACCTGAACCCGTAAGGTTTGCCATCTACAAACAGGGGGCTCCTCGCTTCGATTTGTAGAGGTTCCCTTCAGCCTCCGCCATTGGGCTCGCCGAGATTCACAGTCAGCTCCCTGTAGTGCCTATTCTTGGTGGTATGTCCTCATGGTGTGTTGTGTTTGGATACCCTGACAACTGGAAGCGGTGAGGTAACCATTTCCAGCCTGCTGCCTTTCTGAGTGAGTCTAAACTTTTCCTGTGCTGGGCTTAAAGATGCCGTGTTTCAGTTCACAACTCAGAGCATCTCAGCTGAAATCATTCTTTGCAGGCAGAACAGCTGGGAGGACGTGGAATGTGTTGATGATGTTTGTCCGCTTGTTAACAGTGAGTCATCACATCACGTAGAGACAACCTCGGCTCTTGGGTTGCCATCAGTGCTACAGAGTAAGATGACTGACTCACTTTGGCACGTCTGCTTCCTCAGAGCCCTCAGAATAACTCAAACAGTTCGGAATGTGATTGTTCAACATGAACAATGTTTTTTTTTTCACAGTTAAGACACGCACAACTGGCAACTTTTCTTTTTGGCGGCATTATAATCGCTTTTTCTTTGCTGTGAATAACAGCAGACTCTGCCAGCGCTTATTCAAAGTTTAGCGCTTTTTTTGTTCATTATTATATTTTTTTAGGTACGACTGATTCGGTCAGGATTAAAGAAAAATTGTGCTTCTTACAACTGGGAAACTCACATACTCATCAGTGTAACACATTTGAAAGTATGCTTCAGTTAAAAGCTTTAAAGTCCAATCTGTAAGATCACTTTCAAAACCTGCATTTTCTAAAACAAAACTAAACATTGAATGAGAACTGTGCAGTCCTACAGGAAAAAGGAAGCTTTGTCTGGAAACAAAATACACAAACCTCTTAAATTAACAACTTAACAATAGGCTTAAGGATAGTAAAATTAATTAAACACTGTCGTAAAAACCAACAGTGATTAACTTAGCTTTTTATTCTGCCTTGTAAAACTCGTCTGGATTATAAACTCAGTAATGGATGAAAAACATTTACTCTTGCGCTGGTTTTATTTAATTTTTTATTACAATTGTTCATTTTAATAATACTAATAATAATAAAGTTTATTTCATTTAATTAAAAAATTAAAAACATTTCAACATAACATAAACACAAAATCATTAAATGAAAGGGAGCAGAAAGAAGAAAAAAATCTTATAAGATCTGCCAATACAAACTTGCTTTAACCGGATATTAGGTAGTGCTCACAGCAGAGCAAAAGAGGATAGTGGCTGATTTTCAGACCTTTGTAGAGGTAGAAAAGCCAATCTTTTCCGCCGATATCTTCTCCACCGATCTTATCTAAGGATCGTCCGATCCCCGATCTCTCAAAAGTAAGGGAATTGGCGCCCCTGCACCCCTAATCCAGAGTTTCAAAAACCTACAACTATGAGAAGCAAAACGCATCAGTAAAGCAAAACAAATAAAACGAGATGATGAAAGTCTTAGAAAGATCCAGCTTGTGAACGATTTTTTGGAGTCCTGAACACTTTCATTTGAGGTTTTCTACAATAAATTTGAACAAACAAGGGAGAAATAAAAAAACATATGTTCATAGGATTAGCTATATTATGACATTTAAACAATATTTTGTAATGAAGCCAACTTATCTAATAATTACATCTTCTCAGTCACTGAAGTGGAAAATTTGCTCATTTTTAACCAAACTTAACCAAAGAAATTAAAATATAGCAGTAAAATCACACTATTGTTGAGTCGTTGACAAACTCTCCTCTCCCGGTCACAAAGATGTGCTGTTAAAGTTTGTTTTATTGTCTCTCAAGCTGAGCCACGTTTTCCTAACTCTGCACAAACCAGGCAGGAGAGGGAATATTAAATTACCTCAGGCAGAGGGAAGTGAGATCATTGTTTTGCAGATATTTGATGCTTGGGCACATTTGGTGTTCCTCCATTCAGCAACAGCTTTCAGGTCAAGGTTTTTTAAAACATTTTTTTTTTTTGGGAATAGAAGATAATTACAGCGATAACACTGCTGCTGCAGCAGGAGGGCACATGGAGGTTTTTATCCCCCGAGCCTGGTGTGGTGTGAGGAGGCGTGCCCTGCTGACTGCACTGGGATGTTTAGGATGCTCCGCATATGTGTAATTGAGCCTCGTGATGAATGCTCCATCTGTGGTGGCTGCGACGATGTGTCAGTGTTGTGCTTTACTAAAGCACATGGAGCCAGTGATTAGCATATCACTCTCCTCTCTGTTCTCTCCCAGTGAACATAAGGTTTTCTGTAATTGCCTGATGTGTGGGCTTTTTTTTGTTCTCCGTAAAAATGGAACAAAATATGAAGTTTGCTCTTGTTACTGATACAACAGTTTATAAATAAAACCAAAACAGTCTTTTGGTTTTTAAGTGTTTTCTATAAGCAACTGATTGATTGTTTAATTAAACGTGAGTCTGTCACAAATGACTGAATGTGTCGACTCAGACCACCAGTAACGTGATGCCTAAGAGGGATCACGAGAGAGATCTGGAGCTGGATAAGAAGATCGAGGCTCTCCGCAGGAAGAATGAGGCGCTGATGAAGAGGTACAAGGTGAGGTGCAGGTGGAGATGCTTAGATGTGTAGCTCTGAAATACTTCCTGGAAATAATGCTTCTGTTGCATTCAGGAGGTGGAAGAGGACAGGATAAAGGCAGAAGAGGAGGGAATGGCGCTGCAGAGCCGAAAAGGCAAAGCTGATGATCTTACCATCACGATCAGCAAGTCCACAGATGTGAGAGTCCAGAGAGTTCTTGATGCTGAAATACCAGTTACGTTTTCACTCCAGAATCTGTTCTTTTTTTTTGATTGGTAGCAGGAGAGTCGTGTGGTGGTGACAAAGCTGAGCAGCAGCGGGTCTCCAGCTGGAAAAGGAGAGCAGGATCCTGGCCCTGACAGGGGGGAAGAAGGTCCAGCGCAGAGTTCTGGGCGAGGTCACAGGAAGCAGCTGACGGTCACCATGGCTGGCAAAAAGGTTAATTCACTTCTGAGCTCATTTCAACCGAAAGTGACAAAGAAAGTAAAGCTTTCTGCTCTCTTTTAGTGAGTAAAACCTTATTCATCAGCTCGGCATAGTTTACTTGGCATCTGAAAATACATTTCCTCAAAGGTATTGTAGAAAAATTGCGATATTCAAAAATGGTATGTCTGAATAATTTCAGGAATCCACTGGATTTCTCTCAAATGCTTTATTCTCATTTCTGACTCCAATCAGGTTACCATTACACACACAGGCCCCAGGCCTCAGTGACCTTCAGCCTTAACCAAACATCCC
>JARVJO010000173.1:9726684-9769043 GCA_031762555.1 Cynodonichthys magdalenae | reverse complement strand
AGTTTCAACACCTGAAACAGAGGCACTCTGTTAAGTGGGAAACAAAATCGATTAAAATCGAAAATCGAATTTGGGATGAAAAAATCGGAGATTTGTTTTTTGGGCCATATCTCCCAGCCCTACAAGCAATATTATCTTATCGTATTATATTATCTTGTATTGCTATAAATTCTGCGACAATTTATCGCCCAGCAAAATTTATCATGACAGGCCTAACTGTGACTGTTTTTCTTTATGTATTTATGATCAGAACAAGTTTCAAAACGTTTGAGTCTGAATAGATGTTCATCCAAACTCTGACTTGCTTGTTTGGGAGAGCGAGAGTTTCTGATCGTTCTCAAAAACATTGAATTTTCCACCTCATGTTGTTCACCTCACTGCTTCATAATCAGTACTCTAGTTTAATAGTTTTTTTTTCTTTCCCCATTTTAGACCATATCTAATCAAACATTTGGGTTTGCTTTTACTGCAGCAGAGCGAAGGAATAACAAAGTTCTAATAGATTAATCTATTAGATGAGCTATTTAAGCTGCGTGTTCTGCCACACAATCACAAGATCGTGTAAAAGCACAGAATGCATCACAATGACAAAGTATTTCCCTCTTTTCATCACCATATAAATATTTTGCTGCTAACATGTAGTCGTGTGTTGTAAAGTCCCGTCACTTGGTGAAATCTCACAACAGCACCCCAAACTGACTGGAATTAAAAATACAACCCATTAGTTTGAAATGTTTTGTTATATTTCAAACTAAGGTGGTGTAACCCAAGGAGTCGTGTAATGTTCTGTTTTCAGGAAGCATCAAAATGTAAAGAGACAAGGGAGGATCTGCTATTTTTAGCCAAAGGGATAAGGGATGGAATAGTTTGCCTTATTTGGTGAAGCTTAAACAACGACCCAGATCAAGAACACAGGCGGAAATGTGCTTTTTGTTCAGAAAGTTAGATGGTCTCAGTGAATGTGAAATATATGGGTGTGACTAATTGGTTCTGTACATTTTTTGTTTACTGTGCAGGCTTTTAAAAAATGTCCCATGATTGTCTGAAAAATGAGAGAAGCCTGATTATGGGCTGCAGATGAGCTGGATGTGATGAACAGTTCTGGAAACTTGCCCACTTGTTTTTTTTTTTTTTGGCTTCTGTCTAAACAGAGTTTTTTTTTTCTTCTAGGTTTTCAGACAAATGCCTTCCTGACAGAGACTGGGGGCCTTCCAGCAGAGGTAAAACACTGATGCTGACCAAATACGATAAGGAGGATCTTTTACTTGAATACACAACGTTAAAAAGACGCTTTTATGTCGTTTTAGGAGGTAGAGGTGCAAGAAGAGGGCAACAAAAGGCAGGCGGTGACTCCAGAAGTATGCTACATAATATTTATTCAGCGATACAATAATTTTAAAAAGGCCTATAATTACAAAATGAGACTTTTTGTTTCAGGTCATAAGAGAGGCAAAGACAAGGCAGCTAAAAACGTGCTTGTGATGAGCAGTAAAGCAAAAGGCAAGGATCGTTTGACTGGGAGGGCCAGGAGGTCAGTAACTGCCAAACATAATCCACATTATATGTTTTTTTGTACCCACTGGGATGTCTCTCACTACATTGATTAATTGTCATGAGAGAAATAACCATGACTAATGAAATGGGATGTGGGAAGACCGTTCTGTTTTCCTGAACTGTGCCCTTGTGTACAGATCTCTCTGCGTGTCATGAGACTTGATTTAGAAGTTTGTAGCAGCTGATTAAATAAAACCCGGAAGGCCCTGTTTGTCAGCTGTCGTTTCCAGTGTGGTCAAATGAGCATTGTGTAAATATAATCTACAATCTATCTATATATAAATCTACAGAAGTACAGAGCTGGAACTGCTCATGTTCAGTTTAAACATGTTCCTAATGAATTTCTGTCTTCATGCCTCACTGAGTGGAAGCACCACGGGGGGTCAGGGAGCTGAGGTGTGTCTTTGGAGGCTGTAGTTGTGCTGCTGACACACTCCGCTACAGATTTAATTGTGGTGCGAGAGATCTGTGTGGTAACTGTGGCTGAGAGAGTTTGAGTCGATACCTCTAATCACAGCTCCTCCTTTCCATTTATCTGAGTCGGAAATGGATGTCCAAATTGGTCCCGGCGGTCTCACTATCATGTTCTATGGCTGCAAGCTCTGAGGAGCAAAATACAATGTGCTTTGAATGAATTTGATCAAGACTTTTTGTGTTTTTCAGATGGCAGGCAGGTGATGATGATGATGGAGAGAACCGGCAGGTGAGAAGTCAAGAATAAGAATAAATGTTAACAGATAAAAACAAACGATGGTCAAAAAGTGGTCTCACCTTGTTTTTGGGGATTAATCTGTTAGGCTTCTGATACAACACTGGAGGAATTCCTTGAGGAACTCGATGCCTTGACAGATGATAGCAGAGAGGATCTGAAGGATCAGGACTCAAGAGCACCTGAAGAGGTGCGGGATGTCAGAGAGGACCCCGGGGCTCAGAAGAAAGCACAAACCTCGTCGCCTCGGGGCTCTGAGAAGAAAGTACGTTTCTCAGAGGAACTCGTCCACACGGCTCCAGCCAAGCAGACTTCTCAAGGTTCTGCCAGTCCAGAATCCAAAGGCTCTTCAAAAGCTTTATCACCAAAAAAGAACAAGCATGGAGAGGAGAGGCCGCAGCTTCCTGCTGGGAAGCAGGATGATTCTCAGGACAAAGGAGGAAGTCTTTCTGCTCCTCCTGTTTCTCAGCAGCAGGTGTCTGAAACCGAACACACTAAAACAGAAAGACGCCCCCCCTCAGCTCCCAGCCCCCCTCCTGCTGAAAAAGCCAGTGCGTCTTTGCAGCCTGTAGAGGTGTATAAATGCAGCAGCAACGGCACAAACACAGGTAACAGCATGTTATTTAATGCCTGCAGCTGAAGACGAGCCATAATGGATTTAGTCTTTTGAAGTGTGTTCATTTATCTGTACTGTTAGCAAAATATCTCATAAAACACTGGATGGATTTTAAGGACATTTAACAGCTGGTTAACGTTTGGAGCCAACAATGGTCACCAGCACAAACATGGCCTTATGCTGCGTTCACGCTGAACTCGATTTGAGCGTCAGGTTTACATGCAAAGTCTATGGTGGACGAGCGTCAAGCAGCGTCGGGAAACGCTGCGGCGCGTTTAGCGCGATTAGAGCGGCGCAATTTCAGCAATTTGAGTATTTGCGTGTCAAACGCGTCGAATGCTGGAGTTCAAAAATCTGAACGCGGAGCGTCAACCAATCAGAGAGACTCCATTGTGGGATGTAATGACAGATTTTCCTGAATGAAGTACACTAACCTGAGACAGACGGACAGGATCTCTTTAGCTGAAATCGAGTGCTTGTTGTCGGTGTCCTGGCAGGAGGTATCGGCACCGATGCGGGTCAGCGGCTCATCAAACCGAGCTTGGGACATGAATAGTTCTGAAAGCGAACCTTGTCAGCTCGCAGCTCCTGGGTGGAGAAGCTCGCCAAACTCAGCCAGAATGTCTCTGAATTATCTGATGAATTAATTATGAATTAATAATCTGGGGAGCGCTACGTTTTCTTGAGCTCAGTAAATAAAGCAAAGCCACTTTCTTTATTTTATCCAACATTAAACAGAGACCAGCAGAGGATGGGAACAAAGGCTCTTGATGCTCTCGACGTGCGTCAGACACCTCAGGAGCAATTTTGACTGGCGTCTGACCTCAAAGTGCACAAGCGTCCAACTTCAAGCGTTTGAAGGGATTTTGACGCTGAAATCGCATTCAGTGTGAACGCAGCATAAACTCAGTCTGTTTTACAGATATTGAGCTACAATTTGGTGCAAGTAGCTGAAAGTCATTCACACAGGGTTCCTGCGGGTGCTTGAAATCCCTAAAAATGTTTGAATTTGAACAAGGTGTTTTCAGATTAAAAGATTAAAAGCCCCATTTTGCCTTTGATGGAGTCTCATAAAGTCTTGCGTGGCTTTGCTCCTTTTTGTAACACCGGCGTGTGAGCAGTAGAGATCGCCTGATGAAAAAACCAGCTGCTGGACCAGCGGCGTCCTCTGGCATAGCTATAAAGCAGACCTACTTTGAGCATGTTACTGTGTCTCGCTAGTCACGCCCATCTAAGATGAGTGGGAGAAAACAGTTGTTTTATTGACTCGAAAACAATACAAAACATGACTGAAACAAGGACCATATCCTCAAGTAGCTTCCTGCAGGAAATGCAAGAAGGACCTGCAGCTTTTTGCGATGGGAGAGTCTGCTTTCTTGAGCCACGATGCAAAAGTAGTAAATTTAAGCTAACATACAGTTTTGCAGGTGAATTTTATTGTTTGAAGGATGGATGGAGTTAAGCTATGTTTAGACCGAACACGTTTTGAGCATCCAAAATGCGCCCAACGCTTCAAGTTGGGATGCTTGTTCTCTTTTAGGTCAGACGTTTTCACCAGATAATGCAGAGGCTGTTCTGTTTGGTGAGTTTCACCACAGAAGCTGCGAGCTGACGAAGCTCGCTTTCAGAACTATTTTTGTACCGAGCTCGGTTTAACACCGCGGTCAGGTATGAGCCGCTGACCCGCATCGCATATCTCCAGCCAGAACATCAACTACAGATGGTTGATTTCAGCTAAAGAGCTCCTGTTCATCTGTTTCAGGTTAGTGGGCAACATTCAGGAAACCATCACGTGGAAAAATTCACAACTACCTCTGATGTCTTCTATATGTCTGTTTCATATTAATACTATAAATTGCAGAATTTTGTTTAGTTGCACAGAATTTAAGGTTGTTAAACCCCGTCTGTGCCGGAGTTACAAAGCTCAATAGAGAAAGGCGCACAGAGGTATTGCTCCAAAGTTTGGTGCTGAAAAAGTTTGATAATTTACCTTGAAAATGCTTGAAAAGTGCTTGAATTTTACTGTGAGAAAAATGTACAAACCTTGTTCATAGCAGATCATAGGATATCTCGAGAAATGAGATTTAGGTAATTATTTTTTAAGGTTTGATCAGGACGAGGTGGTATTTAAGGCTACATTGAATGAATGAGATTTGTGTGTTTTCTTCTTCCACAGAAGAACTGATTGACTCCAGCCTGTCTGTTCTGAGAATGGAGTCCAGAGAAACGCACCCAATACACTCCACCAGCAATGACAAGGTCAGTGAAGAGGGGAAGTTGGGTTGGCGAGGAGGGGTAATAGATGTGGCGGAGGAGTTAGATGGATGAGGAGAGATTAGAAAAAACAATATGCAGCTCTGATCCCAGGATAGTCCACACCTCTGAGGCCTGACAGAGTGCAGATAAAACCTCTTCATCTCATCGTCCAGCAGGACACACAATAACCGCCCACTTGAATCATTCATATAGAGAAGTGGTGGGCTTGAGTTACATAAATTATGATAAAACAAACAACTAATGTTGTCATTCATTTTTGTGTACATTCTTTCTTTTTTCTGTTTTGCAGGCAAGAGAGCACGGGAAGATTGTTTGACACTTTTGGATTATAAAAACACTGCATTTGGAAGCTTTTAACCATAATTTCATTTCACTGCAGTGTGTCCCTCCTAGTTGAATCTGAAATTTGACACAGAAACAGGGGAGCATTATTGAATATACCCCCCCTCCCACTCAAACGTTTTCACAGCTAAGCACTTTATGAGTGAACAGGAGGGTGTACCGACACATTCTGTAGTTTGTCGGCACGCCGCTTGAGTGCAATAGGATTGAATGTTTACATTTTTATGACGATTTTAAGGTACGTATCAGGAGGCTGGCTAATCAGTTTAACTTAGGCAGCCCTTGAGAATAAGCAAAAGTCAAATTTTCTAGTGCCTGATTCTGCCTCGGATGTGCTTTGGATAAATTCTGTAATGTTTTGTTGCAGACGTACAGCAGAGTTTAAATTTCTCAAACAGGAAATTACTGCAGAGTTTAAGTTTGTTACAAGAAAGTGACTGTTTCTAAAGTGTCCAAAAACATTACTACTGACATAAATGTTTTTATTTTGAAGAAAAGTAAAAGTATAATAAGCTAAATTTACACATGAAGCAGTATATTTGTAACTTTAATGGCTGGATGCTGATTTAGATTGAACTTTTATTCGATTAGAAACTAAAGAAAAAAAGTTTCTCAACCCCAACTTTTTAAATATGGCAGCTTAAAGTATTTATTTCTTTAATATTAATATAAATCAAACTTAGAAATGTTACCTTAAGTGCATTTTAGCTCATATTTTGAGTAAAAGGAGCTAACAAAAAAAAACAAAGCAAACCCGGAGGCAGCCTTGTGTTTTTATTTTCTGACTTTAATGAAGGACGTCAGAAATAATTTTTTATTTTATTTTTTTCCACTCATGACATTCATTGAACAAGTACCTCTTAAATGTTTTTCAAAGGTTGTTTGAATTTTCAAATTAAATCTTTGGACGAGAATTTCTTTATTGATACATCATGTGTTGAAGTACCTGTTTTATTTTAGGTTAAACAACCAGTTTAAAGACATAAAGCTGCTGATGTAAAGTCAACATTATCAGTGACACTGGAGAACTTTTCTTTTTTAATAATATTATTTCACACTGATGGGTTTGTTAAAGCACAGCTTAAAATACGTTATAGTTGTTTGGTTTGATGAGGATTGTGGTTCCTGTGGAAATAATTTAGCTTTTACTTCAGAGTTTAAACACTGGGAATCAGTTGTAATTCTCGCCTGTTTGTTCTGTATCATAATCACAAAGTATACACCTCTTTTTTATTTTAAATGAAGAAACCCCCAGCTCGTGTGCCTTGCTCATCAGCCTCTTCAAATATTGAAAGTTAATTTCATTTCATGGTTTTTATCAGAACTGTTACATGTACTGCGCTGTCGGTGCATCACTTTTTGTATTTATTTGCCTTATGTGCAGACATCCGAATGTTACGCGTCTGTTTTTATTTATTGCCAGTCTGCTGTTTTTTTGTTTTGTTTTTTATTGCTATCGTGATAAGAAGCCTTACAAGAGCTCTGTCCTTAAAAAAATAAAACAAACAAAAAGAACATTTGTCTTTCGTCAGATCCGCGGTGTAGTAAACAGTTATGTAACAATGAGTGCAGAGCTTTGTGTCGGCTTCCGCTGAAGTTACATAAAATACAAACCGTCAGGAAGCAAACAGAAGCAAAAAAGGAGACGTAAAAGAACACGAGCAGAGGCCTTATTTTTCTGTAAGAAAAAGGAGAATTTTCGGTAACTATCTGTTTGAAGAACAGGTGACCTGTTTTAAAACTCCCTGTGGGATTCAATGTTGTGAAATAAGAAGTACAGCATGCAGTCGTAGAGTTAGTCGGTACATGTCCTTGTATCATGTGATTGATTTCATCGGGTGGTTGCACCTCTGTCCTACACACAAGGAACTACTGTACGAGCCTTACTGCAGCGTTTCGCTGTTTAAACCCTGAGGAGGTATAAAAACATCAATAAAGTCTTTTTCTGTACTTCAAATTCTGATGGCTGGCCTTAATTTGTTGCACCTGCTTATCACTTTTCACTTCACCTGTTTTTACTGTAGCAGAGTTTGAGTAAATGGTTTTCAGTCAACTTTTTACTTCTCCTTTTTACATTTTCATGCAATTATCTGTGCTTTCTGCTTCTTACATTAATGACCTTTTTTAGGAGGTCACCTCCTAATACTAATAATTTTATAAATTCAAACTATCACTTTTACTCAATACTTTTAATACTTAACTGCATTAATACTTAAATACACTAAGCATCAAGTACTTTAAAGTGCCTGTAACATGCATATCCTTCAAATACAAAACATCAAAGGAAACATCTTTATATTTACAAAACTGGCATAATACACACGATTTTATCTATTTTGTTACATAACTGGCAAATTTTCTTTTAAACTTGGTTCAGCCAAAATGAAACAGGAAGTGACATCAAAGGGGAACTCTTAACAACAATAAAAACAACTCCCTGGTCTTTGTTTATCGAAACAATATTGTAAGTCTGACTCTTCTTCCTCTCTCTTTGATCGTGACTCAAAATGATCTAAAGAAACATCAGATTTTTCTCTAAAGTCTGTGTTGTCAGCAAGGCTCTGTTCACATGCAGAAATACCCCTTTGACATCTCTTCCTGTTATTTAACATACAAATATTTCAACAACTGTTCATCTCAGCAGTGTGAATTTCCTTTTTTTTTTTGTTTGCAATATGTTACCAATGTTATCTTTCCAGAAATGTATTCATATTTATTACAAAAATTTGATGTCACAGGCACTTTTATTCAATTAATATTCTTAGAGGAGACTAACTTTTACCCAAGTAATTTTATGGTAAGATACTTATACTTTTTCTCAAGTATGACTTTGAGGTATTTTATTCAACCCTGTGTGATTGAATGGTTGTGACATTTGTGGAGTTTTCATCATGTTGATTAATTTGAGCAGAACTCCATTGCGTTTGGAACAGGTGAGATGTCCCGCAGGTGCCACCGTTTTCATTACATTCTCCCGAGGAGATCTCCATCGCAGCCTTCTGGGCCCGTGAGCTGCCTGATGTACAAAATGTAGAGGCCTTGCTGTACTTTAAATGCTCTGAACGAATTGGATTTTTTTTCCACAAAACTGGCTCAAACAATGAACACCCAGTTTTTTGCACGTTTGGCACTCCTTAGTTCACTTTAGTGCAAAGCTAGCTAATGATTTTTCAGAGTTTAACACATTACAGCACAGCAGTGGGGGTGTTGCTGGAGGTGGTTTAAGAGGATTGAAGTGCAGTGTAGGATTATGTCAGCTGTAGTCAAGAGAAGCTGATGTTATGATGAAGCAGGTGCTTTGTTTAGGATATGGTATTTTTTATTGCTCTGTCATATTTTTTTGTAAGCTGGACATGTAGATGACATAAACCACGCATAAAAACGGAACCTTCTGTAGAAGTTTATAAAAGAAAAAGCATTTTTATTCCAAAGCTTGTGTTTTCTTGTCAGATATGATGTAAGCTTCAATAGATGACAAAGAAATGTTTGTTTCATCTAAAATATTAAAGCTTAGGTTTGAGCTAAGAACAAAAAACTAAGAACATTTATTTTCCTCATTGGGTTTGTGACACTTTTTTTTTTACCAGCCACAGTTTGAGCACAGTGAGGTAATAAAGGCTGTCTAAGTGTGTCATTACAGCTGATGGATGGAAGTGTAATGGAAGTGAATTCTGGGCCGGTTTGAACCTCGTGACTCCGACAGAACCTGACAGGTCATCTGTCCCCACTGAGCGGTGTGCGTCATCCTTCCCCAACCTTGTCATGGTTTAAGATAAGTAACCACCACGCCTCTGCAGATGCCCTGATGAAGAAGAGTGTGCTCTCTTCATCTCCTCTTCTTCCTTCTTTTCTTTCTCTCAACCTGAAAATTGGAGGTTTTAGACTCATAAACTGTCCCTGTGCTGCCAGTGATAGGGATCTGAGGTTATGATTTTATCGTCGTAAATGTGTTTTTATGTGCACTTCCAAAAATGTGCAGACATTTTTATTGCGGTAATGGATCTAATCTGCTTCAGTGGCTTAATGCTGCAAACCTATAGGGACAAATTCATCATACAAAGACCTTCACTTCTACCCTTCTATATCTACAGCAAACATTTCTTTCATTTTTTCAAATGTTTTTCTTATTTCCGTATTGTTTAAGATGGTATATTTCACAAACAGTGCTGGATTAAGAACTCATTAACTCTGGCAGATTGGTTGAAAAGGTTTTATCACGTCTCGTATTTGTCACATCAAAACTTTTATGTTTCCTTAAGAAATTAAATAAAATCTCTATTACAGGGTCATATCTCTGATGATCCTCCAGCACAAGCACAATGTGCCTTAAATTAAAAGGCAAAATAAAACTATTTTAATTCTTCTACAGATGGGGAAGTAATACAGTACATGACTTTTATTAAGATTATAGTGAAACAGATAAGCTTTTTACTCTTTTAAACTTGGTGCGATCAAAAAAGTGGCTGTTTTCATGAAGATGAGGAAAAAATATGTTAAATCTGCGAAAGACCTGAACCCAGGATAACTTTAGTTTTGGTGGCACAAGTCTTACACTCTTTACATACAACCCTAATTCCCCCCAAAAATGAAAAGTTGTGTAAAATGCGTTAAAACGATTCTGATTCTGGGGTTGCAGAAGTTCGGTGGCCGTGCAGACAAGAAGCCATCTAGAAATGCAGCTGTCTTCTCTGGACCGGACGCAAAACAAAAAAAACGTTTCTGTGGTCAGATGAATCAAAATTTAAAACTCTTTTAGGAAGCCACAGATGCCAGAAAAAACATCTGACCTCAGTTCAAAAGCCTGCCTCTCTGATGGTGTTGGGGTGCATAGTGCCTCTGGAATGGGCAGCTCACACATCTGGAAAAGCACCATCAATACAGGACAATGTATATAGGTTTTACAACAATATGTGACCTATCACATCAAACCATGGATGAAGTCAAATTTGTTCAAAATAGCAAAAGCACATTTTAAAATTTCTAATTTTTAAGCTACATTTTGATACCTGGATCATCCTGATATGACCAGGTCCATCCTAATCAGGATAAAGTATTGAAATTTGGTCTGGATCCTATTTTAGGTTATTCTAATTTTAGTCATTTTAAAGAGGAAACCTCAGACAATATTTGGCTATTGCCATTTACCAGCAGGAAAGAAAATAAATTTTGCTAGGTTGCTGGTAAAATATCAAAAATTTTAGACTTTTTCTTTTACTCAAGATAAGATGGTTTTTGTTGCAACTACTCAAAAAAGGGCTTCTTATTATGTTTCAGAGAATTCATTTAAACAACTCTAGATAATATATTTATTTATTAAATTTTGACAAAATTCAATTTGTACAAATGTTTTAATCAAAACACCAAAGCTGCCTAATTCTCCACAAACCAATATGAGACTTAATCCTTGTTTCGATGTGACGTGTTCCCAACCAGACAGCGTCTTTTTTGTCCTTGCTCCTTTCAGCAAGTCAACATTAAAAGATAAACGACATCTATTACAACAGCTTTGCTTTACTGTAGAAGAGTCTAGCTGTTGAACTGACCTGCATGATGCTTGTCTTTTAACACAAACAAAAAACTGTGAACACATCTCTACAGCATTGGCTTTCTGACCTTCCTGTTGGCTTTAGGGTTCATTAAGTTTTATCGTGGAGTTTTTAAGGAGACATATCATGCTTTTAAATCCTTTTTTTTCTCATTTAAATCATTCAGTTCACATCTATAAAGTGAAACTGCAATGCTTTGGTCTGAATTCCTCCTTATTGTAACTCCACAAGTCCCTCTTTCACCACTTTTCTGAGGTGTGTCTGAGATCAACTCATTTTGATGCTGTCTCTTTAAAACCAAAGGAGGCGTTTCAAACCCCGCCCCCCTCCATCTTCCAAAGCGGTTCATACTAGCTTGATTGAAGGGTTTATGACTATATAGCAGTTCAGACACTTTATTTATTTATTTATTTTTTCACTTCAGTTAAAAGGTATCAACAACAAGGGAAGACTTGTCCAACCAGCCTTATATGTTGGAGCCAGAGGAGAATGAAGACCCCCAAATTGTTTGTGGTAAGTCCAGACCTTACTTAGAAGTTCTGTCGCAAATACTGTAACGTAACATTTCAGAAAATGTAATAGAAAATAGAGAAAACTAAACGGGTTGAAAAATATGACCCCAAATAAATATAGATATCTACGCAGCACGGGGAGAGACTACATTCAAATTTTCTGCAGACTCTAACTACATAATAAAATGCATTAAATGATTAAGAAAGTGGATTTTGCACAATGTGTCCCTTTAAGGCACTGAATGGAGAGACTCTTGTGTATCTGTCTGACCTCCTGCAGCCTTACATGCCCTCCAGATCCCTTAGATCTAATAATCATTTGCTTTTAGTTGTCCAGAGATCCAGGCTGGTCCAAGGAGGTGATTGGGCCTTTTCAGCTGTAGCTCCTAACCTGCTGAACCAGTAGTTCCTTAATATCAGACAGGTTTCAACTCTTGGTGTTTTAACATTTCATCTTGTACTCACTGGTTTTAACACGTGAGGTGCATCATTTTGTTTCTTTTTATGATCTCAAATTGTAACACTTTGCTGAGTAGCAGTTTTTACATCTGCTAAACAAGTAAGTTTAATTAGATTTGTGTTGCCATAAATCCAAAAATTAGTTAATACATTGCTCCACATTGAATAAAATATGAATTTAAGAGATTTAAAATATTTATTGCCTTCTGTTTTTATTTACATTTTACACAATGTCCCAAGGTTTTTGGATTTGTGGTTATACAACCACCAGGGAATATGGGTCATTTTGCATATTTATATTTTTTATGTGGGATTTGTTGTGTCCTATGTCACAAGACAAACAAATCTCAAACTGAGGTGTTCTTTGGAACTGATTTCACGTCAGATCATGTAATCATCTGCCTGGTTGAACAGGTTCAAGAGCCGTGAGGTCATAATCTGTGCGTTCTGACTCAGCTGTAGCTTCCAGCCATAACCATCCCCTCAGATGAGCCGCTCCATCAACAGGTCTATATATATATTTTTTAAAAGCACCGGTAATATATCTGCTGCATCTGTTGTGTTATGTGCTCTGCGCTGTCTGCTCTCTCTGATGAATGAACATCCTGGTAGGACACTGACACAACGAGGCATGTCATCACTGTTTACATCAAAGTCAGGCGGTGGCGCCTGCTCAGACGGAAATCAAATCATTTAATTTTTAATTTCTTTTTATTATGAGCGTTTTTCACTGGAAAAACCAAACCAAACCTTTTCAGCCAAGCAACACTTTTAAAGAAAGAGCTGAATGAAAATAGCAGCAGCATTGTGTAATGTGCTCCTTTGTTTTGTACAGCAACAAACAGAGAGCTTAGATCAATATGCCTCCCTCACATGATGCTGAGGGAGAGAACGGACGGGGAGGCCGGTCCGAGTTCCACTTCTCGGTTCGTACGAAGTGCGAGCTGCTGCGTTTGGGAGATGCAGTCACCTCAGACTCTAAAGACCAATTAGCTCAACAATTTTCAAAGTGCCTCCAGAAATCTGATTAAACCAACAGCAGGTGAACAGAGATGCCCTTCTTTCCACACCTTAGTAACACTCTGAGTCACTGTTAAAACCATTTCATGTTTCAAACAAAACATTTATTTAAATTATGGCTTTAAGGATGATGACGTTCATGTATATAAAACCATAGAAATTAATTATTGTCTAAGGATGTTTATTTTTACGTTGTGATATAATTATACCTATAATACATTAATAAAAATCACCTAATTCCACTAAAAGTTAATCAAGGCGAAAATATGTATGCCTGTCTTATATGTACAAATACACGTAACATTTACATGGTTATATGCACATACTGTACCTGAGCATAACTTAATAATGCAGGTTCTTCTACCCATTTTCTATTAAAATAATGCATGTATGAATCTGAACCGGCTAATAAATGGCAGTAGTTTAAAGCGCTGTTCATGTGAGACATATTAGGTCTTGCAAAACCAAAAATATACCCTTTTATAGTTTTTTTTTTTTTGACCCTAAATCCTTACTTTACCCAGTTTTATCCAAACTTGAAAAAGTGTCCGAGGCAAAATAGACACAAACTGATTTTAAGGCATACAGATGTTCTGAATAAAACAAAGGGGAAAACAGTGAGGTCCTCTTTTCTCAGTCATAAAAGCAAATATGTGCACTTCAGCATCCATTGTGGACTTTTTACGCAGAAAAACCTTTGTGTTATCCGACCTGCGGTACTGAGAATGTAAAACACTCCATTTTTTAAGGGATCAGTTTTGGAGTCAGAGGATCAGGGATGGGGATCAGCCTCCTCTCAGGTCGGCTCAGGGTTCAGGTCTCCTCATCCTCCTCCTCTTCCCCCTGGATAAGAGGAGCGACGGACTCCGCGGTGCTTGACGGGATCCGTGTTGGAGACGTGTCCGATCTCTCCGTGTGTCCGTAAGACGGCGCGTGTAGCCCTTCCTCCGCGGCGACCCTCTCCACCCCTTCGTCCCACTGAAACGCCAGATTGCGCGGGGTTGTGCCCAGCCAGCCCTGCTTGACGGACAGCAGCCTGGTCTGTGTGGAGTTCAACTCTGAAACGGAGCTGTTCGGAGACACTGAGGAGCTGTTCGCGGTGGGGGGGACCTCCTCGGGCCCAACGGGCTTACCAATGGAAGCAGAGGACGCGCCAGTCGGTTTCCAGATCAGGCTGTAGTAAATAGCCAGAATAATGGCTGCTAAGGACACCGACAGGACGTAGGCAAAAACGGTGGCGAGTCTCACCCACTTCTTGTTCGTCTTAGCAGCCATTTTAGCCTTTTTGTCCCCCGTGTAAGTCGCAGGTTTGCCTCTCTCCATGTTGGGCATGAAGTCCCGCTCTCTCATGTTGCCCCTGTTTTTCCCTCGATGCTCCACTACCCCCTCCGTCTTGAAAGGCTGTGTCTGTTCTCCTCGGTCCGAGAAATGAGGGGAACGGAAGAGAAAGGTTCGGGGGAGATTTGAAGAGCTGGAAGATGATTTTTCCTCCTCCTCCTCGGTTCACCTGATGTCGGAGCCGCCGCGCTTCATTTCGGGCTCCCCGGCGCAGCGCTGCGTTTCATAACCGAGCCATCCACAGGCAGCAAGACTGGGTCTGTTTCAGCATCCGAGACCCAAAAAAAGAGATTTCCGTCTTATCCTTTGAGATTTCCGGGTAACATCTGGCTGTAGGCCGTCTCCGCGGGTTTGGATGTCATGTATTAAGTGCGATCTTACGGCGCACAGATGCGCGTCTTATCCAGCGGATGAAGCTGCTGGCTCAGCTAAAAATACAGGAGAGGGGGCGGGCGGCGGCTCTTAAAGAGGCAGAGAGTGGGGAAATGAATAAATAAATAAAATAAAGACATCATCACCTTTACATCAGGACGCTGCACGATGATGTGGATGGGTGTGGGGTTGGGGTGGGGATGCGCGCACCCACGTGGATCGGATGATGCGCGCGCCGAGACAACGGAGCCCAGTTATTAATTTCTTCTGAGGTTCTTATGTAACGCTCCATCCAGCAACATGTGGAGCACATCTCTAGATGAGCTTCGACCTCACGCGCCCTTCTGTCAAGGAGATCTCTACTTTGCGCATGCGCACGAGGAAGCTCAAAGTTGCGAGACATTCTTATTACCCGCCAACAAAAAGGACAAAGGCATGTGATAATGTTGTGTCTGTTAGCAAAATATCACACAGATGAATGGATGGATTTAAATGTCAAACTCAAGGCCCATGGGCCAAATCAAGTCCACGTTAACATTTTATTGGGCCCCAAAGGTAATGCTTTAAATGTGAAATAGCTGTGGTTTCTCTTTTTGTCACATTCTTCACATAACAGCTAAAACTTTAAAGTAAACTGTATTATTTTTTTTATTTAAAAGCTAAATAATTGGATTTTTGAGTTTTGTTTTTCTTTTCAACATTTGCTGGTAAATATCTAAATGAAACCGTTGTTGATAGAGAGTAAGGCATGCTAATGATGTATTTCTAAATTTAATCTTTTTTCTTTATAGGTTATGTATGATATGTTCTAAATGCTACATAGTAAAACATACTTTTGGCCCTCTCTGTGAAACTGAGTTTGACATCTCATTTAAATGAAACTAAGAAAATTAATAATATGCGGAAACCTATTAAGTTCTCAGGTAAATGTTTATTTTCAGATCTAAAGACTCCATATCATTCAGAGCCTCTGGTCCTGGAAGACTAAAACAAAATAGATTCCCCTCTTTGCTCTATGTGACAAAAGTTACACAGAATTTTGTAAAATATTCATCATTACAGAAAAAACACTAATTATTTGTCGAAAACATTGAATATCTATATTTAATCATCTTTTCTATCTTCTACTCTAATGGCACATATTTCATTGCCTTATGTAGTGACTTGTCAATCAACTGGAGGGGTGGCAATTAGGTTCCAGGGTTGGCGAGTGAGCTGTTCACTGATTTTTTAAATATTTGGTAAAAAGCAGAAGTTCTCTTACAATTTGAGCAGCAAATTCCTTTTTATTTTTATAAAGTTTCTGGTGACCAGTGGTCCGAACAGTGCTCATAATAAAGTATTGGATGTCTGATTGTTTTTATTGTCCTGTCTCATTAGGGCATGCAGTCTTCACATATTCATGTGCATTTGCCTGGTAATAAACTGACCCTGCAGTGGTTCCTCGAAGGTCCCATGTGCCACTGTTTGCATTAGCTGCACAGTCAGAAGGCTTATTTGAATGTTATCCAAATGATCCTGTGTTGAAACAGCAGTCGGCCTTTTCTCTCCTGCCTCAAGTAGATCGTGACATAATGATCCTAAACTGACCATTGTTGTGGCTTAATTTTATAAAATGGCCTTTAAAATTTAAATAGAAGCCAATCAATGAGTGTGGAGAGTCAGAAAACCTATTTATTTGTATGATTTAAGGATATAAAAGCTACAGTAAAGTATATCATAACATATTAAATCATAATACATTTTGTTGTATTATAATACTTTATTGATCCCATGAAGGGAAATTACAGTTCGGAACAACCTGTTCAAGAGGTATAGACAAAAACACAACAGACTGGGAGAACAGGTGCCCCAGATCCAGCAGCCATGCAAGGCGCTACCCTTAAAAGAAAAAAGAAATACCACATGAGGAATAAGTGAGAGTAAAAACCAATAAACATCATACTATGTCCACTAAATGTGACACATTATGGTATTTATAAAAAAAAACAAAAACTCTGCAAAGCAAATATCCGGGTAAAGAGTGGAGGATAAGGAGTGACGGGTATAGGAAGGTGGGGGAACGGGGGTGGGAGAGAGAACACAGGGAGATCACAAGCAAAGGCAGTGAGAAAAGGGGGAGTGTATCTGAAGCCATGAAATGTTGTATGCACATGCGTGAATATCTGAAAATTAAAATTGTTTGTAACCAGTCTCCGAACAGCCCTGCCCAGCCATAGTCCCAGAACAGTGATGGTATTGTTCGTCTGTTTTGACCTTCAGGCTTTGCTTCCAGGTTTCGGTTCATACACGAGAGTGGGAGGAGGGAAAGGTGTGCTGAGCATCAGTTGACAAAAACACCCATGGAGAGTTTGATAATACCCAGCCTTCAAGGCCAAGTAAGAGGGGTGCCAAATCAACAATCACTATTGTTTTGGAACAGGCCGACACAGAAATATTTGCTTGTCGCCTTCAGTGTCTCACTAGAACAATCAATTGAAAAAAAAATTTCCAATCAGCCAAATTTGTTGGTCAATCCTTGTCTTTATCCCGGGCTCAACTTCTCCAAGATCTATACATTCCCACCAGAGTGTTGGCAGTCTCTACAGGGCCCGAATAGCTGCCAGCACTTTCCTTATGTCACGATAAGTCAGATATCCACCTTTGCCAATCGATAGATATCCAGCTATCATTAATCCAAATATCTAAACATCTTCGATGTCCTCAATCGACAATGGAGCCAGGGACATGATCATCCACTCGCCCCATGAGTCCTGCATGCGCCCCGCTGCATACGTTCCTGACGGACAAGAAGGCTCTCCTTTGAGCTTCAGTGTAGAAAAAATTTCATAAATAGCGTTGAGAGACCAGCTGACCAGATCCATAATTTCTAGTTTTTGGATGATTTTGTGAAGGAGGCTCCAAAAAAAAGCAGGGTAGATAAGGGAAGGCTGAAGAGAGAGGGAAAAAGTGTCTGCCTTCGCCGACAGCAGAAGCAAAAAAAAAGAAAAAATATTGAATCATATTGTGATATAATGAGTTCTATCATTTACTGCACTCAAAAACAGAAGTAATGAATTTAATTTAAAAATATATGTCAACTGGGTCCACTCAACTGAATTGAATGCATTTACTTTACATTTACTTAAAGAACATTTTTATTTTACTTTATATTTACTTAAAAAATGTTTACATTTATTAACATTATTATATGTCATCTGGGTCCACTCAACTGAATTGAATAAAGGTAATGCATTTACTTTACATTTACTTTAAGAAATTGTTTACTTTACATTTACTTAAAGAAAATGTTTACTTTACATTTACTTAAAAAATGTTTACATTTACTTAAAGGAAATGTTTACTTTACTTTACATTTACTTAAAGAAAATGTAAAGTAAATGTGTTACCTTTACTCAGTTCAGTTGAGTGGAACCAGTTGACATAATGTTTTTAATTAAATTCACTACATCTGTTTTTATTAGTGTTCATACTGATCGCACCTTAATGTATAGAAATGTTTTGTATCATTAAATCATTTTGTGTCACTTTTTTAGGGGGGTGCGGTGGAGTTTGTGGTTACATATTAAATTAATGCATTAACCAGAAGTGTACTTGGAAGAAAAAAAAGTAAAATCAAAAATACCTTAACAGAATTTCAGACTTAATTTCAAAGACAAATAAAGTACTTTAAAAAAGTCAATACTTTTACAAACAATTTAAGAAACAAAGTGTTGGACTACACATAAACAACCGGTCATATTTAAATTTGTAGCGTGTAACCAGGTGGTAAAGTCAAAAAGAAAAGGTATAATTTTTATGTTTTGAATATAACAGAATAAAAGTAAAAGTTACGATTAAAAAAAATACTTGGTAAAATTAGAGATTCTCAAAAAATTACTTAAGTACTGTTACAAAGTAAATGTACATTGTTGGTATCCACCTCTGACATTCACCTCACTATTCATGTTGCAACATTAAAAATATCACACATTTAACTTAAACACGATGCTGTTTTGTCACTTTTTAAGAAAACATTAGACTGCAGAATCCAGAAGCTACAGGCAGTTTGACCGCAGCAGACTCAGTCGTAGTCTCATTACAAGTTTTTTTTTTTTTTTCTCCTAACTTCATTTGCAATTCATACTAGCTGGGGTGCGTCCTGACTACAGTCAGATGCAACAAGCTCCAGTTTCGTGCATCCTTTGGATGCAGATGGAAGAATTAGGTTGTTTATAGATAAAACCATGGCAGAGTTCCCGACAGTGGCTTTATTTCAGCTATAGTATTACTGAACCGAATCCTGTTTTAGAAGGACAAGATGAATAAGAAAAGGTTCTTTCTTGAGCCTCCAGAGGTCAAAGACTATCTGGTCAAAGGAGATAGATTCACCAAGTGGTCGGAGGTGAGTGAAAACTTAAATAAAGCCACTTCAATAAAAGTTTAGTCCTTTTGTTAGCTTTATAACTCAAACCTCTTCACAGATTTGTTCATCTTTAGTTCAACAAACCTAAAAAGTAAAGTCATTTTTCTTGTCGTCTTCAAGGAGTCAACAAAAACCGTTCCGGTCACAATGAAGATGGATCCAAAAGGGTTTTATGTCTACTGGATCAACCAAAGCAAGGTAATCTATTTTGAGAGAAGAAAGCAGGATTATTCACCTAAACAGGCCCTTTATCAGCTTTGATCTAATGCTGGGATCCTAACAAAGCTTCTAATTAGTTGATGATACAGTGAAAAGCCTTTGAATTCAATTAAAAATGTTTTTAATGAGTGTAGATTTAAAGACATTGCGCTGGATTACATCATACTTGTGAGCTTTTTTTCCTACGTTACATGACACTGCCTACAAAAACAGAATAAAAAAAAAAAGACATCATAAAAAGTGCTTTTATTTCAGAAGAGACGATTTAGATTGTGTTAGATATCCAAAAGCGTATCAGACAGGTAACTGTCCCAGTTTCACCTCGACATTGTGATTAAGATCTGTGAAAGCCGTGAGATAACTCACAGCTTCTTCAACCTCCTTCCTGCCTTGGCAGCGATGCGTCGGTGCTGATGTGGTTCACTGTGCTGTCATTTACTGCTTCATTCCTCCATCAAAGCCTCTTTTACTTTTCATCACATCCAAAAAAAACAAGCTCTGCTGAGATTCTTTCAGACAATGTGATATTTTCATGACACAAACAAAGTCAATCATAGTTTTTACCTTTGCCAAAACCTGACTTGTCTCTAAATCTATCTTTGGCCGAGCGCCTGTAGAGTTTAGTGCTGGATGTGACTCTGCTTCTTGTTTCTAGGAGACAACCTTCCTGGATGTTGCTACCATCCGAGATACAAGAATTGGAAAATATGCAAAACTTCCCAAAGTGAGTATTGCATTATTATTATTATTTATTATAGTAATCTGCACTCTCTGCATTCAGTTTAGTCAAATCAAAGTTGATCATTGTGTAAGAATTTCTGCATGCATGCAAATAGAATGTCAGGTCCTCGGCTGGCCTATTAATTTGAGAAGCATATTTGAATTGCAAAAAGCTGCAGTGGAGAAACACATCAGGGCTTCTCCTCCTGAAACACACCGTCCCACAGACTGATGAATGAGCTGAGGCTTATTTAGTTTTCCTCCTTTGAGCTGAACGCTGTAGATTCAGATTATTTCCAGACCTCGCCATGCCTCGTGAAGAAGAAATGTGTTCCCTCAGAGCTGAGAGGTGCCACATCATTGCTGTTGGAGTGGAGACGGAATTACACCTTCCTTTGTGACCCCCGAGGAGCTTTCGGGAAAGCAGTTTTGCTGCTTACGTCAGCTCTGCATCACTGCGAGTAGAATAGAAGTGACCGAAGACTGTATTATAGAGGAAGTATTTATTTTTCTTGCCGTGTTTTGTATGTCTGTGTCTGTGTGAATCTCAGACTGGTTTGTGCATGTTTGCATGTTCCGGTCACCATATTTGCCTGAATAAGTAAAACTTCTAGATTTTCAATCTGTGCAGAAAACACCCCGCAGTCTTAGAAAACTGGACCAAATAAATATAATATAAAATGTGTTTTTGTACAATTGCTTTTTTTTTTTTTACAGCATCCAAAAGTTCGCAATGTTTTCAATCTGGATTTCCCAGATAGCAACCATCTTGCCAAAACGCTGACCATTGTCTCAGGTCCAGACACGGTTAATCTGACCTACTATAACTTCTTTGCCTCTAAAGAGAAAGTGACGCAGGTAATAATAAAATACCACTATCTAAGAGCACCAGTCTCTGTGTTCCTGTTGATTGTATTTAACTGTTTACACTCTGGCTGTCACTGTTTGTTCAAACACAATCACAGGCCATCAGACATCATGCAATAATCCTTTGCTCCCACTCCAATAAAGGCCAATAAGGCTCCCTCTGCCTCCCTTTTAGTTTTATTAGACTTTATGGCTCCAGCATCCAAATTTAATCAGACTTAATAAAATTATAGTTCTTTGTTCAAAAGCACCTCTTACTCCTACCATTTCCTGAATTTTTTTCCCATGCTTGCACCCTCTAGTGGTGACTTTGTGTAGTTTTTTTTATCTCAATTCTAAATAAGTGTTCAGCTCCTGTTGATTTTAATTGTAACACAGCTTTCTTGTTTGCTTTTCTTTGCAAAGAACTGGGCGGACGACATTCTTGCAATTGCATACAACGCTGCAAGAAACAATTCGTGCAGACAAGTTTTTCTGGAGAAAATGTAAGTGAGCGTTGTGGAAACAGTGCAGAAGCTGAGTGAAGGTAATTCATCTCAAACTGCATAATACAGAGGTGTAATGAAAGAACTGTGTTTTTAACCTCAGATACGTCCGCATTTCTCTTCAGACCAACAAGGATGGCAAAATTCCAGTAAAGAAGTAGGTTACAGAATGGATTACTCTGTACAATGTTCCGGATTTCTACATTTTGTATAAAGCGTGTGCCTTTTCAGCATTTACAAGATGTTTCCTTCTGACAAGAAGAGAGTGGAAAGTGCCTTGGCAGCAGCACACCTCCCCAAAGGAAAGGTCAGCACTGAAAACTCCTGCTTGTTAAAAATGCTCTTCAAAATGTAGCTTTACTCCTGTCAGCTGCTCCTTTAATCTCCTCCTGTGTTTCTTATGGTTTAAATTTAGAAGTAATTATACTTTACATATACATTTAAGACTAAACCAAACTTAGTTGTGATTTTACAGAAATAAGTTGATGTTTGACAAAAATGTCAATATTTTATGTTTCAGTACGAGAGCATCAAGCCTGATGTGTTCACTGAGACGGCCTTCAGGACCTTCCTGACAAACTTCTGTCCTCGACCAGAGATCTACGAGATCTTTACTACTTAGTAAGTTGATATTCTTGTTCCAAAAATATTTCAAAAGAGAATTAAAAGTTATTTGTGTTTTCGGTAAATGCTGATTCAGTGTTCACAATATTGGTTATAGTATTTTTTAAAATTATTTTTCATACAGGTTTTTTACAGCCCAACACCTAAGCATACTTTGTGCTACTTTAGCTGTTCTTATATCAAAACATTCGGCTCATTCAGGAGATGGGTGCTATTGCTTTTGTTTTTTCTACTTTTTCTTTACGCCATAAAAATACACAGGTTTTTTTCAGTTCCTTCATAAACTTTGATCTTGATTGATATACTTGCTGTATTTTTGTCTCTTACAACACTATATTTAGCTTTTTGCTACCAGTCTGCTACTTTAGCTAGTCTTCACTACTTTTAGCTTTTAGCCAACCTTTTGCTAAGTTTAGTTTTTAGCCACTGGTCTCCTTCATTTAGCATTTACCTAGCCCTTTGGCTACTTTTAGCTAGTCTTTGGCCACTTTTTAGCTTCTAGTTAGCCTTTTAGTACTTTTAGCTAGCCTATTGCTATGTTTGGTTTTTAGCTACTGGTCTCCTTCATTTAGCTTTTAACTAACCCTTTTGCTACTTTTAGCCAGTCTTTTTAGCTTAGTCTTTTGCTACATTTAGCTAGCCTATTTCTATGTTTAGTTTTTAGCTACTGGTCTCCTTCTTTAGCCTTTAACTAGCCTTTTGCCGCCCTTTGGCTTCTAGTTATGCTTTTGCCGCTTTTAGCTAGCCTATTTATTTTTAGCAACTTGTCTCCATCTTTTAGCTTTTAACCAACCTTTTACTACTTTTAGCTAGCCTTTTATCACTTTTTAGCATCTAGTTGACCTTTGATATTTTTAGCTTTTAGCTAGCCTTTTTCTATACTTTGCTTTTAGCTACAATTCTTTCTTCCATGCTATGAATTGTCATTATCCTTTTGCAACTTTTAGTTTTTAGCTACCTTTCTGCTACTTTTAGCGTTTAGTTAACATTTATATGCTTTTAGTTAGTGATTTGCCACCTTTAACATTTAGCTAATGTTGTGCTATATTTGACCTTTAGCTAGTGTTATTCTATATTTGACTTTTAGCTAGTGTTGTGCTATATTTGACTTTTAGCTAGCATTTTGCTCCCTTTAGCTATAGTGTTATACTCTTTTTAGCTTTAAAAACTTAATTTCGCCTTCTTTGTCAGTCATTCTGCGCTCAGGGTCAGACTGCATCTGTGCAGAAACTGCAGATTTAGGCCTGTTTATCACACACAGTATGCTTCAGTATATCTACACTCAGGTGTCAGGTAATAAACACTGATGTGATTCTCCTGCCTCACCGTTAACTCCAGCTCCACCAAACCCACCATGACGAAGGATAACTTCACCAAGTTCCTCAATGAAAAGCAGAGAGACTCCCGACTCAACGAGGAGCTGTTTCCCCGTCTTCGACAAGACCAGATCAAGGCTCTCATCGACAAGTACGAACCCACATCCAACAATGCCAACAGAGGTAAAACCTAGAAGGACTGACTCAAAGCTTCGATTATGTTCTTATATTTTTTTGTTTTTGGTGCTTCATGGTGTTTTTTTATTGCACCTGCAGGTCTGATCTCTCCAGAAGGTCTTTTGTTCTTCCTGATGGGTCCTGAGACGTCAGTTGTCATGCAGGACAAGCTGGCCAAATGTCAGGACATGACCCAGCCTATACCGCACTACTTCATCAAGTCCTCTCACAACACATACCTAACAGGTCTGACTTACAGCTTAAATCATTCTGCTTCTACTAAGTGTTGTCAGGGAGGTATTTGGGTCAACATTGATCTAATAATGTCTGAAATATCTGAAAAGTGTCAGGATTGAAATCTGGAGTTTAAAAGTATGATGGTAGAAATCATAATATTTAAATTTAATTTTGTCCTCTGTGCAGCTGGTCAGTTCTCAGGGGTGTCCTCTCCAGAGATGTATCGTCAGTGTCTGCTGTCCGGCTGCCGGTGTCTGGAGCTGGACTGCTGGAAGGGAAAACCTCCAGATGAAGAGCCCATCATCACCCACGGTTTCACCATGACCACCGAGATCCTTTACAAGGTTGTCTCAGATGCTGCTCATTGCCTAATATTCTCAGAACCCTCCTGAAATTGATGCAATAATTAAAACATCATCTCATAAACACCTCAGAAGCTGCTCATGCTCTGTATAAAGGGTGTCAAACCAGAATTAATCTCCGAAGTAAAGTCAGTAACCATTTAGTCCAGCAAAGAACAAAGAAAACAAAACTACAAGGATGATTCAAAGTGTAGAGTAACACACAAAAAACAGGCCAGCATCCTCCTCCTCACACTCAACACTTCCATTTAAGGACAGCTGCGGCTCCACGGTCCCATGAGCCCAAACAAAGCTCCACCGTTCTGTTTCCTGCAGCTTTGATGTCGTCCTCAGAACAGAGGCAATCGCAGATACAGTTTTACAGAACATTCAGTTTTTGTCTAATTTTTTTTGTCTTTTTGTTCTCTGTTGCAATCCTGTTTCCAGTCCCAGGTTTATTTATTTTTTCATAAAAGTATATTAAAAGACTAAAAAATAGCCTGTTTGTGATGTTTGACAGGATGTGATAGAGGCCATTGCAGAAAGTGCATTCAAGACCTCAAAGTACCCCGTCATTCTCTCATTTGAGAACCACGTTGACTCGTAAGATCCGAGCTTTTACTTTTCCAATAGAGCCATCGTCCAAAATGGAACATTATAAATTAAACCGAAATACGACCTTCGGTTTTGTTTCAGGGTGAAACAGCAGGAGAAGATGGCTGAGTACTGCAAAACCATCTTTGGTGATGCTCTGCTAACAGAACCTTTGGAGAAATACCCTGTGAGTCCCTCCAATATTATAACTTTTTGTCTAAATAATAAACCTTATAAAATATTTATTAAACATATTTCTATTTGATATGTTCTGTTGGCATGTAGCACTGAGAATGTAATGAATTTTGCAGTCTGATCATGTTATTAAGAAGGCATTAATGCAAAGTACTAAAATGTACTGTTCCATTCTAGTTTACTCACAGTTATTTGATCACTTCTAGCTGAAGCCGGGCCAGCAGATCCCCAGCCCCTCTGAGCTCATGGGCAAGATCCTCATAAAAAACAAAAAGGGTCATGAAAAGCAAGCCCAGACCAAGAAACCCAGCCCTGCAGTGACCGATCTGACTGCAGCGGCTGAAACCCCCCAGGACCCGAACTCCTCACCCCAGGACGACATCAACCCAGCTGCTGGCACTCAGGAAAACCCAGGTGTGTAAGACAGATTCAGTTTTCTGGTAGCTCTGTGGTCAGAGACTTGGGACCCCGAGGCCGCAGGCTCAAACCAAGACAGCCAGTCGAAGAACGAACATTGTTCCCTTTCAGTCGATTCACTCGGTACAACACATAAGTATGGGACACCACGCCCTGCGTGTCCTGGCGTCCCATACTTATGTGTTGTACCTCGTTCCTCTCCTTCAGGGAACAGTAGTTATATGCATAACATTACGTTTTTATGTTTCAGCTGAAGGAGAAGCAGCTGTGGAGGACACAGAGGAGCAAGAAGATACAGAAGAACAGGATGAGGAGAAAATGAAGACATCCGATGAGGTAAATCTATTGATTTTTTAGTTGTTTTGCAGCAAAAGGAATCTAAACATCAGCTGACTTCCTGTCATTCCCTCACAGGGCACAGCTGGACAGGAAGTAACGGCGTACGAGGCCATGTCATCCATAGTGAACTACATCCAGCCCAACAAATTCATCTCGTTTGAAAACTCCAAAAGTAGCATAAACTAAGCTATATATATATCAACACTCTTTAAACACACATCAGTGTGGAATAAAAATCTCTCATTTTTTTCTTCTTCAGGGAAAAACAAAAGTTACGCCATCTCATCTTTTGTGGAGACCAAAGGGGAGGCTATGATCGCAAAGACTGCCGTTGAATTTGTCGAGTATCCTTAACTTGTGTAGCAAAAAAAAATACATTTTGTCTGTGGGAATATATTTTGTTTAAATCTGTTATGTGTAAAAAAATAATAACATGGCATTCTTCTTAAATCCCACTTTTCAAGATACAATAAGAGACAAATGAGCAGGATTTATCCAAAAGGAACAAGAATGGACTCCTCCAACTACAGCCCTCAGCCTTTCTGGAACGTCGGCTGCCAAATGGTGGCTCTCAACTATCAGACGATGGGTATAACTTAAAATATGATGCTAAACATCACTCAGAAATATCTCCACCTTCTTGCAAAATATGAAGGAATATCCAGATTTATTGCCATTTTTATTTATTGCATTTTTCTTACTGTAGTGAACATAACTTTTTTTTTTATAGAAGTAGGCATTCAAAACAAAAGGTGTGTTGCTAACTCCTGCTTTATATTAGATTTATGAAATAGGCCAAGCTCTGTTTAGTTTAGTTTGACTTTAATAAATGTACTGTAATAAAAGAATAAACAAAATTATATACAAAGAAAATAAACTTAAAACAAAAGCAAGCAAAAGAACAGAAATTAATTTACACGTTCAAAGGAGAGGGAAGAAGAAGAAACTTATTTTTTACACCCACCCCTCTTACATCTACAGCATCATCCAATCATTACTATTCCTATTAACTTAACTATAACATTCTTTCTTAGAAGTTTCTTTATCCATATCTATAACTGGTACAATGCATTCATATGTTTCTCCAGCTTAGTGGGAGAATGTGATCGATTTATTCGTAAATTAAAGATTTTAGAGCCATTTGTCTCATAAACACTGATCTTGAGAAAGACCTGAGTTGATTATTTAACCAAGTTTACACATAGAATTGACCAACTTTCTGACACCCTTGAATAAATGATTTAGATCTCAGACGTGAGTTTCTTTCCTCTCACCACAGGAGGTCAGTGCTGCACCTCCTTGGGTCCTGCTGCACATCTGCATCCCTGCTGCTCCTGAAGGCTGCAGACAGGTGGCAGGAATGATCCGTGTCTGTGTGTGTTTTTTCCTCCCAGACTTCCCCATGCAACTGAACATGGCTCTGTTTGAGTTCAACGGCAGAACAGGGTACCTCCTCAAACACGACGTCATGCGTCGTAACGACAAGAGGTTCGACCCGTTCTGTGACAGGATTGACACCGTTGTGGCGAGCACGCTGACTATAAAGGCAGGTTCCTCACTTTGGTGTTATATTTTACTTTGTGATCGGAATAATTCCATTATCTGTTCAAACTAAATAAAACAAAAGTCCCATGAATGAATGCACAACACCTGCCACCTTTCATGAAGCCTTTTGTCCCAACAATTAATGGCAGAGGTGGGTAGTTACTGATTTGGTAGTTACATTTACTTGAGTAAGAATATTATGAAGTATCGCTACTGTTACTTGAGTAAAATTTCTGAGTACTCTTCCCACTGTAAGTAACGTCACTGAATGAAAAACAAACATGTTTTAACCAGAAATGCACCAGTGACGCACATACAGTTTATGTTGAAGTGAGACACAAACTTTGTTGTACTAATAATATTTTCTATCTGCTGAGACATTTGGAGGTCAAGTGAATATATGCTAAACAGTACATATAGTCACTGGAAGTACTTTTCCTTGTTTTATAATTTATATATATATTTTTTACACTTAGAAAAGTGTTTCTTCTGCTGGAATTTATTATTTTGTAATTATGCTTTTAATTTGTATAAATTTTCTTTTAATTTAAACATCCAAACTTGCACATAACTCTATTTTTTCAGTCTGATGACAACATTTTTAAATATTGAATCAGATGTTATAATCACTAACTCATTACTCAAGTAGTCTATTTACAAAATACTTTTTTTACTCTTACTTTAGTAATTTATTGGACACCTACTTTTGTTTAAATAAAAATAAGTATTGCTACTTTTACTTATTTAATTTCTTTTAAAAACAAAATAAATTATATATACAATAACAGTACAAATCACAAATAAAATGAAAGGCAGCAGAATGAAGAAAAAAATCTTATATCTGTCCCTTTACTTGAGTACAACTTTTGGGTACTTTAATTTTAAACATCTTGCTCAGTCTGAGCTCTCAGAAAATGCATTGGGGATCACTCTCAGCTACAACCACACCAAAGTTTAAAACAATAACTGATTATTTGATTGAATTATAGCCATTTTTGTGTTTTTTTAAATCTGTTGTTTATAGCAACCATGTTGGTTTGGGTTGACTCAAAGGTAAGGATTACTTATTTATTTATTTGCCGTTATTTCTGCTAGTTTCAATAAAATTCACCTAGTGACTCATAAGATATTTTGGTAACAGACAGAGAGATGAACATACGCACAGATTCTGGAAAAAAACATCGTCATCTGCCTCTGCCTTTCATCTGAAAGTGATAAAAATAAGTTTATATTCTGAGGACAAGCCCATTACACATTTCCAGGTAAAAATCATCAAGTTTTAAGGCTAAAGTATTTGTAGTATTGCACTGAAAGTAAAACAAATTTCTAATTTAAGAACTGAATTAGCTTTAACAGCCTAGGTAAATGTGTGTGTTTTTTAGATGTGTTTATACGCAGAGTCCATCATAATAAAAGCTTCCTGCTGAGGCTGAAAACACGATTCCTGGTATTAAAATGGACTCTGCATTATAGAGAACCTGAGCTCTATTTATTTCCATCGTTTTGTCTGCATGCAGACGCAGCAGCACTCATCAGCTTCGTTAACCATCAAGCCTCGTTGTCTCAAACAGATCTACTCGGGACAGTTTCTTTCTGACAAGAGTGTGAAAACCGGGGTTGAGGTGGAGGTGATCGGTCTGCCAGGAGACCCCAAGAAGAAATACCGCACCAAGTGGTCCACAACGCCCAACGCCATTAACCCCGTGTGGAATGAGGAGCCTTTTGTTTTTGAGAAGGTGGGTGTTAAAAGCTCTGAACTAATAAGCACATAAGCATGAGTGTGTTTATGTTCTACTGTGCTGCTGATTTCAGTCCTAATAGACACTTTTTTTTTTTTTTTTGCCAGATCCTGCTCCCAGAAATGGCCGTCCTGAGAATTGTAGTTCATGAGGAGAACGGGAAATTTGTGGGGCACAGAATTATCCCTGTGGACGCCATCCAGTCAGGCCAGAGAACAAAACATTTCACCTCCTCCACATGACTTAAAATCCCTGATTTGTTCATAGCCTCCAATAGTTTGCTATTTTTTAGTTAGCTTTTGTTTCATGGGATGTGCTGGTTTTTAAAATCACTGAGGTTTTTTATTTTGGTCCTGCAGGCTTTCATCACATCTGCCTGCGCAGTGAGAGTAACATGCCTCTCACTCTGCCTGCTCTCTTTGTCTACATCGAGGTCAAGGACTACATCCCCGCTGCCTTCGCAGGTGCTTAGCTTTTCACTCTGCGTTCACTCATAGGATAATAATTGCCTTCCATCAGTGTTACTGATGACAGTCAGGCACATGTCTGATAATTATGTGGATGTTTGAAGCTCAGCAGCATTTGATTTTCAGTTTGGTTAAAGTTAAAGTTTGTGTCTGAATCCAAATTAAATATTCCCTATCGGACAATAATATGCATTATACTGTACTATACTGCACTGCATCGTATTACATTGTAGTGTATTGTACTTTATTGTGCTGTATCGCATCGTATTAGTCCGTATCATTTTATATCGTATTGCGTTGAACTGTATTTTACCATACTTAAATCATCAAATCATATTTTATTGCATAGTATTGTGCTGTGTTGTATCGTGTTGTTTCGTATCGTCATTTGCTGCATTGTAGTGCAGCATATCATACTGTACTATAATACATTGTATTATATTGTATTGTATTTTATCATACTTAATGCATTACATTGTATTGTATTGTATTGTACTGGATAGTATTGTGCCGTATGGTATCGTACCATATCGTCCAATACTACATCGTATTACATTGTATTGTATTTTACTATACTTAATGTATCAAATATCATTTTGTGCTATGTAGTATTGTGCTGTTTTGTATTGTATTGTACCATACCGTACCATAATACATTGTATCGTATTGCATTGTATCATATTTTACCATATTTAATGCATCATATCATATCGTATTGTACCATATAATGTGTCGTATCATATTGTACCATATCGTAATACATCTTATTGCGTTGCATTGTATTTTACTATTTAATGCATCAAATCATATCATATTGTATTGTCCTATTTAGTATTGTATTGCATCATATCGTACTGTTACGTCATATTGTACTTTATTTTACCTCGCCAAATTGTATCAAATCATATTGTATCGTATCATATATCATGTTTTATGTTGGATTTCATGGTATCTGTATTTGCATTGCCTGAATTGTTGCAGTATTGTTTCCCACTAAAGTTTGTGATTCTTTCTCAGATTTCACAGATGCTTTATTTAATCCTACAAAGGGTTCAGACAAGCCCTCAAAGACACCCAAAGAGGTAAAATGATGTTCCTAGAGTTACTAGGAAAACCTAACTGCACTTATTAGGTTCCTGGAAGATGATCGCCTTTGTCATGTCCTGTTTTCTAACCCCTGCAGTCTTCCTCAGACTACATTTCTCCCTATGAATTACCTCTTGTTGTCCAAACTCCGTCAGAAACAGTCAAAGACAATGAAGCTGCCACTGAAGGTATAAACAAAAAACTTGTGACAGAAATCTAACCTTTTTTTTGGTTTAAATGACTAAACTCTTGTCTCCTCCAGAAAATGTTGCTTCTGAACCTCCACCAAGCAAAGACGATGCTGACGATCCATCCCAGCCTCCTCCTGAAACTAGTGCAGAAGAAGCTAAAGAAGAAGTTTCTCCACCCCCTGAACAACCTCTTAATACTCCTGATGCTGAACCAGCTGCAGAAAATGCCACATCTGGGGAACCCAATGCTGAGAAAGAAGAAGCAGCCCCAGAGCCAGAGGTGTCTCCTGAAACCAAAGACGAAGAAGATCCTGGTGCAAACCCAGAGCCTGCTGTGGAGAATCAGGAATCTTCAGAAGCTGCTGAAGCACCTGTTTCTGAAGACCCCACCCCTGAAAAAGCAGCTGTTGTGCTTTTGCCCAGTCCAGCAAGTGACCTACCTCAGTCCCAAACCTCTGGTGAAGGTAACCCTGAAGTGCATCAAATTCTGCATTCATCACATTTTCTTCTCAGTTGGTTTAAACCTTGCAAACAGCAACAATACAGCAAATATTTTTGTTGATTAGATTCTTTTGTTGCAAATTAGAATTTTCCCAAAAACAGACTTCTGTGTTTTTATTTTATTTTTGTGCCACAGAGCCTTCCACCGTGACAATCGAAGAACTGACACAACACAAGAACTATCTGAAGGTCATCAAGCGGCAGGAGAAAGAGCTGAAAGAAGCTGAAAAAAAGTATCAGAAAAAAACAGAAGATCTCATCCAGAAGCACTCTGACAGCTTCAAGGCTATTAAGAAGAAGGCCTCGCTGAAGAAAAAAGAGTACGTGTATTCATTTTACTCCTTGCTGAAATACAGCAGTCTGTTTGACAAAAGAGCTTTTGATCATGTTGGAGGAAGAAGGATGTTCAGAGACCCATCTGTCCACTTGTTTATATCTAATCATCCACCAAAGACAGTTTTTTTTTTTACCTGAAACTCTGAGTTTTGCACCTTATTAATGACAACCCACTAAATTGTTGTTGTTTTTGGTCTGGGTTATTAGCAAGATTGTTTGTTTCACATAAAATATTCTGCAGCTAATGTGTTTCATAGCAGAACAATCCAGGAAGCAACTAAATGAGTTGCCTGCGGTGCTTCTGATGCACAGTCCTCCACACTAAGCTGTCAGTATTTGTCGTTTAACAGTGTATTGTGTCTGTTAGTTTACAAATACTCACATTAAAAAATATATATATATATATGCTTCACCGTGCAGGGGAGGAGACAACACTGCTGACAACAGTGTGCAAAAAGAGCGGGTGCAGGAGCAGAAGGACAAAATGCAGAAGGAGCTGCAGGCTCTGTGGTCAGAACAGAGTGAGCAGATGAAGAAGAAGAAAGAGCAGTGTGCAACAGAGGTAAAAATAATTCACACTAGGGTTTATTGAAGGCCAAACGTTTCTTGAAGGAATGCGTTGGTCATCTTATGTGAGTTCAATTTGTTGAAATTTCCCAAGGTTTTATGCTCAGAATATACCCACTAGGGTCGGGTGATATTGGCTAAAAAAATAATCATGATTAATTGTGGCATTAAGCCAATAACAATTAATAGATGACAATTGCACATATGTGTTTTTGACTCTTAATCAGTTACCCTCTGTTCCAAAATGATACATACACATCATCAGTCAAAATATATTAATTTCATTAGGTTATTAGTAAGCTGTGGATTAAAACCCACCTTTTTCACAATAATATACCACTGGCTCATATGCGCACTTGAAAGTGAATGCGTCGCACACAAAAATACGTCATCATATGGCACTAATTCCAGTAACTGCAAAGTGGCAAATTTTATTTGCTGATAGTTTTTCTGATGATTAATTGTACACAATACGATTTCGCCCAACCCTTATACCCACATGTCAGACAGGTGTGGGCCAGATCTGGTTTCAACTTGGCACTTCTGGCATGGCAAGTAGTTTGTCAACTGGATGTGGGCCAGGTCTGACAACGGCACTTTAAGATGGCATGTCACCACTGGCTCAGTAGTGGTTTGGTTTATATGGTGGTGCATACTTGGGCCACCTCTGGCAAACCACATCTGGGCCACCAAAGAGCCGTCATTCTATGCGGTATCTGGGCCAATTGTGGGCCAGGACTGGGCCAGACAAATTTTTTTATGTGGGTATGTTGTGAAAGACTCTCAGCTACTACTGTATTATGTTTTATCTCATTACCTGTAAAACTGATTGAATTGTAGTCATTTTTGCATTTTCTAAGGTTTGTTGGCTGTGGCGGCCATCTTGAATTAGGCTGGCTCCAAAACCTAATTAGTTGTAGATGTAAATTCAATGATTAGATCCTGAACATTTCATTAGAATTTGTACAGTGGTTGATGAGATATTTTGCTATCATACAAACATGGATGAAACATTTCAGCGGCACACGATGATAAAGAGTTTGTCATAAATTATTTTATAGTTTGTGGCCTGTTTATCCCCAGTTATTTAAATCATATACACTTCTATACATGGTACAAGTTGCTTTTCTAGAATTTTAAGTTGTTCAATTTCTCATATTCATCTTTTTGCCATTTTGTAAATTAAGGTTTCCTCACAAATATATTAAAGCAAAATATAAGACGTAATAATAAAACAGTGAGCCATGTTAAAAATAAGATTTACACAAAAACAACTTCCACTGAAATAAATAATTTTCATAAATGGAACATTTTATTTTAAACTTTTGAGACTGTTTTTAACCCTTTTCAAACCATCCCTAATACATTTTGTATTGTATGGTATAATTATTCCATTTTCTGCTTCTTTTCTCCTCCCTGACGGTAAGTCGAGGCCGGTTTTATAATGTGATGATAAGCTGAGGGAAGTTTGTTCATTCAGATTAATATTTAAAATGTTCTATTTTTACACAAAGATTTCTAAAAAAAGGAGCTGAAAAAGAAAATGTCATCATTGTTTTAATGTAACCCCTTTTCCCGACACTCAGCTCTTGGCTGTCTTCATTATATTTAATGACTTAACCAGAAATAGCATTTATTTCCATGACTAAGGCCTTTCTCCTGCAGCTGCTAATTTTATTAATTTTTGTTGTGTTTGTGTGATCTCCTGAAAGGAGTTTCTTTTAAAAGCAAGTTCAGAGTCTGTGGATGGCTAAAGAGGGTCGGACAAGTACATTTTAAGTTCTTTTACTCTTGATTAACACAATTATTGTGCACTGCACAAAGGCAAAATCCAATAGTAATGTTTTTATCCTGGTCTGGTTTGTGTGTTATCTAAAGATACACTGAACAAACTTTAATGAGATTCGCAAACACGTAATTGTTAGATAATTAACTTTTACAATTCAGGATAGCCACCACATCTATTCAACCTTAGCCTACACAAAAAAGGCTACAACTAGACATTAAGGTAAAATTTGATATAGCAGTAGCCAGGGATGGGTAAAAAAATCAATTCATCAATACATTGCATTTTTTATTTATTTTATCCTCTGAATTGATTTGTCATGTTTTATGTTTGCACCCCATATTTAGAATTAGATTAGATTGTATTGTAATGCACAAACCTGTACAATGAAATTGAACGTGCCTTGGCTGACACTGTATTATATAGACATGTACAGTATAAATACATAATGAGGTAGGATTTGGCAAGATTTCCAAAATAAATAAATAAATAAATAACCCAAAACAAACTTGGGATGTTTGGCCGGTGTTCAGAGTCCAGCTGGCGTTAGGGAAGAAACTCTTTTTGACTCTGTTGGTGCGGCTCTTAGGGCTTCTGTACAGTTTGCCGGAGGGCGGCAGGCTGAGCAGGTGGTGACCAGGATGGAGATGGTCTTTGACGATCCTCTTTGCCCTGGAGAGATAGCAGTCCTTTTCTTGTCAGCAGTGGTGGAGCCAGCGTACCACACAGTGTACACCACATGGTGTTTGCCAGCACGTGCTCTATGGTGGAGTGGTGAAGGATAGCAGCTGAGTCTCCAAGTTGTTCCGTCTGAGTACTCTCAGGAAGTAGAGTTCCTGCTGGGCCTTCTTATCCACAGCTGTGGTGTTGACCGACCAGGAGAGGTTTGCTGAAATGTAGGTCCCCAACAATTTGAAGTGAGGGACCCTCTCCACACTGTTGCCGTTGATACAGAGTGGCGCAGGGGCAGTCTTGCTCTTCCTGTAGTCAATGACCATCTCCTTGGTTTTTAGGGTGTTGAGTGACAGGTTGTTCTTGGCACACCCCACTGCCAACTGCTGCACCACTGGTGCCGACTCATCTCCACCAGTTATGAGTCCCACCAGAGTAGTGTCATCTGCATATTTGATGATAGTGTTGGGGCAAAAAGAAGTGGGCTCTGTACACAGCCCTGAGGGGAGCCAGGAGCTGTGTTCACCAATCCTTATAGGCTGAGGATGGCTTGTAAGGAAGTCCTTAATCCAGGCAAAAGAGGCGAAATGGAAATGTAGGTCAGCCTGTTTGTTCACCAGGATGTCGAGAAGGATGGGATTAAAGACCGAGCTAAAGTTGAAAAAGAGGTTCCTGAGAATTTAGAACAATATTGTGCTGCTGCTTTATTTTCAGATGTTTTGTTTCTCAAAAATTTACAATTGATGTTTACATTATATGGGCACGAAAATAAATATCTAAAATCTATCCGCAGGGATTTTAATGAATAATTTATTGATTGAAATTGATATCAAAGCATTTGAAGCAATATCAAACCAAATAAAAATCCAAACAAATTGTGAAGTTGTTAACAATACCCAGCCCTAGTAGTAGCTGAGCCATCCTCAGCACATGCTCTGAGCTCGAAATAATGTATCAAATTGTGCATAATGTTATTTTCAAGGCTCAAAATCACTTTGAAGCTCTAGAATAGAAGGTGGTGGGTGATATACATTTCTAGAAGGAGTGTTAGGTCTTTTATCTATAGATGTCGAGCACTTATAAAGATAATTTCTGGCAAATAAAAGGAAGCTGTATTTTTAAAACATTTTTGTCTGAAGTTTTATGTTCATTGTGCTGTTTCTTTATTCTGTTTTAACAGAGACTTGCCAAACTGTTGGAAATGGCCATGGAGAGGCACACCATCGAACTGAAGACCCTGGAGAGGTTAGAGCGTCCAGGAAACACATTTTAAGCCCCCCCCCCCCCCCCCCCCACACCCCCACACACACACACACACACACTGGGCAACATCTCAAAGATTAAGGTTACCCTTGCCTTCTAAACATGAATTTTAAATAACATCTATCAGTGTTTCATCTACAGTTTCATTCAGTTTTAAATGCTAAATGTATGAACAGGAAGAGAAAACAAATCAGACAAATCTGATGGTCTCTGCTTCACTTCACACCCTGAGCATCCTTCTAACATCAGGGGCTCACTTTTGTGACACATTAGGTGCTACATGTGTCAATTACCCCCCCCAAAAAAAAAAAATTGTTACCCTGGTTAACTGTCAGGCAAGTAACAGAAGAAAAAGTTAAATGAGGTTATATTTTGAAACCAATTGAGTGTTTTTTGACTACTTTTGCCCTGTATTTATGAAAGAAAAAGCTATCAAAAACATATTTCACTTGTATTAATCAGTTTCCCCGATGTCTATTGACCTCATTTAAACCCTAACATGAAACAATTGAAACTTTTAAAACCTGCTCTCATTGCTCTGCAGTGAAACTGAGTCGTAGGTGAAATGTAGCAACCCATTGTGTCTCAGGCTTTATATTCTTTCAAAGATTTAATAATAATTTAGCTTTTTACAAGTTTATCTATCTATTTACCCATCCATACATTTATTTATTCATCTATCTATCTACCTATCTATCTATTTATCCTTCTACCTACCCGTCTGCATACACACACAATAAAATAACAGGGTTAGAGTTGAACTGAACCTACATGCAGATCTAAAACCTTTAAATTTAAATTTTTTTCTATTTAACTATTAAAAGGTTATAAATCTATTTTCAGAATCAACCCTTTATGGTGAAAAAATGTGGTTACGGCATAAAACATGGAATTTAAAAAATAAAAACAGAAAATGAATTAATTCGGGGAAGAAATAAACTGTATTCTTTGGGTCCTAATGATTTTTTTTGTAATGGTGAAACCACTGATGGTCTAATCACTGACAAATAGAAAAGTAGAGCCAATAAATGTTTCATAATGGCACTTTAAATTGCACGATTCAATACTCACCACTCTTTTTACAGTTTTTCTTTTTATTTAAATGCCAGTTGCATCTCCATAGATAATAAAATCAGTTCAGATAAAATCTCTTGAGATGAGAAAAGCTATTAGGCAGAGAAGTGTTCAAACCATGAAAGGTAGTTTTCTTCACTGGTATTTTTCTTTTGACAAAAAATAAAGTCGCAGTGAAACTATGTCCTGTTCAGCCAAAAACATTTTCTCCATTATTTTGTCCTTCATCTTGCCCTTGTTTATTAAATCCACCCACGGCCAAGTGGAAAGCAATTTGATGATGCACTTGACTGACATCCAGCAATGCCTGCCTTTTCGGCCTGGTGTTTTCTCTGTAGTTCTTATTCATTTTCTAGCTGCAAGATGACAGCTGCTTTATTCACCCCGGGTTCAGCAGTGTATGACCCCCTCTGAGTACCACACGAAAATAAACAACAGTTTTTTTTCTCCCTGATGAGATGCTGATATACTTATGCCTGCCTGTCTGGATGAACTCACTGACTGTAGGTGTCTGATCATAAAGCAGGATGAATGAAAGCTCAGAGAGACGGTGGGCAAGGGCAAACAAGTGAGAAAAGGAGGGAGGTCGGGAGTAAAGAGAAGGAAAATATCTGCTGAAATGTGTGACATTTCTTTCTAGTGATCTATTGCTCCAAACGCCTCTGTAGCTCTGTGGTTCTCCTGTTTCTAGTCTTGGTGAAGGGTAGAGAGGGACAGGCAGCTGCTGCACAGGTCAGGACCACTCAGCCCAGAACTACCTCCTGCAAGAGCAAAATACAGACAAAGAGCAAAATCCCATTTTCCAACCAAATGCCATAAGTGAGGTAAACTTTTGACACCTTAAAGACACGTGCAAAGACACTCTGATTCACCAGGAAACGTCACAGAGGTGTTTACAGACCAAACAGTTCTAATGACTCTCTGATAGTTATAGTGCATGCATAGACCTAATGTATGTGGTTGTTTTTGCACCATCAGGGGAATGCTGTGATTGGGCAGCACTCAGCCAATCAATGCACAGTTATGTATGAAGCAAACACATCAATCGAGATAGCAAAAGGCTGGCTAAAAGCTAAATGTAGTGGGTGAATATGTAAAAGCTAAAATTAAGAAAAGACTAGCTCAAAGCTACATTGGCTAAAGGCTAATTACAAGTTAAAAGAAACAAAAGGGTTGGTAAAAGCAGGAAAAAGCTAGCTAAATGAAAGCAATAAAGACATTAAAAATGGTGACAGGGTGGGGAACTGGATGTTGAAGTCACAAAAGAATAGTGCCCCCTGGTGGCTGGCTGAAGTACCTTTTCAAGTCCTCACTGTCAACTGAAATCAATGGGACATTTTTCTGAGTAAACAAAAAAATAAATTGAAGATATTTTTTTCTAATGTTTTGTTTTGTTAATGTCACATGGTTCTTACCTTGCTGTATGTTGAATATGCATTTTCACTACATGTTTAGTTTTAATCAGTTATTTGACTGACGGAGAGAAGACCCAGAAAAAAACCCAGGACACGCTGGACGGACTATAGCCATGTTTCCATCCAATTTTAATAGGAATTTTGAGCTAACTTTTAAAACATTGCAAAAAAGAAATGCGCATCAGACGTATTTCCATCAACTGGCTTGGAGTGAATCAACCAGGCTACGCAAAGTGTAATTACATGAGATGTTGATGTTACACATGGCTGTAATAAACAGGAAGTAAAGCCACAAACTCGCAGGGATACACATCTCAGGACAATGTAGAGAAGTTATCAGGAATGTGTTGCTACCATCAGGAAAGTTATAATTGTTCTGTCATATCAACAATAGTGGATGGATGAATGGACTTGTGTCTTAAAGAGAAGTGTTATGTTACACTAACAGCAGTGTTACAGCCTTTTAGTCATTTTTGATGTGGGGTGTAGGTGGGACTTTTGCATTAGGGTACAGCTTTGAGTCTTGAATGTGTAGACTAACCAATGTAGGGGCACCCAAAGAATGGACATGCTGGCTTCAATTTAGAACAACAGGAGAAGAAGAAAAGGAGCTGATTTGTTCATCTTCAGTATTGTCACTTATATCACTCCAGAGTTCTTTATGAATTATAAAGTACCTACTCTAACGCAGCACATAAAGACCTGATAAACATCATTTTTAGGACTCAAACTCAAACCCCCAGCATCTAAAAATAAAAATGGTAAACTATTTTAAATGGGTACTAAGAAGTGGTTTCCTGCAATCTGAAAGCACCTATAGAAGCTGAAAACTACTTCTTTTCAAAATATACATTTATTTTAGCTTTTAGAGCCCCTTTAATTCACACTGAAATGGAGTCATTTAGAATATTTGTACAGGTTCTTATTACTGCTGATGTCTACATGGTGTGTGAGGTTATTCTTTTACAGGCAGCAGAACTTTTTCGTTATTTCTAACCACAGGTACAGCCTTTCCCCAACACTAAAACCATTAAACATTTTTTATCACTAACCAATATGGCTGAATAAACCTGTCAGGGTGCACTAATATGCTACTGGACCAGTACCAAATGAGCCCGTGTCCCAGTAGCTTCATTATATTCTGCACAAGGCCAGAAGCCACTTATTATTTTAAATAACTTGTTCCACATTTGCCTCTTTCCTTCTGAGAAATATAGCACTGACACAGATGAACCATATATTCTAACACAGGAGCCCAAACTAGGTTCTGGGATTAGCTTTTAAAACAAAGTCACTAAAATAAATTAAAAAATACAAGCTTTATTTATTCATTCATTTATAAAAGTCTTCATAAAAAAAAAAAAAAAACACTTGAAAAAAAAACATTTTTCTGTTACAATATTGTATACATTTTTGCACATCAGTGGCACCATTTTTAAGTCTAACGACCAACTGAAACTCAGCATGATTTAAAATCAACATCTGAAGGGTTAGGGTTTTGTTAAGTATAATTTTATTTTATACAGGGATATGTTTAGCTAGTTTATGTAAAGGGGCGGGACTTAAAACTTGTACAGCTGCCAGCCTGCAGGGGACGCCTGTCCTATTTAACTTCAGTAATTAGTTAGGATATAAGTAGATCTTTTGGACCTCTTGTCCACATCCCAACTGATGTTAGGTGAAGAAAAAACACATTTTGGTTTTATTGGTTTCCAAGGTGGGGATTTTTACAGTTTAAGATGCAGACAGGAAGTACGGAGCTTTTCAGAAACAATGGTGTGGCAAACTATGCAACGTTATTACTGAATGAACCGTGGAGATGTATTTCACTTTATTTATTTTTTTTACATTGATCTCATTTAATTCTGGTCCTGTTGACACTTAACCTTGTTTTTGTGCTGAAATTTAAATAACTAAGATGAAAATGCAAACTGTCGAAAAAAAAAAAGCTACAACAGTCTTGGGAGAATCTGCGAGAATGTTTTTATTTATTTTTGGCATGTTAATAAAACACATGTTTTTGCCTCTTGGTGGTACAATATGAGTATTCCAGCATATTTGTAAGAATGTTTAGATGGAGGAAAAATTTAAGAAGGTTAAAAAATCTGAAAAACTTGTAAAACAATCTATGAGGGGCTAGGCTCCCCTTGGTGTTGCTAGGTCACCGGTATTGTGACATCACAAACACAAGGTTCTGGAAACCATTTGTTTACTGACACTGAAATATTGTCAAAAAACAACTGGGAGTATTTTTTTGGTGCTTGGATAGCTTCTGGAAGCAGTACAGACCCAAACTGAAGCATAAAAACATGTAAAAATGTGAATTTTGCATAATAAGTCCCCTTTAAGTTGAACCAAACTGTACAGATCATAAAAATACTGCAACAGAAAACCTTGTAAAACAGAACAGAATAGGTCAAAATGAAAGTATTTCAGCTCTGTGTGTGTTTCTGTGTTTTTTTTCCTCCATTTTGACAAATGTTTCCTATGTTAGCGCGTAGCATGAGGAGAACAAGACTCTGAGGTTTGTCAAACGCCTCTGAACACGCTGGAGTTCAGTAACTGAACGGATTCAAAGACAGCTGGCAGCTGCTGCTTCAGTCTGCTGCAGAAAGATGTCATTTCCATTTTTTCTTTACTTTAGGTAATCCAAGCTAACATGAAAATGATACTCTTAATTTTGAGCTACATTTATTTTCTTCAGAAGTGAGATGTCTTACATATTTTAATCAGGAGCAGAGTTAAAACATGTTTGTTAATTTATTGATAGGCTCTGATAAGCTCAGCATTTAGCCAAAAAACTCAAACCATAAAGTCAACTCCGTTTTTTTCTCCATAATTCACTTCCTTATCATCCAATAATCTGTGCATTCCTGATCATCCATCAGTGCATCATCAATCACCATCATCCACCCATCCAGAATAAAGTCAAGCCAACAGCAGAGCGGTCATCCATTCATCAGTTAGCCAGTCAATTAGCCACCCATTCATCCAGTCAGTGAGTGCCGAGGCTGGTTGCATCAACCAGTCACATCAGGTCACCTAAGTAATGAGGAGGAAGAGGCAGATTCACAGAAAAGCGTGGAGTCATGACCCACACTTCGCCGCAGTCTGACTCACTTTGTGGCTTCTCTCACATTTCTGTCTGCACTCGCCTGCCGCTCTGTTCTCTCAGCGCCTACTATTTAGACCCTTGACTCATATTTCCACTGTGAGAGGATTACGGTGTCCCCAGGGACAAATTATCGTGGAATTCTGCGGTTCCTTTTCCTCGTTCTGTGTCGGGAGGTTATTCACAGTTTTTTTTTTTTTCCCATGAGTCACTGGAGTTTGGATTTTATATGTTTTAAATTTTGAAGTTTTAATATTCAGAAATTCATCAAAATAGAAGGCTGGTGAAGGAAGTGTTGCAAACCTTGATCATTTTTGCTCTATTTCAAAGGTTTTCTTTCTACCAGGTGCATTTGCAGTGAGCCACAGTATGAAATAAAGTAGAAGTACAATACTGTACAAGATTGAATCTAAATCCTAAAAGCATTAAAAGATGTAAAAAACAAAAATGCTGTTTCTAAAAATGAAGTGTGGACCACTGTGGTTCCTGTAAGAGCCCTTGTGCTCAATAATGTGGGTTGATGTAAAGAAAGAGTGTGTTGCCGGCTGATGTAAAAGACCCTCAACTGGGTTAGGTGCCTTATCGACGTACCATCAAGTGCATAAGTACGTCAGAACTAGGCTGTGATAGTTGAGCTTTGCTGTGGTTATACAACCACAACACTTCTCCAGTGAACAGCAGTTAAACTCGGGGCGAAATCTGCCGGCTGCAGCTTGTGTAACAGATAAAAAAGACACCACTGGCCTGAAGAAACCTTGGCTTCCAGTTTCCATCCATCCAGCCATGCACCATCAACACAGAGCACATTTTAAAGAAGTTGATTTTTTTTCACTGCATGTATTCACGTCAGGGTTCGACAAATCCTATTGCCCGATTGCCCGGGGCAGGTAAAACCCCTAGTCGGGCAGGTGGGTGTGTCCCGAT
>JARVJO010000173.1:9709106-9726584 GCA_031762555.1 Cynodonichthys magdalenae | reverse complement strand
TTAGAGCGTCCAGGAAACACATTTTAACCCCCCCACCCCCACCCCCACACACACACACACACATACACACACACACACACACACACTGAAAAAAGCCTTCACTGAGACCGTCCAATCGGTGCCCCAAAGCTTTAGTGTGGCACTCATCTTAGTGTCATCTGAGGTGAAAAACTTGACATTTTGCAAAGAGAATGCCTCAAATAGTGAATGAATCACCTCAGCAGACGGGTCTTCCAGTGTCCTTGGCTGGCCTATTGTGTTCCGCGCGTGTGTGTGTGTGTGTGTGTGTTGTTTAAAGTCCCCAGTGGGCAGATGATTATCTCAGGACAGCCAATATCCAACAGGTGTTTAAACACCAGCAGGGAAGCAGGATGGCAGCTCTGATAAGGTCACAACATAAACATTCAGCCCCACAACTCTTGATTAAAGGAAAAAGGTTGTTTGGAGGGCTGCTTTTTATTTGCACATTTTACATCCCTCCTCACTTGCTGCTGTTCTTTTTTATTATTATTGTAGTGAAACTAAAGAAAAGAGGAAAGCACTCCTCAAATGTTCCGTCTCAGAAAAGTCAAAGTAAGTTCACATCTGATGAAGTGTTGTGTTTCTTTTTCATTTTAATGTCCTCACCAAGTAGAGTGAAAATAAATCTGGTTTCAATCATTTGAACAAAAGTTTCAATCTCATGTGGTCTAATTTTTAAATGTTTTTATTTAGGCTGAAAAGGGCGATGAGCACCGAGGTTCTGGATGAGACAAGTCAGTCTGACGGTGCTGTAAGTGGAAAACACACTCTTTAATTACAACCTGATGTGAATATTTGTGCATGCAGTCGTCATTTGAAACCTTGGAAACACACAGGAAGACTCTAGGCCCAACATGAGGATCACCTGCTGTTGCACATTCGTTTGTAAAGGATTTAAGCAGTTCTCCAAATAGCTCACACGGCTCAGGTGATAAAGATTGTTACTTTAGCTAAACACTAATCAAAGAGCAAACAGCATAAAATCTAATCTTTTTCCGCCTTTTAAACTCAATCTTTATATTTGGTGACAAGATTTTATTCTGTTTAGTTCAGAAAATCTAAAACTTGGAAGACCTGGAAGTCTTAGGCTTATAGTTGACGCGCCGTCCCCGCCCCTGTGCGTTGGCCCTACGCAGTGTGCCGATGCGTGGTCGTGCATCTCTGAAATTTTGTAAATCCACAAACGCTCCACGCAACATTCAAATAGTTGGTTTGTCTGTCAAGTGTTTGCTCTCCTTACAACATTTTCACAAGTTAAAAAGTGTACTGCCACATGTCTAGCTAAAAACTAAAATGAGCAAAACAACAAGCAAAAATGGTCAAAACCACAGCTAAAAGCTAAAATCAACTAAATCTCTGACTAAAAGCTACAATTAGAAAAGCTGTGGCTAAAAACTAATAGAAGCAGAATGGTATCTTAAAGCTAAAAGAGCAAAAGGGCAACTAAAAGCTAAATATTAGTAAAATAGTAGCTAAAATCTAAAAAAAGCTAAATTGTAGCTAAAATAGCAAAACTGTAGCTGAAAACTCAAAAGAGCCAAGCAGTAGCTAAAAGTAACAAAATGGGAGCAAATAGTTAGAAGTAATAGAATGGTAACAAACATCAATATTTACCAGAAATTAGGTAAAAGCTAAAAGTAGCAAGATAATAGCTAAAAGTAGTTTAATAAATTGTTAAATAGTAGTAAATAAATTGCTAAAAGTTGCTAAATTTGTAGTGAAATGTTGCATAAGAAGGCAACAGTAGCGCAACAGCTATGCTGAAGCAGGTTTCAAAGAAAACAATAGTTTGAAGTAACTAAAGATATTTTTATGTATTTCTTCAGGGAATTTTGTTTTAAATAAAAGTTTCAAAAAGCTAAAATACAAAACAGTCTAATTGAGTTGCTATACGAATAAAACAGCACAAAGAATGCTTTTATAAGAAACTACAAACAAGAAACAATTTGAATTCTAACGTAGCTTTCACACAACTGTTAACTATATTTATTTATAATAAACACATTTTTTATTAGCACCAGCTGGTTCATTAAACAGATGTGACAATGCCAACAAAGTGTTTAAAGGTTTGAATATAAAAAAATATGACTTTAGGCATGTTAGAACTAACACATTTACATACAGAACACCCACATGTCACTTTCAGGAACACACACACCGTTTAATTGTAAGTACACCCACACGTATATAAAAATGCACTCGTTTATTTTTCTTTTACCGACAATAAGCCCCCGATACGCAGTTTTAATCCAGTAAATAAGGTGCAGCAGCTCCTCATCACGGGCCAGGCTCACCCGTTACTCAGAATCTGTTTTCTGAGAACAAGTTAAGCCACGTGTGGTCGACGATGACTCACCGAGCTCGGCTGTTGTTTCTCTCTCAGCTCATTAGAATTCAGAGCCGATGTATCTGATGTGTTAATGACTGGTGCCATTTCACTGCGCTTTTCCACAATCCACTCCATCTGGGTGGCAGAAAACCTCCCTGACCTGTCCTCGCTTTTGGGTCACGCTCCAGTTCAAGTTAATCAACCTAATCAGCTTTTATCCATTAATTTCCACGTCTTTATGTAACACAACCACTTGTTTAATCAGCAGCACCTTGGTATCGAGCGTTTGAGTGCACAAATCTCACCGAAGACAAAACCTGCGACTTAGCCGCATCGATCCTGGCGCTCAGGTTGCATCCCATGGGTGCATCAGCATCAGCTCGCAGGGAGAAACATGAGACAAACTACTTAGAGGCAAACTAACAGTCTGTATGCCTCACATGCACAAACATGTTCACGCAGACTGGAAACCACAGATCAATAATGTTTCTCAGAAGTGAGATGTTTTGTACTTTACTGTGTTACAGTCTGACTACAGTCCACAACAAGAGGCTCTGATGAAGAAACAAGCTGCCACACTGGAGGACATCAAGGTCCTAACTAATCAGGTACGATCGATGTGTCTCGTTCTTGTCCCCTTTCACAATTTATGTTTTCAACAGAACTGATAGGGCAAAACCAGGAACAGTCTTTTATTTTTGAATTTAATGAAATCACGCAGCTTCATCCACCTCTTCTTCTAAAAAAAATGTTTCCTTAAAACTTTCAGTAATTCACTAGTTGTTTATTAGTGATTTTTATACATGTGTCTATCTGTTAGCAAAATATATCTTCAACTGCTTGACAAAGTTTAGTCAAACTTACAGGAAATAATCATTGAATGAACATCTACAAGTGATTACCTTTGAAGCTAACCCATTTAAATAAGGCCACAACAGCCAACTGACATTAGAAAACAAATAATCGTTACAATTCTATTAATTTTACAGATATTGTGCAAATATTTGGTGGGGTCGGAGCTGAGAGTAATTTCCAACATATACTCTGTGTGTTAGCAAAATATCTCATGAACGACTGAACAGATTTCAGTGGTGGGCATGCTTCCGCTAATCAGCTAACAGCTAACAGCTAATGGGCAAATTACTTTTTCGTTAAGTCGATTAGCTTTTTCACAAACTTTAAAAACTGTTACCGGACCAATTAGCTTCAGCTAAATTAGGATTTGCCAACTTTAAACTAACTAACAGTTAAGATCAGCAGGTTTGTGTCACCAGTCTTCAGTTGGAATGAGACAAAGACGTTATGCAGGCTGAGTGACAGTCGTCTTAGCGGTTAGCCGTTAGCTCTTAATGTTAGGTCCACAATTTTTTTTGACATATTTAGTATTAGCACAGCTATATTATTAGTTAGCGGATTAGCTTTTTTACAAACTCTGAAAACCGTTAGCAAACCAGTTAGCTTGTGCTAAAGCTTTTTCACTAAATTTGAAAACTGTTAGCTTCCACTAAATTAGATCTTGCCAACTTTAAGTTTGCTAACAACTAACTAACAAGCTAACATCAACAGGTTTGTGTCAGTCCCACCAGTCTTCAGCTAGACATGTGACACATACTGAGTGACAGCTGTTTTGGTGGTTAGCAATAAGCTGTTAGTGTTAGCTTCCACAAATGTTTTTGACATGTTTAGCATTAGTGAAGCTATGGCTGTGTCCAAAACGAGAGGCCGGGTCCTCCGAAGGACCCGGTCTACCCGGTCAAGGTGGGCCAGGTCCTTGGTAGACCGCAAAGACCGGAAGAAAGTCGCTGTGAATTTGGACAGTCTAACCTTCGGCTTTATTCCCGCCCTTACCCAGCGTATGTCTGGTTGCCTAGCAACCGTGACGATAAACAGATGCAAAATTAGATCGAAATTAGAAAAAAATCAACGTATTAGCGTTATTAAAGTCACAAAACAATAAAATTAACTTAAAGACAATAATTGAAGAACTAATGGACCCGCTGAAGGTGCATGTTTATTTCGTTATACCAGATCATTTTTTTCTGATAAAAATAATATTTAAAAACATGTCTATACAAATGACAAAAGTATTAACAACACAACCGCTTGAAACTTTTAGGTTTTATACCGCCAGATTTTAATTTAAAACGTATTCCTTTCTTTCACTTTATCCACCATTATTAGCAAAAAAAAATTTCCGGAAGGCCCGCAATGCATTATAGGATATGGTGGGCCGGGAAGGATCCATCTGATCCAGTCCTTCAATTTGGGGCAAAGGAAGGATACATTTGTCGGCCACATCGGAGGAGTCTTCGGATTTGGACAGCCACCGACACGGCGCTGTGATGTAAGCGGCCAACAAATTCGGCCTTCGGAGGACCCGGCCTCTCGTTTTGGACACAGCCTATATTGTTATTTAGTGGATTAGCTTTTATACTAACTCTGAAAGGTTAGGAGTTAGCGGACCAGTTAGCTTCCACTAAATTAGATTTTGCCAACTAACAAGCTAGGTTTGTGTCAGTCCCACCAATCTTCAGTTGGAAGTAGACGAAGTCGTGTGACGCAGACCGAGTTACAGTCGTCTTAGCGGTTAGCAATTAGTTGTTAGCTTCCAGAATTATTTTTACATTTAGTGTAAGTGAAGCTACATTTTAAGTTAGCTAATTATGAGTTAGTGAGGCTATTTTTTTTGGTTAGCTGTGCCCACCTTTGGATTTTAGTGAAACTCTCAGAAATTAAATATTGGCCGTACCTCTTAAACTCCTTAACCCAATATTTAACCCAGTCCAAGAAGGCTGCCACAACTAATCAACCTTAGGCGGGTATATGAATTCCTTCAAGGAATGCTTAGCCTTACAGATCTGTTTCAGATTTTTCTAAAACATATCGCAAGTTTTCAAACGGATGCTGAACTGTGGCCATCTGTGTGTTTTACCGTGTTGTGCGTAATCCTGCAGAGTGACACATCCAGGAAACAGCACTCCGAGCTCCCACAGCTGGAAATGATGTCAGAGTTTCAAATATATATCTATTTTATAATTACAACGCTCTCCTTTGAGTTGGAGAAATCTTGGCAGCTAATGTTGAGAAAAGAGGTGTGAAACAGTTTCAATGCTGACGCGCTAATGCCAGATGGATGGATGGCTCAATAATAGTATTAGCTTCCAAGTACAATATTTGATGTAGTGAGAAGCTGTGGGAGGAATTCAAGTGAGGATAAAAAAAACAAAACATGAGCTTAATAATGAGGATAACATAATGTGAAGTAATGTTTATCATCTGCTGCTGAAAGACAAAGATGGATCATAATGTGTGTGTGTCTGCTAAGAAAAATATCTCATAAACCACTTGCATTTTAATAAAAACTGTAGGAAGTAAACACTGGGTGTAAATTTACAATAGATTAACTTTTGGAGTCAATGCAATTCAAAATGTTTGTCAAATTCTGCGTGCATTCTTTTAAATTTTTAACACAAGGTGGGCATTGAGACACATTCAGTTAAAAAAAATCCTGATTAAAATCAATCCATCCTGGATTCAAGCCAACTCTCTGACATAACATGTTTGCATGTTTCCTTTCAAGCAAAAACTAAATGTGACGAGTTTATTTAAGGTCTTGCACTGTTTGGCCTCTGTGTCTGCAGCTCAATCAAGAGGCTCTGACCGAGCATGCTCAGAAGCGCCGGACCCTGCCGGCGGAGGTGAAGGAAGCGGTGAACGTCTGCGTGGGGTCACACTTCCCCGAGTACGTGGATGAGTCCGGGGACAAAAAGGCCGGGGGTCAGTGCTTCTACGGAGACGTCTTTCTGGGTTAGAGCTGCGTAACCATCACTAATCTCTGAATTTAATTCAGCCTTCATGTTTTGTTAATCGAGTTGTTGCTTGAACTGCTTATATAACCCAAATTTTGAACATTATTATGAAAGTAGAAGGTTCATTTAGTGAATTTTAAAATGTTTTATTCATAGTGCAAGTGTCCTTTAGAGGCCGTGATGTTCCATTGAATACGCTGATCCAACATGTAATAGTTTAGAAATAGATTTTTTTTAAATGAGGTTTTATTTTTGCTTCATCACACCCAAAACTAGAGCAGGCAGTGACAAATATCATCCAAATTTTCCACTAAACGTCTTTGCAGTTTTTTTATTATGTTAAATATTAAGAATAAATGTAGCAAGAAGTTTTTTTTCACAATCTGCAGGCCAAGTGAGACAGTGTCTCCATTTGTCACACTTCAGCACGACTTGTGTGATGCTGTGAGGCCAGAGCAGAGAATTCACTCAAACCCTGATTGAACTGCACAGAATCAAGAATCAAAAGCTGAATTTATTCTTTGATGTGAATCAAAATCATTCAGAGACAAACACTTGAACATGCAGGATTAAAACAGGCGTAACGTTTAGATTTAAATCATTAAATCCAACTTCATCGAGGTCGGTTATGAAGTTGAAGCAAACTATTTTTAGACATTTATGGTAATCTAAATCTGAGTTCATCAACCGTCATGAATATCGTCGCAAGACTTGTGGGTTTTAAAAACAGCTTTGTGTAAAAAATTTAAATGAATGCAAAAATATTCCCAGTTTATTTTAGGAGGGAAAATGTTCTCATTAGAAGGAATAATTGGGTTGCTGAGATCCGGTGCACGAGGAGGTCTGACTGCCTCGTTTTCAGGACCAGAAGCATTTAAACGTTTTTTTTCTCTCATATGTAACTTTATAGCTTCATGGGTGGAAATTCACAAACTTTACTGAAGGGTTAAGAAAACATTATGGATTGCCTTTGCACAGCTCTGTAAGTTCTGCTTTATAAAGTCATTTTCAAATGCATAATCCCGTCATTATGGAAGTGACGTTTGCACAAATAAAATGATTTTTCTTGCGTTTATTTCCCCACTAACTGGAGCTGAGTATTTATTTAGCAATAATATTTGTCATTTGTCAAAAACTGCCAGTTAATAAACCAACATTTAAAAATGCACATTCCTGTTTTATTCTTTTCATTCTCACTGAAGACTTACAGAAAACATATAAAGAGGGCAGAGGCAGTAAGTCTTCCAAGGAAAAATAGAGTTCTATATTGCTATACTTTTATTCAACCATTATTTCAGAGAGGAAAAACTCCCTTTTAACAAGAAGAAACCTCCAGCAGAACCAGGCTCAGGACAGGCGGACATCTGCCTCGACCGGCTGGGTTTTGGGACATGAAAGGGAAACGGAGAAAAACAGAAGGACTGGTCCAGGTGTATGAGTCGAGAGAGTGAGGGTGGAGAAGGGGAGGAGGTGGGTTGAAGCTTGGCTGGTGAGCAGGAGGAGCCGTGGATGGAGGGCCTTATATATGGAGACTTGTCTGATGCTGATAGGCTGTGGCAGGAGCACAGGCTGGAGAGAGTTTCCCAGATTGAATTTATGCCTAGGGTTCATTAATTTAGGACCTGAAGTGAGTTGGAGCTTATTATTGCTTATTTCTACTATGTTTTATCTGTTGAGTTATTCAAAAAATTCATAAATTCTGTTTTTGGCTATTTGTTTCAAAAGCAGTAAGATCTTAATATATGTGGATGTTTGCAGTTGTAAGGTTAGTGCACTGATACTTATATATGGTTCAGTATCCTGATGGGGGTGCATATAGCTGACTATAAAATGCATCATTTATACATAAATGTTGATAAATGTTAATTCTTTACACTAAAAAAATGGTTTAAACTGTTAGTTGACTTTTACTCAATTCTTTGGCAACTACAGCTGTTTAAATGCAATTTTCTTTTAGCGGGCTGATGTAAACTAAACGTAGCATGAAAAATAAGTAAATTAGCATTTGGTTGATTATTTCTTTGTTGTAACAATGCTTCTTGGTGATAGATTTTATAGTGAGCACCTGGGGGCACCAGAAGCTCAAAACAAGAATCAATAGCAGCAAAATAAGCTGTGTGGCAGAGATGATTAGGCATTTTTTTCATGTGCACTGAGCTCTACTGGTCATCCCATACATGCATGTTCCTTACAAATGTGGCAGCATTTAAAAGGAAGGTTTTCCAATGGTACAAGATTTATTGCCCAAAAGCATTGTTACAACAAAGCTTTAATCTAACAAACACTAATTTTTAAAGCAAAATCAAATCAAACCACATTCCAATCTTTAAATCTGTTTTAGACATCAGTAAAAGTTAAAACAACATGTTTACCTTTTGTATATGTGACATTCAAGCTATTTTGGACTTGTTTTAACAGCACACATTAATGATTTTATTCAACATTTTATGGTGATGGTATTTTTTTCATAATGGAAAAGATTCTGAGGCCATTCGTTGTTTATACAAAGTTGTGTTTTAGTAGTGCTGTGACAAACTGTAATATGGGTGACTTATAAATTTGGAGAGGTGGTGTTGTTGTGGTGGTGGGTTTTTTTTTTTTCGTCTTTATGTTCTTTCAGATACCTTGATTTAAGTTGCTTCTCAGCCTTATGAAGACATATTTTTTCTTCTTGTTGAAATCTTGTTCTTTTGTTTAGGGTTAACACAGACGAGTGAGGAGTTTAGGCACCAGATGTTCTTAGCTAGTAAAAAGAAAACTAGTTTATTGTCAAATACATAATTTTCCAGCTCATGCACACAAACCATGAGTCTCGAGAAGGAGACTAAAGCATTTCAGATGGATTTATGACTTATATTTGTGGTTTGAAGAAAAATAAAAGGCTGAAATTTCATTCAAGAAACTGGGCTGCAAACAACACCTGCTGGTAAAAATGATTGTCTTGTTTTGTGTGAATGATTTGCCCAGATCTTTTTTTTTGGGGGGTTTAAAAATAAAAATAACCCTGCTTAATATTTTGAAGGAAAATAACCTGTTTAGTTTTTAATGTGCACTTGAGAGATCCAAATACCTCATTAAATACAATCAGGAGGCAAAAAGAAAACAGGTTTATATCTACAAATAATGCATGAAATAAGTTGCAGACAGGAGTGTAGAAAAAGCTACACAAACCTTTTTTTTTGTTCACTGAATTCATCGGGAGCTGAACTGTGAGTAAAAAGAGTTGTTGGTACATGATTTCATTTCAAGTGTCTATGTTTGCTAGAGCATTTGGCACATTATGTCTTGTCTGACTGTCAATAACACATAATTTAAAATCTTTTCTCTCCAACAAATGCAGCATCAGTCATGGATCAAGTGTCACATATTAAACACGGTAGAGGAGAGAGTATGCAGGTAAAACCCTCTCAGACACACTCAGAGGCACTCGTTCCTTCACCTCTTCGCTCACATGCAGGCTCTCATTATTAAACCGAGTTTCTCCGTCTGAGTCACCATCCACTGCAGTTTGTCCATTTTTGTTTGGATTTCTGCATCGTTCTTCTGAATTAGAATGACATGAATGACATTTAAAAGGAGGAGGAATATCGGGACAGATCACCAGGGGACACATCTTGTGCCCGAGAGTCCTGCCACCTCATGCGCAACACAGACGAACTGTTAGCTTTTGAGTGTGAATCCAGTCAGCCCTGATTCACCAGGCTGATCTTGCATAAGGAGAAGGCACCTCCGGCAACTCAAACCAGCTGGAGAGGAACGGCCCCAGACCTTAAACATCAGGGTAAACCTTAATAACAGGAGAGTTAAGAAAAGGAGGAAAACTACGGAGGAATATGCAGAAAGATGCAAGATAAGGTGAAAGAAGATAAAATTAAAGATCTAATTATAAAAAGGAATTACCCAAATTATTTGCCTATGTTAAATACAGAACAGTAGCAGTAAAATGCTTCTCAGATTAAATTTAAAGTTAACTCAGTAGGTGAGGCAATGTCAAATCATTACACTCCCTCCCCCATGCTTTACAGCTGAAGATGAAGTTGTTTTTTGTTTTTTTCTTTGAATTTTCATAAACAAATCACTCGATTTCTACATGTTTCTGTTTAAACAGGATATTAAAAAACGTGACATTTCTCTTAAAGTTTATGAATTTTAGTGAAGAAGATAAAACTGAGTTGTTAAAGCTAAAAAGCAGACCACTAAAACTTAACCTGCAAAGCACTAACTAAAAAGTTGTAAAATAATTGCTAAAAGTACTAACTAAAAAGTATCAAATCTGCAAAAGTAGAGCACAAGCTAAAAGCAAAAAGTAGCAAAACCGTATCTAGAAGCTAAAATTAACAAAACACCAGCTAAAGGCTACTAGTAGCAAAAATGTGTCTAGAAGCTAAAAGTTAATAGCTTAAAGCAAAAATTTGCAAATTGGTGACTAGAATATAAATGTAACAAATAACTAAAGTCTAAGAATAGCAAAACTAGATGCTAAAAGTTGCAAAACAATAGCTTAAAACAAAAAGTAGCAAAAGGCTACAAAATGGTCAAACTAACAAAAGGCTATAGAGAAATGTTAAAATTTGTAAATGTTAGCAACAACAAAAGATTTGCACAAAAGGGTAGCAAAAATCTTCAAGTAGCTAATGCTAGCTAAAAGTGTGAAAATGTTAGCTCAAACCTAAAAGAAGCTAAAATGTAACTAAAAGTAACAAAAGGCTAAGTACAATTTTAAAAGTTGCAAATGGCTAGATTAAATTAGCAACAGGCTAGCTCAAATCTGAATTTAAACAGAATAAGTCACCTTAACAGTTGTGTTAAAAATACAACTGAGATACTTAAAACATTAAACTAGAAATGAAAGACTTCATTCTGGATCATGTTTTATGTGAAACCTGAAATCAGTAAATGAAACAACAGGCAGCAACAATCAAGTGAAGCGCTCGCTGCAGTCCTCTTCCTCTTGTTGCTTCCTGTATGAGGACTCCATGACCCAGGAGGTAGAGTCCTGGTCCACGGTCCGTCTTGGCTTGAAGTGGACGCCATCCTGAATGAGTCCTCAGTGCCCACACACACCACCCACCCACCCACACACCGCCTGCTGGGGCTGCATCGGTCTGTGGATAATTCTGAACATGAGAAGTGATTTCACGATCAATGCACAGTAGAAACTTTATGTTAAACCCTTTAAAATCATAATCCCCCCACTCGTCAGGTGAGTGACCCCCCTCCCCCTGCCCCCCAGATCTGTGAGGGTCTGTGAGAAGAGCCTTCACCTTCTCATAGATGCAAATCTTCACCTCATGCAGTCAAAAACACGATCACACACACAGAGAAGGACCACTCTCTAAAAGCAAATCTGCCTTCCCCCCCTTTTTTTCTCCAGGCAGATTTAAAATTCTTGCATTTTCACATCATTTTGATGCCTCGTTGCATAAGGACACGTCCATGGCCTCAACCGCTCCGGGGGTGGGAGCATCTGTCGAACCATGAGTTTAAAGGACCGAAACATGAGAGTGGTATCAGTACCCTGGCAGCTGCTTTCACTCTTACATAACCATAAGGATGCTTGGCTTCAGGTGCAAGTCACTGAAAATAATGGTTCATTTTTTCCTGGCAGTGCTGCTCACAAAAAGTGGTTGAGAGTTGCGAAAAAGGCATTTCTATTTTAAAGAAACTAATGTTTTGTGCTTTTTTATACATGTCATATAAAGTCACAAGGGTCCAGGAGCTCTTCAGTCTTTTAGTCCTGACAATTTTTACATTTTGTTTTAAATTCATTGATCTTTATGAGGTTTTGCTACATTATAAAAGCAAACTTGCAAGTGGTAGAATTGAATTAGAGAAGTTTTTTATTATTATTATTTATTTTTTGCAGTCTATTATTACCCAAAAGTACTCAAAATACATTTTTTAATCAGCTGAGTGGAACATTGAAAGGCTGTTCTAAGGTAAAGAACAAAAAGAAAAAAAAATAACTTGTGCTCTCAGATCAAATTAAAATTAAATTACTCTTTTAAATTATCCAAACCATTAGGAAAACCCAAGCTGTCTCCTGGTTTTGTCTTTTTGACATGACAGTGGTGTCAGTTTTCTTTTGCTTCCTGGAAAGAAAATGAACAATGATTTTTTTTTAAATAAATATTTCTGGCAAAGGTGGGAACTAAAAATACACATACTTAAAAAAAAAGATTTTTTGAATCACTGCTGTTGTTAAAACCTGCACAAATAAAAGATATTTAAACCCCCTTCTTTAGAAAATATTGTTAAATGTAAAAAATGCTTTTTTTTAATCACTTTGACAAATTTGTGCAAAAAATACACTCATCTTATTGTATCAGTGACAAACTTTATCTCCATTATTTATTAATTATTCTTTTTTTTGCATTTAATATGACATGGGCTGAAAGGAACAGTGGCTCTGCTGTGAGCAGCAGATCGACACCCACAATGTCAAGTCGACATGCATTTCATGTTAAAGCACTTAAGGCAGCTGAGTCACCAAGTGCCTCTTATCAGAGAAATAACAGTCATACTGAGGGCTCATTTAATGTGCAGTTTGAAACGTAAAATAAGAGACGCTTTTTGCTGAACACTGAGCAACGTGAGCGGCCGAGCATGTGGGAGCGAGAACAGATACGGCCTCGAGGTCATCGGGTCTTTTAAGAAGTGAGTTTTCTCCAAGGAGCGGCAGAGTGGGCTGCCATTCACCGAGCAGCTGAAGGTGAAGTCTGACTGATCCTGTTCTTCTGCTGATGATGATCATGTTTACTTTCATGGGAAGGTGCAGACATGAGTTACTTCATTTTAATTAAATGGGAAAAAATGTTTTTATTAAAACACAGACTATAAAATGTCAAAGAAAACAAAAAAATGGCATTTTTTGCAAAAATGCAGTGTGAATACTGAAAGAAGCAAAACACTGAGAAAGACTGGCTAAAAGATATAAGTTGCAAAGATGAGCTAAAGTACTATTACAATAGCTAAAAGTATGAGAAAGCTAGTAAATGAATTAAAACAGGAAAAAAGTCAATAGTCAAGTGTCAAAATACTTGCTAAAAGCTACATTTAGCAAATTGCTAGCTTAAATCATATTGTAGTAGAACTGTAGATAAAACTTAAAAGTAACAAAGGGGTAGGTACAAGCTAAAGTAACTAAATATTTTAAAAAACTGGCCAAAACTAGCAAAAACCAGCTAAAAGTATCAAAAAGCTAGAAAATGAACTACATACAGCAAAAGTAACTAATAGCCAAATGTGTAAAAACAACTTGCAAAAAGGAACATTTAGGAAATTGCTAGCTTAAAGTAAAAAGCAGTAGAACTGTAGCTAAGTCTAAAAGTAAATGGGTTGCTAAAGGTTGAAAGTAGCTAAAAATAAATAATGTACAGCAAGTCAGTATCCTGGAGCAGATTTTAAAGAGAAAAATGTTTTTTAAAGGAACATCTTTATGTATTTCTTTAGGGAAAATATTTGTAAACAAAGTTATATATTTTGAAGATTAAATGCTGAATCAGCTCTGTCTTTTTTCACGGTTCGTGTAAAATAAAAGCTGCCCTCTGCATTTGCCATATAACCTCAGAGTGCTTGTTTTTTTGCTTTTTTCCCTCTGAAATAAGCAGAGCTGTCAGTTGCCGTGACAGTGTGGCGAGCTTTTTACTCCAAGTGCTGCTGAGTGTTGCTCAACCTGGACTCCAAACAAATACATTTGTTGTCCATTTGTACAATTTATTGAGCTGTCAAATGCAAGGCGGGCCTGCGAGGTCATAAATAGCTCCTGTCAGACAAGAGATGGAGGGGGGGGGGGGGGGTCTGTTTTTCTTCATTTCTTCCTCATCACTTCAGGAAAGGAATTCCTATCAGACCTGATAGATCAGGGAAAGCTTCAGGTGGTTCTTTTGAAACAACACTGGTGTAAAATGGAGAGAAGAGTACTTGGATACTGATGGATTTTATTACTCAGACAGAAAACTTTGTACTTATTGCTGCTTACAGCGGGTCCTTGTTGCACGCTTTAGAGGAACAGGCCTATTGAACTTATTGGATTCAGTAAGTTTGGGCACTTTATTTCATGTAAGCATGGCCATAATTTATGCGATTAAGAGGGACAGGTTCTATAAGATACTTTCTGCATTCTCTTTTTTTCTCTCTCCCATAAAATGTTGGTTTTTGTCAAGCCTTTGTATTTGTGAATTAATTATTTGTAAAAACAGATGAGTGAAATAAAAAAGTCGTGAAAATAAATAAAATAAATTTGGACCAATAATCACAACCCTCCAGTACTAATTAAACTGGAAGAGTTAAAGTTCTGTTCTGTCATGGTTTTTCAATAATCGCCCATTTTTGTGTTCTAATCCATTTAACTTGTTTTTAACATTATTGTACGACTAGTCTTTTCTTGGTTTTTATATGATCTGTGTGTGACTTTCCTTAAAGTTGTAATTTTTGTGCAGAACATGCTAAAAAAATCTGTCCTGATTTGCATTTTTACTCTTTTACTGTCACGTCCTTTCCTGTCACGACACAGGAAAATGCTCTGTAGGTGTTTAATTTACAGTTGTCCAAAATGTCTCAGTTTAAGAGCTGATATTAAAGTCCTCCAAACCAAAGGGCAGAAGGAAAAGCCTACTGTTTACCATCTGGTTGAGAACAATTCAAGGCAGTAATTGATGACAGTGGAGGGTGCAGAGACAGTTAGGGGTCTGCCTCATGGCCAGAAACATACCATGATTGCCCCCTGTCAGCTCCTTCAGTTTCAACCCTATACCTCCATCTCTGATTAAAATATATATTTCTAAAAATCAGTTAAGTCACTGCTTTGCACATGCCAAATCTAAAACAGTTGGGACATTGTGTACAATGTAAATAAAAGCATTGATTTGTAAATCTCAAAAAACCCATATTTATTCACAGCATGTATGTATGTGTGTGCCTGTGGGTGTGTGTGTGTGTGTGCGTGGGAGGGATTATATATTTTAATTTTATGACAACCTATCTCAAAAAGCAGTCATGAACACAGTTCCGCTAATCCCCTGACAGCTAGCTAATAGTGGAGCAAACTTTTTGTTTTGCAGATTTTGGCACTGTTACATGTACTGTAGCACGATGTTTTGTGGTCCTCCCAGTGGAGTTTGATGCTATTTTCCCAAATTTATTTACGTTGGCTCTGGTAGCGGCTCTATCTCTATCAGAAGATCTTTCCTGCCCACAGCCATCACCATCTACAATAACTCTTTAGTTAAATGAGTTACTACAACATCTAATTTCCCTCTGAGATCAATAAAGTATTTTTGAATTGAAATTAAACTGAATTAAATTAAAGTGAAGTGAAGTGAATCGAATCTACCGTCAGCTGTGGGGACAGGCAGAACATGGGGGGAGATAAATTCACCTGCAGTGCAGACGAGCAGGGAAATGAGGACGGGGAGAGGTAGAGAACTGATTTCTAGCGGGTTGGGAGATGGTTATTTAACTTTATTTATATATAGTTTTTTGTCCTACAGGTTATTAGAGGAAAAAATACATTTGAAGCTAAGTTTTTGAAAAAAATCTGTGCAATTGCCATATATATCCGTATATTTGAAAATTGAGGGAAAATCTGTGTAATTTACAGACAGTCCGTACAACTTGACATGTATGTGAACTGCAGGCAGGCCAGTTCAGCACCTGGACTCTTCTACAACAAAGCTCTGCTGTTGCTTTGCTTAAATACGCAAAGCCTTCCCTGAAAAAGATGTCTAGATTGGGAACATGTTGTAAAACCTAGCTGTTTTGTTTTTATTTTTTTTTAATAAATGGTGCTTTTCAAATGTGTAAGCTGCCCAAATAAATAACTAAAAATGACACTTGAAAGCTTTGATTAGGTTTATCATATTTTTTTTGTTAATAAACATTACGTGATGAATAACAGTGACCTCACCTCACCTCACCTCAACCTTGAAGTTGATCCACGCACCATGGTAACACAGTGACAGCAGACCAGCTGCTGCCTCTTTCCCAGAACTGAAAGCGTGCAAAATCTCAGTTCACTCAAGACGGCATGAGCCCCTGTATCAAATCAAAAGGGCATTAAAGGGACTGAGCAGACACACACAGACCCATGATTGTCCTTGGTGAAAACCGAATTCATAATTTCCGTGCAGTTCGTCCCTGCAGGAGACGTTATCCCTGACTGCTCAAACTGAGTTACACAACAGCGAGGACAAAAAAGTCTAACTGTGTTTTGTTGCAATTCTGTAATAAAGCTAACCAGTTCTGAGAAGGTTTGTTTTGTCCCTCAGTCAGACTAATTGTACCTTTGCTTTTAGTACTTTCCTCATAACAAACTTGTGCAGGGAGCGGAAAAGCAAAGGTTGCCACAAGTTGCAACCTGTTTGTCACAGTCCGGGGCAGGTGATAGTCTGAACCATATCATTATCAGGTGTGAGCAATTAGCATGTAGAGGATGAAACTGACCCCTGGAGATTAAGAACATGTTGAGTCATTGGTAAGAAAACATTTTTAATAACTATAAATAGGTATTGTCGAGGATCCCGCTTTATGCTCATGTACTGATTCAGTCCCAGGCGTTCGTCGCTAAGCTACTTCATCAAACAATTTGTTTCCATTTACAAGTATTTGTGATGAACTTTATTTTTTTAGGGTTATGCAGCATTGGGAGAGCATTTTCCCCCGGTGGTTAATTAAGACATTTAAGGCCGTGGATAACACCTTAACTTGACTCAAGCTTTTTAATTTTTGATCAGACTCAGGCCTCGGAATGAATGATAGATCAGGTATTTACCACGACGGCTCTGCTTTTTTTTTGCATGCATCTGTCCAATTAGGAAGTCTCATGGTACTGACTCATTCACATTCTGAATATTTTAGCCACATTTTATGCCTTTCAGTCCATTTTTCGTATTCAGTGCCAGAGTAGCGTGGCAGCTTCATGTCGTCGGGTGAGGGTGAATTTGTGAGGGTTTGTTGTTGTCATCAGTAATTAGGCAGTGTTACTTAATTAATCACTGCTATTAAAAAAACGTTTTAATTGTACTGTGTAATATTTTTACCTTTAAAGTTTTCAGTTTATGTGTTGCATTTACAAAGATTGTTCTAATTTTGCCAATAAATTAAAGATCTCTATTTTAGCATGTTTTAGCATGCAACACAGAGTTTATAATTTCAAAGAGCAAAAACACATTTATATGAGCAAGTATACACAAAACCTATATGTATACATGTTCTATCTAACCTAAATCTTTTTGAGTGAATCAATGAATGAATGACTTTTTTTATTTCAGACAATTAACAAATTTAAATAATAAATAAATCAATTTCAGAAATACATCT
>JARVJO010000173.1:9595193-9705971 GCA_031762555.1 Cynodonichthys magdalenae | reverse complement strand
CTTTTTATCTTGTGATCTTGTGATCTGACAATGATTATTTATTAAAATAATTATTTATAATTATTTTAGTTAATTTTTCTCTGACAAAGGTAAAAAAGGGATTTTTATTTGTGTTATCTGTTGAGTTAGCAAAATATCTCATGAACCATTTGGCAGATTTTAATGAAACTCTGGATGTAATAGTTGAGTGTACATCTACAACTGATTACCTTTTGAAATCAGCCCAATTCAAGATAGCTGCTAAAGCTAATTAAACCTGGCAAACAAAAAGATGACTATAACTTAGATAGCTTAGTCGACTGTAGAAAAAGCCAATCAGCTCAGAGCGTCATTCTGACACCACAGCTGTGCAGCCAATCAAGTTACCTTTCATCCAATATGCAACTTTTGTGGGTGGAAACGTAATTCTGCCATTTTCTCCCCCTAGTTTTGAGGACAGTGAACATGAAAAACCTGTTTTTGGTTTTTTGTTACAATTAGGTGGCTAAGAATGCTGCAAAAGTAGAAATGTTTTTGTTATGAAGTGTTTTGAGTGCTTCAAGAAAAGGAAGAGGGAATTTTGTGGCAATGAAAATTCATAAAAGAAAGGATTATAACTTTGTTTTGGCCGCAATCTTGGATTACTTTTGGTCAAAAGAAGAGGACAAATTATGCATCAAAAGTAAGTGAAAAACATTTTTATTCTGCTGCTGGAAGTTTTGTAAGCTGTGTGGATGTAATACTTTGAAAAAAGTAAGGATTCATTTTGTGTTGTGTTTTGGTTGAGATTGCTGCATGTCCACCATCTGTGATTTATATTGCTGATTAATATATGTTTTTTGTATTTTAATCAGGCTATGAGTAAACATGGATGGTAGAATATAATGAATATAATTTATGAGGTTTTTACCTTTCACTTGAGGCATCAGTGAAGTCTCTGTGTTGAAGCATTTTGAAATTACAATATTTTTTTGGAAAATTTGTTTAGACTCAAATATTCATTTTTAATGCTTTTGTTACCAAATTTGAACTGGTTACAGTTCAGAATCTATATTTTAGCTCAATATATTTTCATTCCCTTAATACCTCCTTCCTGTCATGTTCTGGGACACTTTAAAAATTGTAAAAGATTTTAAGTGAGACAAAAATCTTAGTGTATTTTAACTTCAACAAATAAATACTAATTAGTTACAAAAATTCAGATTGATAGCTTTAAAAAGAGTTCCAAAGGGTTCAAGAGCAGTACTTAGTTTAATGCTTTTCAGGGTGTTTTAAGGAATTTTAGGCCAGGCAGTGCGCATTTTAAAAGGTTAAATAATAAAAGGGTATCCTGCAACTTTTGACTCAAAAGAGCATCCTGTGTCTTTTGACTTACTCTGAATTTTATACTGAAAGTCACAAGGAAGCATTCAATGCCCATCCATCAGTAAAGGGTAACTCATTTTTATCCCTTTTTTTTTTTCTGCACAAGACTGCATTTGGTTCAAGAGGCCACACTGAAGAATCTATTAAAAACTCCCTATAAATCTTGAGGTTTAAGATGACACCCCAGAGTTAGAAAATAAAAAGCAGCCAAAAGTCTTGACATGATAACTCAGTCACAGCTCGTGAACCTGCCTGAGGACACCTGCAGTCCGAACAGATCGCATCTATTTTTGTCCTCTGATTAGAAAAAAGCTGCCAAATGCTGAGTGTTCAATCTGGAACACCAGATCAAAAGTAAATTCTACTGAAACAGCTTCGATGGGTTTTATGGTTCCATCGACTACATCACGGACTGCAAAAGCAAAAAAACTGTGAAAAATGTTCCGATGAAGCCCCCTGTGTAGGAGGCAGAGAGAGAGGGTTATGTCATCATCTCGCTGGAATATAAATGATGCTACGTGTTGGTTTTATTTTGAATAAGTTGACCCACAAGCAATTCAAAACCTGGACATGTCTAAGATACAATCAGCAGTGGTTCATCGAAAACAAAACGATTTTAAGTGATGCAGGCTGACAGAAAATTTTCAAACAAACAGCTCAGATTGACTGTGGTCCGTTAAATAAAAACTACATGAAAGAACTTGCTGGAATTCATGGCTACAATCAGGACTAAGAAGCGTAAAAATATATCTTCAAGGATTTTTAATAAAGTTCAACCTTACATGAACCTTTACGAACAATATATTTAAATATATCAACTCTTAGGATTTTAACATTATTTAGTCAAAAAGCACTGTCTTGTTAAATTTCCTTGTTCTTTAGGTTTGAGACCAAGAACAACTTTGTGAAATGAAACTTTGAAGTGAAGTGACTTCACCCAGTTTAATATCACTTAAAGTTTGCACCAGTATAAAAAAACCAAAAACATTTATAGTAAAGTAGAAAACAGCAACATTGTCAGGTCTTTTGGGTGCTTTAGGCTTAAAACAAAAATCAAATTCAGATTTACAGGGAAAAGATGTCACTTTGACTCAAACTGGAATAAATGTAGCTTTTTTTTGGCAGGAGAGTTGGACCCAGAATGCAAACAGACCTAAAAAAAATGAATCACAAGGAGAACCCATAGGGAGGACCGGACGGATCAGAAATGCTCAATGCTGGACTGATTAAGAGGCTGAAGCAATGCAGGTGAGAGCGATTTGGCAGACCACAGGAGCAGTACTGAGGCGGAGAGAGTGACAGAAAATAATTTAAACACAGGTAAGTAAAATAAACACAGAAAATACAAAATACAAATAAACCCAATAATAAAAACTCAAAAAGTCATTAAAAACTTTTGTTATATAAATTGATTTTATTTGAATTAAATTTTACTTACTTTTAGAAAATCAAATCAGCCAGTTATTTATGCTGTTATAGTCCTAATATGCAGCGCCAAGTGTATAATAAAATGTTTAAAAAACGTCACAAACATGTTTTCATTATTTAGCTCACTTGCTGAGTGTTCAAATTTATCACTAACATGTTATTTTTATTTAGTGCACAGTTACACATATTGTCCATTTTTACTAAATGTTAAATTTAAATGTTAATTAATACATGTTAAATCCTAAATCTAAACATGAAGGTTAAATCTTAAATGTTGTGGCTAAATGTTAAAATTTACATTTAAGAATTTCAGAATAGAAAACAGCTTTGCTGTTGGTGCAAGGCTTTTTTTATGACATCATCCTGTGACAAAAGCAAATGCTAATACTGCTAATGCTGCTAATGCTTCCCTACACAACATCAAACTTGTAGTTATGGCCGGTGTTTTTGCTGCACTTCAAACTGCCAGACCACAGATACCATCCCTATTGTTTTCAAGGAACACATTTGGAATTAAAATTTTAAATACCATCTTAGCGTTAGCACCGTTAGCGGTTGCTTTGTTTTGGTTGGTTGTTTCAAACTAACCAGCTGTTTTGTTATAGCAGACAAATGGTCCCACAATGATGTGTGTCATAAATATTTACAACATGGTGGACCTGACTTGGCTGAATGTTATTTGTTCAGAGTTTGTGTCCGTGGAGGAAGGTTTTAATAACTGAACAGTTTAACTAAGACTCACATAAGGATTGGATTTTAAAATGAATCAAACTTCACATGACACATTCAGTCAGGGGGATGTGTTTATCTGAAAATTGTTTTTCTGACCCTTCTGAACGTTAGTTTGAACTCTGACAGGATGAATGCTGAAGACTAACTGGTCTTTTAACAAACTATATGAAACTGCTATGGTAACTTATTCCTATGGATTTTAGCCAAAATGTGTCTCAGACGTTTCACTGAGGAAAATGTGCTAAATTTTGAAAGAAAAAAAGTACATTTGCAATTCAAATCATTCAAATCTAAGTCACTCCTTCGCCTTTGCATTATTTCTGTGTCAAACAAGACTTTTAGCTTTGCTGAGAAATGAAAGCTAAACTATAATGACTAACAACAGTTACAGCAGAAATTACAAGGATCAAAATCTTTTATTTCTTTCATCTCATTTTTTTTTCTTAAGTAAGGTCTGGGAAGAAAATTTTTCTATCTTTGAGATTTTTTTCTAGCTGCTTTTTGCTTCTAAATTCGATCATTCTCCTTGAGATACCTCAAGGTGCTCTATTGAATTCAAATAATTGCAAAGTCAGACTTTTATTATTACTTTTCTGAGGTTTTGTTTGTGGCATTTAAACCATTTTAAGTCTTGATGGGATTTTCTCCCAAGTTCTTGCAAATAAGAAGTGAATCAACCCATAATTTAACAAAAAGCAGTGAGCAAGTCATCCATTTAAATTTAATCCTCTGTTGTGTGTTCGTTAAGCCTTTTAGTTAAGGAAGTTTTTGAGTTTTACAGATTAATTTATGTCCATTTTCATGCCTTAATAGTAACTGAAAGCTACATTATGTTCTTATTCATATTTTCTAATTTGTGCTGTTATTTTTGTTCTGTTTTCTACCAACCAACCAAACAAACAAACAAACAAAGAAACAAACAAACAAAGAAACAAACAAACAAACAAACAAACAAACAAACATTTGTGAAGGAAAAAAAACCCAAAAACACTCATTTCAGAGAGCTGCAGTGTTTTGACATAAGTTACCTTGAGTACAGACTCCTGCTGGTTGTGGTTCTGGTAAAAAAAGTCACTGTTTTGACTTCAGTAAACTTCTTATTTAGCTTTGTGCAGCGTTTTGTAGTGACGACTTATATTCAAATCTTTCGTGGCAGACAGCGTCTCTAAGCAGACTAAACACGTAGGTTTGCTCTGAAATTCTGGTCTAACAAGTATTTACTTGTTTTTATTTAAAAAGTCATAAAGCAGAACTGATTTAAGTGGGCTTTTTTAAGTAAAAAAGTAAAATAAATAAATAAATAAAAAAAAACTTGGGGGTGGGGCTCATTGGCAGGCTCGATGTGAGTCACATGTGGCCCACGGGCCGCCAGTTGCCCAACCCTGCTTCAGACCAACAATTTAAACGTATCAATTAGTCAGAATATGAAGCCACAAAGTAATCTGTATTGTCAGACGGAAGCATCTGCTGATGAAGCTTAGCCGTGTTTGAATGAACACGCGGTTCGCAGCGCCACATAAAAGACCCGCTGAGGGTTTGATGAGGCCGGATGAGGAACGGTGAGCAAGCTGGAATCCAGGTGTTCGTCACCAACGCGGGTTTTTGGTCCTGCTGAGATTTTTATTAGCAATTAAAATGAAAGTCTGGTCTTTTTCGGGGAGGAACAGATGTGCGAGTGCTCTTTTTTTGGGAGACTTTAAGTAAATTAGACAAATTAAAGCTCAAATTTGTAATTTAGTTGGAATAAAATAGGCAGAAACAGGAAAGCTATACCTGCTGTTTTATGCAGATACACGACAGATTATAGAAGCAGCTCAGTGTTACATGTTGTTCTGTCTGTAAGGTTTGAGATTAAAAGAAGTCCAAGTCAGGGAAGGCATCACATTTATTTCTCCTGTTTTCACTGCCTTTTTATTGTTGTGTTGATTGGCTGAAGTCCTTCAGGCAGCAGATTTTTATTTTTTTATTACAGAACCTTGAGAAACTGAAAGCACGAGAGAGCTGCATAATTTGAACTTTTTTACTGTTCGCCATGTTTTGAGGCTGAAGCATAAACACAAGGCTGATGGATGACGGGAGCGCTGGAGAGGAGAAAAGAAAGATAAATGTTGAAGAGAAGTCTTAAAAACCTGACATTAATCTCACTCCGACCTGTTCGCAGCCTCGAACGAGACAAAACAAACTTCTCGATTAGCAGATTTCAGAGTATATTTTACTATTTAGTCAACAGCAAGGATATTTTTTATTTATTCGCCTCCAATAAAAGGAGAAAAAAAAGACAGTTTTAAGTTCCCCCACAGACCTGACATGAAAAACACTGGCCATGTTTTTCTCCTTGAGTAATTATTCTGTTCAAATAGCATATATTTCTCTGCAGGCAGAGAGTGCTTGGGTTGAATGGATGCTGCCACTGCATAATGGTCCTCAGACGTTTGTTTCCTTGGCAACGTGGGGAGGGCATGTGGAGAGGGAGGTATAAAAACACCGGCAGCTGCTCTCTGAGTCTTACTCTGTGCTGAATGCGCTCGTTGCTGTCATCGCAGGGAGCCTCAAAAAACTTCCCGCTCTCCTCCGCTTTACTCGCTCGGCTCCACAAGTGGGTGTCTTTGGAAAAATGATGCGGCCAAAAGACCTGCGCCAGGGGTCCGGCACCAGGACCTTCCTGGACGCGATGCACGGTGGTAAAGTCCACCTGGCGCGCTTCATCCTGGACGCCTTGGACGGGCGCATCATCAACTCAAAAACGGAAAACAGCCGCACCCCGCTCATGTACGCCGTCTGCCTGCAGGACCCCGGGACCAGAACCAAGTTCACCCGGCTTTTGCTGGAGAAAGGGGCAAATGTCAACTGCCAGGACGAGGATGGGCGCACGGCCCTGAGCCACGCCTGTGAGATAGGTCACCTGGACGTGGTCAAACTTCTGGTGCAGTTCAACGCTGACCCAGATGTGTCCGACGCCTGGGGTAATAGCCCCCTCATGTATGCCGCCTTCTCGGGACACAGCCAAGTTTTGGAGTTTCTGGTGAGAGCTTTCAAAAGACTGGGACTGAGGCTGGACAGGACCAACAACGCTGGCCACTCCGCGATAGAGATCGCCAGCTTCTTTGGACACAACCAGTGTCTCCAGGTTTTAAACTTTCCCTGCAGGAGGGTGTCTGCCAAAGATGATCCGCTTGTTGGCGTTGCCACTACTGTCGAGGTAGAATGCCAGCTACCCAATCGGCTCCCAAGGCACCTTCTAGACAGGTTTTCCAAGACGCCGACGAGTGATGAGCAACTGCCAGACGTATTTCAGAGACAGATGAGAACTGGAGACAGCAGCGGCTCGGGGAACCACTTCAGATGTCCCAGAAGCCAGTCTCAGGAGGATAATCATCACCACAGCTGGGCTCTGCCTCCTCAGATCGAAAAGAATCAGAGTGAAGAGGATGACGGCGTTCTCTTCACGGCCAAACAACTGCAAAACTGCCAGCTTCGAGAGCTGAAGGGGTCAAAAATAATGAACTCTCATCCCGAGCCGAGCCAGAAAAATGTCAGCCAAGACGCTCGACTTCCAGAGCAAACACCGGAGAGTTTTCCTCTCTGGGGAAAGGCAAAGTCATTTAACCTGGACCTTCTGAGCAGCAGAAAGCAGTCCTATCAGGGTGACGTGCGTGACATAAGCCTGTCAGCCAGCAAATTAAAGAGAGCCTCGCTGCAGGATGAGCGATGCCTGATAGACAAGATGGAATGTCAAGGGAGCGCTCGGGGCCTGACAAACGATGGCAACAAAACTGTTTCAGTGCCAAAACCTCTTTTAAAGAGCAAGGCGCAGTCGTCAAAAGCATTCCAGGAGCATCTCAAGTCGCAATGCGAAGAGGCCAACTACAGCGCTCAACCTGGCCGGAGAGAGTGGCAGAAGAGGGGAAGCCTCGGCTCGACTTCCAGACCCAACAAACTGCTTCTTGCCAGAGGAGTGATGCAGTCGGAGAAGGTCCCCGGCCACACTCCCAGACTGATGGGCCTCGGGACCAGACTCCTGCGTCGATTCACCGCCCCAGAGTTCATGAGGATGGTGATCGACTGCTCGTCTGGCTCCTCGAGCAGAAGAGGCCGGATGTCCCGCTCTGAAACCTTCCCTCTGTCGCACGCACACCAGCAGGTCAACAGTCAGCAGAGCGTCGACAGCATCAGCGCCGTCAAGTGTGAATTTGAAAGCTACTCCTCTCAGTCCACCTTTGATTAGATCCAACAACAAATAATGGCAGGATTGTTTTTTTTCTTTTTTAATTGCATTTGGATATCTGACAATTCTGATAGCTTTTTTTGCTGTTTGATTTACAATGTTTATATATAAAACAAAAAAATAAATATAAGTGCTCCTTTGCATAAATCTGCACACTGTTTGGTTATCATATATTTAAAATGTTCTGTAACAACACATGCCACGCTACTGAAACTGAATTTTTTAACATTTATATATGCTCTAAACATATTAGTGTTTCTGTGTTTTCAAAAACAATGTATTTTGCTTAAAGATATTGAGTGTCTGTGCAATCAAAGCCTAATAAATGCAATAAAACATTCTTAGTCAAGTGCATGTCTTCAAGTTAGTAACAGGAGTTTTAAATAATTCCTTAATTGTTTATTATTTCATACAAAATTAAAACATGTAATTCTCTTTTCCATGGACGATCCACACAGGAATAAAAATACATGAAACTATGTCGACGTATTCGTGTCGGATTACAAAGACCGTGTGCAAAGTGTTTCCCAGCAGGTTTTTTTTTCTTTGTTTTTTTTTTTGCGTCCTGCAGCATGACATGCCAAGCCTGTGTGCTTTATGTAGGCAAACAAGTGCAAACATACACTCACACGTCATCATCTTCGGGATGAAGCACGCATCCTGTGATTTCTGTTTTAAACTGATCACAATACAAAGAGGGTTTTATCCGAGGCAAACAACGACATGTCACCTGGCACACACTCACAACTCTACTCACATTTTAGTAAATATCATTTACTGCAATCAATCAGCAGGTTTAAAGACCTAGTAATCAGTATATTTATTTACATTATTAATTGATCTATTTATGCTCAAAGTCCATACTTAATTATGAAACCTTATTTGGAACTTCACATCATACAAACAACTCACAACACCTTGTTAGAAATAAAGAATAAATATGAAAAAGAGGAACTGGTGATTTCTCCAGCAGCCCAATAATAGCAGCTGGGCTTTTTATTCACCCGTTCATTATGCTAATAAAGGGAATTGTCTTTCACATCACAGTACGTATTCAAGCATTCACATCAGGCCAGGTGTGCCTCCATTTGGCCATGCAAAATGTGTGTATTACCCGCGTCATTGTCCAATTTCCACAGCAGAGTGTGTGTGCAGAGGTAATTTTAATCCTGTCACAATGAGCTACTGTGTTTTGAGCCTAACATCAGCTTAATTAGCTGGCAATAATGCCCACTATGAACACTATAAAGGGTTTTCAGAGTAGCACATGTTTGGAAGATAGATTTATGCCATAAGTGTGATGAGCACCGCGTTGTGCCGTTTCCCTCTGAATGTTAAAGGAAGCCAATTAGTTTTTTCTGAACAAACTGAATTGAGAGGCGAGGACTTGCATGTTGGCTTGAACTCACTCCTAAAGTGCTTCTTGCACGCCCGAGGCCGTGTCCGTCATCAAATCGTGGCACCGTCACGCTGGTCTGCTTCTCTGGAGCTTCGCCCGGGTGCTGGGTACCTGGTGCTGGTCCTCTTCAGAGGCCTGAAAGGGGTCCGGCTGAAGTTGGGCCATTGTTGACTGTCAGGCCCCGAGGGGTCAGCAACGGGACATGCGTTTCCGGTACTGCTCCACCAGTGGGACCAGGCACTGAGGTGAGCCGCTCTGCAGCAGGAAGGGGTGCTCCAGCAGGTCGGTGGCGCTGGCCCGCTCCAAGGGGTCCCGAGTCAGCATGCGATCCAGGAAGTCTTTGAGAACTGGGGAGATCTGAACCACAGAGACAAGCATTCATTTTAAATCACTGCAGTCGTTATTAGAAGCGTGTAAATAACAACACTTTCCCCAGGTTAATTTGAATTTATATTAGATTTTTGTGTTTAAATCAAAATTTTTCTGCATGTGAGAGTATTTGTCCTCAGACCTGGCTGACAATTCGAACAGTCGGCGCCGGCTCGTCCCTGAGCCTCTTCATGGCTGCTACAGGCGTTTCACTGAAGTACGGTGGCTCTCCATCCACCATCTCTACCACCATGATGCCCATCGACCACACATCAACCTGGAGCGCACACAGAAGAACCGTGAAACTAACCTCAGAGCACTTGAAAGAAATAACTCAAAGTAAAAACACCTTAACAGAAAATGCCTTTGCTAAAAATGAATTTCACTAATAAGAAAAGTACTTGAGAAAAAGTCATTAAATTACTCACAATAATCTGGAAAGTAAAAGTACTTTTACACACGAAATGAACTGTTGAACTTTCTTAATCAAACTGGTTCCACCAAAGTTAGTTGCATAAATTGAAGCGAATTGCTCAGTTTACTTGACTCGGATCCAGTTGACAGAACTTGGTTAAGTAAATTCAACACTTCATTTTTTAGAGTGAATAAACGACTCCTATTATGATGAGTTCAGGTCATATTTGAATCTGTAATGTGTAACTAGTTAAATTTTAAAGCATAGAAGTAAAAAGATAATTTTTATGCTTTGAATGTAACAAAATACAATTAAAAGTTACAATAAAAAATACTTGGTAAAATTACAAATCCTCTAAAAAATTACATAAAGTGTAACAAAGTAAATGTACTTTGCTACTATACACCACTGCCCTACTGATGCATCGATTTTAGATTCTAGACCGATTCTCATTACCAGGTTTTGAATTAATAATTTGTAGATTCCCATTTCTTTAATAAGTATAATTTATTTATAAATGTATTAATTTCATTAAAAACAAAATAACTATATACAATAGAAAATAAAAATATACAATCAAAAATCAAATAAAATGAAAGGCAGCAGAAGAAGAATAAATCTTATATCTGCCCCTTTTATCTCCAGAATATACAAAAGTAATTTACAAAAAAAAAAAAAAAGCAGAACATATTTATTTTTTAAAGTTTTGGTGAGTTCAAAAGTAAAAAATTTTACATTTTCTCTAAAACAATCAGGACCAGGCTTCAGGTTACAGAGGTAGCCTGTTTTTAATAAAATTCCACTAAATTTTATTTTAGAAAGCAGAATAAGTTTTCTTTAAGTAGTTTCTTAAGTCTCCTAATCTTCATCTGACTTTAGTTTTTCGTGTGTTATAAACAGTCGATCCCACATCTATGGTTTTTGACACCAGAGGACTGCTTTGTAATTAAAAAATATATATTTTAAATGCCTAATCTGTCAATCACTGGTGAAGCTGAAATCAGCTGATTCCTGTCACCTGCTGAGAAACTTAAGAATCTCTTGTTTGCAGAGTTTATGCTTTTTACTGGAGAGAACAAAAGCTGAATATGTTCACCTCAGTGCCATATGGTGATTTGGAAATGACCTCAGGAGCCATCCAGTAAGGCGTCCCCACCAGAGACTTCCTCTTAGGGATGTCCTTACTGATCTGGGCACAGAAGCCGAAGTCTGAAAGCTTTACCTGGAAAGAACACAGACAAGAATTTAAACTGTTTACTCACACAAAAAGCAAAAAGGAAAAAGAAGAAGCTAAAGATGTGAAGATGACATATCGTACCCTTCCGTCTAATGTAAGCAGTATAGAGTCACTCTTGATGTCTCTGTGAATGACCCCCTGTGAGTGGAGATAGGCCAGCGCCTGCAGAACGGCTTCACACACTGTGGCAATCTGCTCCTCACTCAGCCTGCGGGGAAAACAAGTTTACACACACTCACAGGATGACTTTACATGGGCATTTCACGCGTTTCCATTACCGGCTACAACAGCCCCCAAAAGCTGAAAATTCATGAATCACCGTACATTAAAGGCAACGATAAAGGCTGCGAGGTTCAGAATAACAACTCCCACACAGCAGAAGTGACAAAGGAGCAGGTTTGTTCATCCGCAGCAGTAATGTGCTTTTGATTTTTCACAGGTGTAACAGAAGCATGAAAAAAAAGGAAGAAGCTGCCAGAAAACTCAGATTGGTGAGGTTTACGCTAAACATAATACAGACTGTGATAGATACAACAACCTGAAATTAACAAAGAGTTATTTAATGTAAATGGATTTAAATCACTGACATTTTTGACACACTGAGCAGAAAAAGACTTGACTGTTCTGTCAATATCTTGCCCTATGTAGTTTTTGACAAGTAATGTCTGTGATAGTTTGCTAATTTTTTCACGTCATCTGGTTTGAGAGAAAGATTTTCATTCCTTATTGTCAACTGAGCCAACCTCAGTGATCATCCAGTGGAAAAACACGTCATCTAAGACTCAATTATTTCAGACAAACATGACTCCCTGCTGCTGGTTAACTTGTGACAGCAATGAAGTATCACATTTCCAACAATAATTTTTCTTTCAAAGGAAACCAGCAGCTGAGGGAAGGAGAGGAGTGAATGATGTGTGACAGGTCACTGATCATCTCTAGTTGATACCACACTACCCCCTTGTGGTTGATATCAAAAATTAATCTGAATTATTCCACAAAACACAACCTAAAAAACAAAGGGGTTGCTTTTTATACCCTTGTTTGTACCTGGTTTCAGATACGATGTTGGTTAGTGCTCCGCCCTGCAGGTACTCCATGATTACCCACAACTCCTCCTCCACCAGGGCAGACTTGAACATTTCCACCACGTTCTTATGCTGATAGTCTCTCATGATGACCACCTGCAGCACAAAAAAGCTATGTCACAATCCTTGATGGTATTTAGTTTTATTTCTCTAGCTTTAAATCTAGACTGCAAAGCACCAAGATTGTTTTGGTGCTACTTGTTTAAAATAAGTCAAACGTTGACTTGTAATGGATTTTGGTCTCAGTTATATAAGTTACGATGTTTGGGTCGGGGTCCAGCTGAGGGTCATGAAACACTAAAACGCGGGTCTCGAAATAATCTTCAAACATTAAAATAAATGTAAAAATAAAGCAAATTACTGAAGTCATGAGTCGTTGCTTTAGTTTTGCTAATTGGACAAAAAGTTTGAGAACAACTACTAACTACTAATAGAACACAGCCTAAAAAAGAATACTTTTCAAAAAAAAAAAACAGCTAATTTAACTTTGGAAATCACTTTTAGACCCACAAAGAACACATGTTGAAAAATAAAGTCTAAAGATCTAACACAGGGATGGGCAACTGGCTAGCAGGTGTGTTCCGTCATGACTGCCAATTATTATTTTTTTACTTAATAAAAGCCCTTAAAGCTACGAAAGAGGATTAGAACCACTAAAAAACAAACAAACAAAAAACTGACTCAGAATTCTGACATTTAAGTCAGAATTATTTTTTCTTTCTGTGGCCCTAATCTCCTTTAAGTTCATGAAGTTAATATATATATAATTTTGTCTTGTTTTGCAAACCTATGTGTTTATCCTCCTTAGAAACACTATCCGCCATGAAGGACTTTCATATAAATTACCACTACAACACTTTGCACAAAGCTAAATATGAGTTTTAAGTTTTCTTAATGCATTTGAGCATGACAAATGTTAAGTTACTGCACTCTAAGTTCGTTTAATAATATATATATATATATATATATATATATATATATAAACATTTTAAAATGGCTGTTTTATTACATCTGTGTAAGTGTGCTACGCTATGTGGCCCTCTGGTACAGCGTGAATAAAAAAATGCGTCCCCTTCCATCATTTAAGATGTCCATCCCTGATCCAGTGTTTATTAATGCTTGTAAATCAGATCAGCTTGTGCGATAATCTTTGTACCTCATTAAAGAGCAACTCTCTCCTTTGCTGCCGCCGCAGGTCCATCATCTTCACCGCCACTTGCCTTCCGGTGTGCTTTTCTGTGGCGATGCACACCACCCCTGTCGAACCCTCCCCAATCTTAACAAAGTTCTCCAGGTAAGTCCGTGGATCGCCCTTATCCACCACCATCTGCAGGGCTGCTTTGAACTGTTCGTGCGTCACCTTAGGCGGGTCCGGAGGTGGTCTGGGTACGGGATGCAGGGGGGGTCTAAAGGCAGGAGAACAAGTACCTGGAGGACTGGTGGCTAATGATCCCGTGGGAGAAGGTCGAGGTTGAGAGGGGCTGTCCTGACGGGGGTAAGAGGGGTTGGGGCATCCAGAGTGCCTGAGAAAGGGGTCTGGTCCACTGGGCCTCAGTCCCATGTTAGGAGACAGGCCTAGAGTGTAGCTTGCCGAGGAGCGCACCATCCGCTGAGGTCTAATTCCTCCCACAAGAGGACTGCTGGTGCCGGTTGGCAGGAAACCGGAGTGGTATCTCACTGCCGACTCTGCCTGCATGATAACAGAAGAGAGAGAGCTGAAAGGGGGTTGGCTGTCTGCCTGGGGTTCAAGGCCCACTTAAAAACTGAACCTAAATCAAGTCCCTTGCTCTCTATCACCTGATAGGACTCATGTTAAGATGTCTCTATGTGGCCTAAAGAGTCCCAAGGAGATCTTTGAAAATGCAACATTTACAACCTCCTCTTTAGCCCACATTTCATGTTTTAACACTAGACTTCAATAAAACACTCAAATTCTCAACTTTAATCAAATTTAATGTGAAGCCAGTTAATATTTTTGCCTCACCTGAGATCTACAACCTAAGCAAGTCTTCTTAACCTAAAAAAACTCTTTATTTAATGCGTTGGGAACCCATGCGTAACATGCTGAGTACTAATAAAATGACACAAGCTGTATTAAAAAATGCATATATTATGTAATTCATGCATTATTTATAATTTGAAAAAAATATGCTTACTTTTAAGTCATAGGAAGAGAACGGCCTTCCCGGGCTGTTCTGAGTGTGCATGTACATGGGCAGGTTGGGTCGGAGCTCCCCGGTGAGCGTTCCTTGATCCCCATGAAGCTGCTGAAGAGCCACAGCCGGGCTGTAAAAACACGCTACGGGTCTCTGACTTGGCAGCATTCCTCTGGGCAGCTGGAAGTCTCTTTTCCATATCACTCTTTCCTGAGGACTTCCCAGTTCCCCGCTTATGTACGCCCCGTGGCTCGGTGCCGGGATGATCTGAGACGGAGGAGGTTGAGAAGGTCCTTCTACGGAGCTGACTCCGACTTCGTACGTCGATTTGGCCTTTGGCAAGATCCCGTTGGGCTGCAGAGTGATGCTCTTCTTCATTCCCAAGTATGGAGTGTTGGTCTCACTGTGGATGTTCCTGGCTTTGTCGCGCCAGTGTTCCTGACCTACATCGTCCTCATCATCATCGTCCTGTGTCAGTCCCTCGTACTGGTAGCCATCGCCTTCATTCACTTCTCCCAACCTTCCCAGGGACTGGGCCCTCTTCCTGGCAGAGGGGCTGGTCTTGCGCAGAGAGTTGGAGCTGGTCACGGACAGGCGGCTCATGTCGTTGATCATGGCTGCGATGTATTCTCCGTGACCAATCATGCTCCCACGTACGATGGTCTGAAAGGCAAGAGGCGTTTGTCACGGTCTGCACAACATGATTATGTTATAGAGAGATTTCTGACGAGTAAAAGTGACACAGAGAGTAGTGAGAATGCGTAAAGGACGTCTTTGTCATTCTTCAAAGACATTGACTGGTTCCTTTCCCCCCGTGGCCTCTTCTGACAATACTCTGACAAATTTACCAAGCGAAGACGGAGGCTCCTGCAGCTGCTTCTAAACTTCCAAGAAATACAGATTCCAGCTCAGTGGTATGAATAGTCGGCAGGCATGCAAACGGCCTAAACTTGCCCTGACATAAAACAATCAAACCTCCGATGTTTTGCCAGAATAGCGTTACGGTAAGAGGGAGCGCATGGTGGCTTATTAGTCAAAGAATCATGTTCCAGTTAGTCAGTCAACAGCCTCTCCTGTTTCTCTGCCTAAAACATCCACACAGAGGGCTGAGGTCAGATCATCTCTCTGAGAGCGGACGATGAAGGCCTTGGTTATTTATTCTATTTATAGAAACAAAACCCCTTTTAAGTATAACATTTGACTGGATTTGTGCATCAGTTTGAAGGTTTCCCCTTTTATTTGGGGACGTTCTTGCAAAAACAAGGTTTCTGTGCTCATACTGATGAGGCAGGTAAAAGTATAAATCTGACCTAAATGCTGACACGGCGAGTCTCGTGTTGCACTGCTCTATTTGCCTTCGCATCACAGAGCTCTTTATTATTTTTCTGGAGGGCCATAAAAGCATCAACATTATTCTCGGTGAAGCGTGGAAATCCTGGGATTTGCAGACTGGATCGCACACAGGCTTTTCCTCTGCTGTACCTGCACTTTTTATTCCTTCTCTCTTGACATCTGTGGGAAGGCACCATCTACTGTTATTAATTGCCTGCATGCAGTAATAAATCTTGCAGCCCCCCCATGAGGATTCAATATTGTATAGCCAGTGTACACAGCAGGGTCATTAGCTCAGGCCAGTGATAGATAAAAAAACACAAAAATATATAGAAGAAGGGGGGAGCAGTCATTCTATGTTGTCATCAAAGTTTTATGAAATATTCTGAGACAGCAGAAGAAATATACAGAAAAGCTAACAACATGACTCTAATTTTGTTTTATTTCTAAAAGAACATTATCTGTTAGAAACGGAAGGTGTAAAAATACCTTCTTTGGCCTCAGCTCCACCTCTGTGATCCTGGAGGGGTCCACCATGGGTTTGGGCCTCCGCAGGTTCTCTATCAGGCTCTGCCATTGCATTGGCAAGCCCACAAAGCAACCCCGCTTGGCGTCAAACGAGGTGTGGACGCGGTGCTCAAAGTTTTTAGGCGCTGAAATCTCGGGTCTCTTCTTTTTCTTCTTGCGAAACATCTTCAGGTCTGAAGGGGCGACAGCCTGCTTGCTTCAAAATGTCCCTGTGGAGAGAAACGTTCAGTTTAAAGCACTTTGGGCGGCACCTGATTAAGTAGCAGTAACCTTGTTTGAATGTAAGCAAATTTCTTGTGCTAAAGAGCAATTGTTTCAGGTGTATTCAAATGAAATCTTTAAAACAATATTTCAGCTTGTAAAACATTCAAAGGGCCTCTCTTCTCTTCAAGCTGTCTTACATCCCAGAACATGAGAATGCCCCACATTTCCCAGTGCCTTGAAGGCTGTCACGAGCTCCTTCCACTGAAAACAGCTCCGAGGAGAGTGGATGGATTTGTAAGCACATGTGTAATGAAGGATATCTGGTCAATTAAGGCTTATTCATTCTCTCTGCCCTTTTACAGACGAGCGTGCAGCCGGACTGCCAGTGCCTACAGGCTTCCACTGCATTAGCTACAAAACACACACACACACGTATACCATACCAGGCTATCCTTCAAACTCTTATAAGCCTTTTATATCCGATTCTAATTAGTAGCTAGTACGCCCTCTGATTGCAGAGAGCGCCACCAGTTAATCTTTGGACATATTTGCTGAGCCACTGACTCAGGTTTACTGTATGTTCAGCTTTACTTTCTATTCAAGTGGAGGGAAATAATTAAATACATTACATCTCATTTTCTTTGCTGCACAGCTGCGCCAAGAGATAATCACTCACACTTAGTCTCGTGACTAATATTTATACGGTTTTATGTGGATTGTGTTGAAAAGAACATCCTGGCAAACCACTTTACAGATGGTAACGTTTTAATAACTGCTGACAAACGTTGCACAGAAAATAAAAATTTTTATGAACTTTGTCCAAAATAATGCTTGTTGTTCCTCCTCTCCTCCTGAATGTTATAACTAGACGTGTATGAAGTACTTGGAAAAAATAACTAACAGAAAATGGCTTTGGTAAAAATTAACTTTACAAATGAGAAAAGTACTTTTTTACTATTAATAATTGGGAAAGAAAAGTAAATTTATTTTATACACATTCTAAAAAATAATGTGTTGAATTTACTTAAATAAGTTACGTCAACTGATTCCAGTAAACCAAAGCAATTTAAGTAAATTGCTCAGTGGGACACAGTTACTGGAAACCAACAGAAAATTAAACAAAGAAAAGCAAGACAAACAGTTTAATGTTTTTTCTGATTTAAAATCTAACATAAAATAAATATGCTGTTAAATTAAAAAATAATATATATTTAAAATGTAATTTTTATAATAAATAAAGTAATTGACAGGCACATATTGGCAAAGTCTAAATAAAAGTTTATTTTGAACTCGTCATTGGGCAGAACGTATTCACCTACAGGCCACATTCGGCCCGTGGGTCACCAGTTGAATAGCCCTGCACTACACTGAGTTATAAAATTTAGTATATTTAGCTATTTATACATTTTCTTTTAGGAAAATATGTAAATTGTTTTAAATTTGCTCAACTGAGTTTAGTGGAACAACTTTTTTCATGATGACTTACGGTCATATTTAAATTTGTGGCGTGTAACAAATTGTTACATTTTGAAGTTAAGAAGTAAAAGTGTCATTTTTATTTTTTGAATGTAACAAAAAAGTAATAGCTACAATTTAAAAAAAGTGTTTGGTACAGATCCTCAAAAAAAATGACTTAGGTACTATAACAAAGTAAATGTACTTCATTACTACACACCTCTATAACTCTCAACTCAGACGGTTTGTTAAGGCTGTTGCACTCGTACAGATAAAAGTCATCCCTGTGTAAAACTTCATGGATTTGTGACAACAGCGACAGAAGATATTTTTTTCTCTATAAGTACAAAAGACTTCCCATATTTACTACAAGTGTTTACATACAAGCAAAAATAAGATGGTAAACACATCCTGATCACTGTGAGCTAAATCACTTGTGACCAATAAACTAAAAATTCAATTAGAGCCTCTTGTTTATTTTAGCCTAATTCAGCCTTAGAGGCCTACAAGGTGCCCTGAGCTTATCTGACAACCTCCCATCATGCATTGTGAAACGGTGGGAGCTGAGAAAATGAGTTTTGCCGCCCTCTGTGACCCAGCAGGCAATCACGCCGCCAGCCTTTCCTCCCCCCGCTTCCATCCCTGAAAACCAGCGTGGCTCTAAACGGCTTCAATGACGCCCGTTAGGAGACGTACTGTTGACTAAATCCCACGCCACTCACCCCCACCGCATCACTGACGGCGCTGGAGGAGATCAGGCCTACCGGTCGCATGAGCCAAACCCTGCTTCAATACAGAAATGAGGGCTAGGATGCGAGGAGTGGGGTTGCTCGAAGAGACGTGTCACTGTCCAAAGATAATTCAGTCAGAAGGCTAATATGCTAAGTGTTGCATAAACGTATCACTCTGTGCTCACCCTATGTCCATAATGTGATGCTGAGGAAGACTTTAATTCCATCTGACAGGGACATTATGGTGAGAGGAGAGGAAGTTGTGTCCAAGATCACAGGCAGAGCGGGAAGTATTGTAGAAAACAGAAATCCATTTTCCTTCACACAAACATAAAAACGCTTTTAACGCCCAGTTGTTATGTCTTTTCAAATTACAAGTGCCTGCGGGGAGAAACGAGGTGCAAAACTGAAGATTGTTATCTGTGTTTTCCTCTGCTGGACATCAAGACATCTTCTTAGATAGCTGTTCAATGTTCCTGAACAAATATTTAGACATTTTACATTCATGAATTCCTTTAAAAACAGATCAATCATTATTTACGCCTGAGTAAAACACACTCTGCCATCAATAATAGGGTGACACAAACAGAGAAGCTTTATCAGTTTAAGCTAGAGGAGAAATACGACAGATTATTAGGGCCACACTATGAGATATTTTTATTACGAGAATAAAGTCAATATTACAAGAATAAAGTCATTATGTTATGAGAAAAATCTTGTACGGGAATAGTCATAATGTTATGAGAATTAAGTTGTAATATTGCGAAAATTGTCATATTACAAGAATAAAGTCATGACGTTATGAGAATAAAGTTGTAATATTACGAGAATAAAAACAGAATAATATGCTATTACAGTCTTATTATCGCAATAAAAAAGTTATACAAGAATAAAGTCAGAATATTACAAGAATCTCGTAATATGAGAATGAAGTCATAATATTACACCAACAAAGTCATAATATTGCAAAATAAAGTCGAAACATAAAGTAAATAAAGTCATAACAAGAGGAAAAACTAAGAGAATAAAGTGATATTACAAGAAAAAAAGTTGTACGTGCATAAAGTAGTAATATAACATGAATAAATTGTTAATAGGAGAAAAATGTACGTGAATAAATCGTTATTACGAGAATAAAATCATAATATTACGAGAACTCCTACACAATAAAAGCAGTCTTATTCCTGAGGAATGTCGAGCATCTTGTGAATTTATTACTTGGTATCAGTTTTACAAATAAGGAACTCTTTTAACACATCAGCATCAAATGTTTCTCAGTTGCAGGACTTTGAAAAAATTGTGCAAACGACTAAATGGATTCATATAGTATGGCATTAATGGCTGCATTGTTGGATTTAGTCGCCACATAATGTTTTTGGAAGCATATTACACTAACAGTGATCCATCAATCTTATGACTTTAATTTTTTAATAGAAAACAAAATTGTAGTGTGGCCCTAACACTCCATCGCAGACTATTTGACCAATGTTGCACTTTGAAGAGTCTAAAGATCCAGCCTATCACTGGGACACTAGGAACAAGTTGAAAGACACATATTTCTGGTCAGGGCAAACTGAATTCAAAGGTTGGTGCATGTATTGATTTACAAAGTTTAATAACATGCACCTGACCCTATTATGACCTGTTCAACTCTGTCAGGCCTATGTCTGTCTTGATAATAATATCCTATTGATCTCTGAGATGAAGCCGATGCACAGGGGTGAACGGTACCCAGAGTCTGATCTCGCTTTCTGGTCACATCTCACAGGAAGCTGCTGGGACTTGACCCTCTGCCTCAGTGGCTTGTCTTGAATCTATCAAATTGCTGAGGCTGAAAAGCACCAGATATGAAGTACTGGAAAGGGATGAGGTCATCCCAAAGATTCTGCTACATTTTCTACAATTTTTTGCTGAGGCGAGAAATAAATATATCTGAAAGCCAATGAAGTTGAGAATGTGCACACATCAAAAAGCAGTGGTAACACTTTATAATAACTTATTTACCCTTACTTAATCATTAATAATGGTTAGCTAACCTTGAAAACATTGTTAATTAAGGATGATTCATGCTATAAGTTCTAAAGTAACACATTTTTAATGCTTTATTTATGCCAAAACCAACATACTCCTCATTACCTACATGCTCATATATAAATGTACTTTCACACCAGATGTTAAACGCGTATTAATGGCCAGTGGACATTTGAATTGACCATCTACTAATTCTGAAGTTCATCAATAACTAAGGCTAGTTAAGTCTTATTGTGAACCCTTCTAAAGTCCACACTGCAGGAAAGGGCAAATAGCTTTAAGAAAATTATATTTTACAATAAATTGTTTTTGCTTTTTTGCCTTTTTTGTCACTACCCAAAATATGCAAGGCAAAATTTTTATTTATTTGAATGTTGATAGGGCTGCAACAACCTAATTGAAAAAATTGGTAAATTATTAAAAGTGTTGGCCACAAATTTCATTTTATATTTGTTGTGTCGGGCGATTTATGATGGTATAATTTAAGGATTAAGCTTTATGTTTTAATTTTTTGACAATATCTAAGTGAAGACACTTGCCTTACTTACTTGCTTTAACCTAATACTGCAAATGAAACAAGGCATTTATTGAATTATTGTAATAAGCATCTGACTGGACTGAAAGTATTCTTAACATGATCGTCACTGATGAGAGATAAAAGATCAAAGATAAAGACTTCATTATATTTGTTCGCACTTTTATTTCAGGTTACACTCTTCCCTTAAGGACACATTTTACAAAGCTCATGGAGAGAAAATATGAAGGGACTTTCAAGGATATAGCACACATTTGTGTATTTTTTTGTGTACATCCATTTCTTTTAACTTAAGCTATTTGATAAACATTTACTTATCTATGCATTTAAATTTCATTACAATTTAATATTGTAGTAACAGAATTCTCAAACAGCAAACTGTTTTTTGTGCAATTTGCTATGTCAGTCCAAATTTTCTGTTTTGAAATAAAGAGGTCAAAATTTAAAATGTTTTTTTTTATGTTTTCCGATTCATCGATTAATTGGGAAAAAAAAGTAATTGAACGATTAATTGATTTTTATAATAATCATTAGTTGCAGCCCTAAATGTTGACAAAACCCTGAAGGGCCGTTCTTTTTTACCTGTGGAAATTAGACCGAAATTCAAGTTTGGTCAAACATTTTTTTAAAGATTAATACATGTCTCTCACATGGAGTTACTAAACATAAATAATGAGTATGTTGGTTTTAGAAGTAATTAGCCTTTATGGGTAAAGCATTTATAACTGTGGTAATTTATAGCTTATTAAGTATAAATCATCCCTAATTAATGTTGTTTTCAAGGTTAAATAACCATTTATTAATGATTAAGGGAGGCTAAACAAGTTGTAGTTATTATAAAGTGTTCCCAAAGCAGCAGAAACTGACAAACTGTTAAAAGATATTGAAGCATGGAAACTGGGGGGGAAAACATGCAAATAGAGTTTATTTCTCTTCTTTTTTTTTTTTTTTTTAAAGTCACTTCAGTAGAAAAATGAATGAATTTTCTCATCATTAGTGACTTTCTTTTTTCTTTTTTTGAAAGAAGAAAAGGGAAAAGAGAGAGAAGGAAACAAAAAAATTATAATAAAAAGGAAAAAAATAAGTAAATAAATAGAAAATGAAAAATTTATGTATACATCAAGAAGTCACAAGCCAACATACCCGACATCCTTTAGCACGCCTGCAAAAAACTGAATGAACCAAAAAAACACAAGTCTAAGAGTTTATTTCTCTTCAGTGTGTCATCGGTTAATCCAATCCCAATCCCGAGACTCAGTATGAATATCCAGTAACAACCTTTTCCCTGCGATGGATGGAGCTTCTTCACCTGGCAGAGCAGCGTGGGCTCTCATGCCATGCAGAAATTCAACCAGGCGTTCCATATGTTTCCTGCCGACAACATGACAGAAGAGGAGTGGGCACACTCGCCTTCCTCTCATGTTCAAACCACCCGAGCGAAGAGTTGTGGCCGAGTGGGAGGGGATTGAGAGATAAGAGTGGGGGATTGGATTTGCTTGGATGTTAGCACTCCAAGTTCTGTTGAATGATTTTGTTTTCACCCCCTTATTCGCCCTCATTTATGCCTCTTGTTTTCTTGCTCAGAAATGTAGCGAATGTGCAGGTGAATGTGTTTGCAGGATTAGTATTTTGTTCAGTCGTTCAGTGATCTAATTTTAGCACACATCATCCCCCTCCACCTTCCATCCTCTCCAGCACCAGACACGTGTTTATTTTGTACAGGATTCATGTCAGATAGTGAGTTGAGGGTGGGAGATGGTGGAGATGAGGTAATCCTCTTTTTGTGTTTTGTAAAGGCACATTTAAGATTAATCCTGCTTTAATGACTCACAGAACAACACAGATAGCATCAAGTTCTTAAAGGGAACTTTGACTAGTTGGAACATTAAACATTATTTGTTAAACATTTACTTCAACTGTAAAACATTAAAATTACTGCAAGTTTAGTTTTTATAAATTAAAAAACATATTGTCACACGGACAGCAACATTTTATTACTGCCACAAAGCATACTGGGTAAATGATGATGTTTATAGGTCCTCTGGTGCGATGCTGAGAGCTCTATCCACCCTGAAGGTTAATCTTGGACAGCAACTAAAAATATAGAGAACAGAGCTGCTTCATGGAAGGAAAACTTCAGCTTAGCCTGTTAGCTTTACCGTTAGCGCCTGAGCTAATACATATCTAGCGTTATATAACTGGAAGTTTCTTCACAGTATCTTAACTGTTACTAGGACTACGGTTTTCTGGACTGAGATGTCAGATGTTTCTCCAGGTATTTGTTGGAGCCACTCCTCCAGCATGGGGGTCACTGCCCCGAGTGCTCCAATGACCAGGGGCACTTTGCTTTCACCTGCCAGGCTCGTTCTAGCTCTTCCCTGAGCCCTTGGTATTTCTCCACCAGTTTTTATGTGTCCCTTTTATGTCAAGGCACTCTGGTTTCATTTAAAAAGGCTGAACATTAAGATATTGTCCAAGATTAACCTTCAGAGTGGATAGAGCTCACACCAAAGCACCTATCAGGCATCATTTAGCTGGTATGCTTTGCTGCTTTAATAAAATGTCATCTTTCGTGTGACAATATATTTTTTTAATTTATAAAAACTAAACAGCCTACAGTATTTTACAGTCATTGTTTTACAGTTGAAGTTTATCAAATAATGTCTAATGTTACAGCTAGTCGGGGTTCCCTTTAACTGCTGGTTTTTGGGTTGTGTGATGCTGCATGAAGACCTTAGAGGCTGCTCTTCTATCAGCTTCATTACAACGACCGTTCTGCCCTTTGAGTGTAATGAGACTGCCTCTCAAGGGGGGCTGGCGAGGAGGTCTTGAATGGTCATCTCTTCCTTTAGTTTCGTGCCACACACACGCACACAAAGCCGAGCCATGTGAGGCTGTTAAAAAACAACCCTGGACGTGACTGGACAGGACAATATCGTTGTTTACGATATATGTCTTATTTCTCTTTGAAGTCACCTCTGGAGGGATGCAGTGACTGTAAAATGAACAGATGACATGTGATGTTATAAACTGCACTCTGTGACAGGGAAAACATGATGCCACCATGTATATTTTATATTAGGAGTCTTGTTGGAGAACCTTCTCTAAAATCACTTGTTTTATCTGGCTGCAGCTGTTAGAGCAGTTTTGTGTTTTAAGCTGACTAGTTATTTTGGGGTCATTACAGCCGGGATATTTTATCTGTGCTCTGTTCCAGACTGAAATGTGGTAAATGGATTGCATTTCTTTAACTTTTTGCAAGCCTCACCAAAGGCTTTATTTTTCTTCTTTCACATTTTATACAATGGTGACAAAACTGCATTCGTGATCTACGTCTCCTAAGCTTAAAGTTTTCCTTGTCTGCAACCAACCAGCCGCAGATTTTAAGGTACAAAGTCATGAGGACTGCTCAGAACGAGAAGCTAAATCTGCACATTTTTCTCCTATTGGTAGCTAAAGTGTGTTACCCTAAACATTTGTGAGCAAAATTTGTGATCAGATTTTTTGTTAACCTACAGAAAGTGACACAGCACATCAATGGTGAAAAGCCACGTAGGAATGAGAAATCTGACATTATAGATGTACTAGTACATGTTAACACCCATAACTGTTAAGTAAAGTTTTCCAAATGTTTTTTTTTTAATAATAAAAATTGAAACAGACTAGAATACATTTTTTTGTAAAAACATAACGAGACAAATTTGTTTAGAATACTTTGAAACTGCTTTTTAAATATTTAAGCCTGAAATGTCCTGTAATATACTGTAGTTTTATTGTTTCTTTACTTTTATCCTTTATTGTAACACTAAGGATGTTCCTCACAATATTCTGAAGATGAAAGCCAAAAAAGTACCCCCCAAAAAAATGCTGAAATGGTAAATTTACAGTTTATCAGACGTTTTACAAAAGCCAAGTTTGAGTGTTGAGCATTGTCTTTATGGTGCTACACACCTTTCTCCTTAATATTTATTGTTGTCAGTTGTGTTACTTTATTTTTCTCTTTTCTTTTTCAAGTTTAATAGCAAATTTGCTGGTATATTACCACCAAAACATCTTGATTCTTTGCTGGTTCAGTCGCACCACAATATATAGGTCAATCATGTTCCATTTGAGTGTTAAAACACTAAGTAAAACATTCCCAAAGGCGTGTCTGGAATATCAACACAGAAAAAAATCATTTATATTTAAATTCTGCATTTTTAATTCAGTGAACGGCCCACAAAGTGTAGATCTTTACATGTTAAACTTCAAATCAGATTTGACACAAATTTTGGGAAAGCAAATGTTTAGAAAACTTTTCGGTCGTCTCTGTAAGTTCTAACTGAGCAGAAGGCCTGAGGACGAGAAGGACGAAATAAAATACAAAGTCGCTGCTCGACAGCGTGGTGAAGTCGGATCTTCAAGGGCAGATAATGTGTGCAGCTTGTTCTTGGGTTAATATTGACAGGCGAAGTACGAGTGAACGGAGCCAAGGAGAGGCTGCACACTCGTCTGTAGCAACAAGAAGAGATGATGGGAAATACAAGCGGGTGTCAGGGGAAATTAATTATTGACCACAGCAAAAAAGGGAAAAAGTGGGCAATAATGTTTTTGTTCTTGTCAGCAGGGCCGGTCCTAGCTAATGTGGTGCCCAATTTTCTAAAGCTCACTGGCCAATTTACATAGATTCACACACCAAATTAAATTGTTTTATCTTTGTCTGGTTTTAAAAGAACTCTTAAACCCTATTTCTATTCACTGGTTTTTAACCAAGCATGAGACCTTGTTCTGTTTTAGCTGTTTTGCTTGCTTTGTTGTTTTTATTGTTGGTTTGTTTTAGTGTTTGACCCCTATGTTTCAGCAGCGGCTGCTTTAAATCGCTTTATAAATAAAGCTGATTTGACTTGATATTATTGTTTATCTTTAGAAACAAGGTTGTCCAAATAAAATGACTAACAATATAATTCATTTGAAACAGAATACCAGAGGTCTACCTCATATCTGTCAACATCGGCTGAACAGCAATGAGGAACTGTTCATGTTAACCAGCAGCTGTGGAGTGAAGCAGTTCTGGGGGGTGGATGTAAAATATCTACTCAAAACTTTACCAGCCATTTGAAGAGCATTTTACTAAATTCTTAGGATTAATAAAGCATAAAATCAATATTTTCTGCAGGTAAAACACTGAAAACCAGACTTTAACTTTATTTGAGGTCATAACTGAAACATCCATTATCCTTATTTTGTTATCTATTTACGCACTGAGCACCAGTAGTTGGTCTTGATTGCAACATACTTTTATCATGACACATCCTCTGCACTACATACTGTAACACTGTGTGTAGTCACAAAGCTGCTGAGAAACCCACAAAACAAGACACCATCATAAACCTGAGTAACCAGTTATTATTCTATACACTAAATCAACTATACTCTGATAAAAAGTTATAAAATATATTTTTCCATCCCCCATTTGTGGGCCTCCTAGATGGACGGCGCCCTTGGCATTTGAACATTTGCCTAAGCTGCCACAGGCTGGCCCTTTGTCTCAGTTTCACAGATATTGACCTAATATTAGATGAGGTAGTAGGTCTCATTTGAAGGCCAACAGTTGTGAGGATGTAATCCCTTTTTCTCGATCAGCGTCTCTGCGGTAAACAGGCCATAGTTATAGAGGGTTTCAGGACAATACAGTGTTATCACCAGAGTGCATGCATCATTCTGTCATCTGACATAATGGGACTGATTCTCCCAGATGAGAATAAAGACAAGAAAACAAGTCTGTTCTCTTCAGTGAGACGCATAAAAACGAGCAGTAAAAGCTGCTGCTTCTATCTACCTCAAACACCTTCACATAATGGCATCATAAAACCAACACTTTTTAAGAGCTATAATGACAAAACTTTGCAATTAATTTTGTGCGACATGCCTCTCCGTGCACAGTAGGCTTACATCACCAAGGGACAACACCAGAGGAGCACTGACCAACACTTTGTTTAATTAAAGATGCTCTTGGCTCTCACACATGCTTTGAACACTTTGATGCTGCGTTGATGGAAATGTATGATCACTTTTGACCAATGGTACGAGCCCCGCTCTTCTCCCCTGGGTCTAATTTATTGATGCCCTGGGATTTAATGCGAGCTTTTACTGTACCGGCGCAAGATTTTTTTTGAAAGCTTTGATTTGCATCTTTTTTTATTTCCTGCCAAGTCTTCAGATTCTTTCATGCTGTCTGTCTGCACCAACTCTGCTGGCCTCTCCTGTCACTGATGAGCCCAAAGTATGGAGTCAGGTCATGCAGTTCTAAACTGGACTAAGAGCTTTTTTTTGTGGTTCTTCCTTAATGCATCACGACCTGTGGCTATACTAGGCTGGTAATCCACGCTGTCCATTCCTTATCGTGAACTTGACTCAAATATTCTTGAAAATTTTTTAAAGTACGTTTTTAAACAAACTTTGAAACCTTTAGCTTAATCTGGATGACATCAACGTGGCCTCCAGTACAAATGTTGGTGTGTCTTTACTCGCTCTACTCTCCATACATGCAATTATTGCTGCCATTAACCGTGTTTTCTTTGCATCCTTCCCCTAGAAACTACACTGAAACCTTCTGTGTTTGTGTCTTTTTCCTGTTTTCTCAAACCCAAGCTTGTTGGAGCAGGTAAGCCTGGTTCTGCTGAAGGTTCCTTCCTGTAAAAAGGGAGGCTTTCCTTTCCACTGTCGCCTCCATGTTTGCTCAGGTTAGGAGATTGTGACGAAGTGAAGATTTAACACAATCTCCTGGATAGTTCACGTTTACTAATTAACATTTCATGATGACCTGTAGATGAATACTTGTGACCTGTCACATCAAATCGAGGATTAAGTTAAAATGCTACAAAAAACATGATTTTGAGAAGAAAAGTCTTAAATTTTTGTCATTTCCCCTGCAAGCTAGCACAGCATTTTTTTCTTTCCAGCTGGTTAATCTCAATATCCGAACATTGAGGTTTCCTCTCTTGGAATAACTTAAAAATAGGATTCAGATCAAATATCAATGGGTCATTATGATTAGGAAGACATATCAAGGCTCTGGAGATGCTCATGATATCAGGATGATACAGGTCTCAAAAGGTAGCTTAAAAAACAGGAATCTGAGAAAGTGCTGAAGTCATTTTTCAGTTTGAAGTGATGAGTCTCACAGGAATTACATTTAAATCTAATCTAAACTACATTTTTGATTTGGACTTTTTTTTGCATACTTCTGCTGTGAATTGATGCTTTAAAAATGTGATCTGAATTGAAACAATTGTGCGCATTGAAGCATCTCATCCTGTTCTGTCAGCATCCCACTACAAGTGCAGGAGTCTGTTGGAGTTGAAACACAGAAACCAAAAAGAGTCAGAGGAAGTTGGAGCGCACACGTCCTCCAACAGATGCCCAGCTGTGAGAGTGTTCAACAGGCCTTCTTTGTCACCTCCTCTACCCTTTCTCCTCTCCTGCTTCTTGCATATCAATAGGTCACCTGAGACGTGAGCACACAGCTTTTACTTCAAGTTTCATCATCACCAGCCAGACATGACAAAATCCACATTAAGGACGGTTCCTTTTCTCTCTGCTGACGATGATAATGTAGCTATAACAGAGAAAACTAAGGGCTTGTGAGTTACTATTTGTGATACTGTCAGAAAGAATGAGAAGACTGTAGCTCTCAAAGCTCTGGACTGAAACTACAATCCATAGACTTCCTTAAATCACCTTATAGCCTTAGATTGATTCCTGCTCTGCACTTAACGTCTGATAAAGACACTAATAGAGAGAGTTTGCAGACCTACTCTTCCCAAAGCCGTGCAAATCCCAATCCAAACAGAACACAGTTCAAACATCGCCTCCCACGTTTATGCAAGCTCCTGTACAACAGGTTTTCTAAATACTTAGAACATATGTCACTGTCAGTTCACTAACATATTGTTCCCGCTTTCCCACAGCATCCATCCACTAAAGTGCCGATGTGCGACAGAAGCATTGGCACGCCAAGAGAAGCTCGCTGGAGAACTCAACCTACACAGAAACACACACAGAGTGATAAAAACAGGAAGTGGCTGTCCGCTGCAAAAACAGAAATTGTAGAAATTTGTATTTGCCATGTGCCATTCATCTTAGGACGGACAACGTTTTCAGGAACAGAAGGAGACGGAGGAGGTTGGGATTTGGAGGAAGAGGGGGTGAGCAGAAGGTGAGGGGTTCCTCTTTTGAGATGTCCATCACTGAAAACATCAAACAACCTGCTCAGATGTTCCCTTTTTCTCCCTCATCTGCTCCTGCCTGTGCAGCATTCCTCTCCTTCTTCCTCCTCCACCACGGCTGATGCCTAACGATGCCATACTTGCTCTTCATCAGTGACGCTAACCTTCTTTTCTCCCTCCTCCCACTTTCACCCCACTCTCCTCATTATGGAATGAGGGTAACCAGGGCTCTGGGGTGGATAAATTATTGTTAGAAAAAAAGAAAAAAAAGAGAGAAACCAGTCAATCCTCCTTACCTTGTGAAGAAGAGAGCCTCTCTCCTCCAGGAAGGATTGGAAGCGAGCGTGTGCACATACACCCTAACATGCACGACTATCCAACTGCTCGCTCGCTCACACACACAGCAGATCCATCGCTCTGTCTCAGCGATGAGGAGGGCTGGCTCTCAAGCCAGAGCACACTGCAGGCTGCCGCTTGCCTGGGAAAGCCTGACGCGTTCCTCCCTCCAGGCAGAAGCACACGCTGCCATCTCAAAGGCTCTTTGTTGGGCTCGATTCATCCCCGGCTCCCTGGCTGAGTGCTGCTCCGTGTGCCGGTGCCTGCTCCCAGGGACGCTGCTGCACAAAGGAAGGACAAAACCATGAAAAAAAGGGAGAAGGCAGCATCCAGGAGGAGAGAATATTACATCCCCGTGTAGCTCCTTCCATCCATCCCCCCCTATTTTTTCCTCTTCCTCTCAAGATCACTGTCTTTCCACACACACCCTCCCACCTCCCTCTCTCTTTATCTCTCCCCTCCTTCTCTGCCTCCTCCCACTCCTCATTGGTCTGCAAAAGAACTGATCGCAGTGTGTATTTGTGTGACTTTGTGTGTGTTTTAAACTGGTTTCTGGTGACAGTAAGGAAAGGAGAGCTCCTCTACACCTCATCACCTGGGATACCTTTCATCCGGGGGGGGGGGGGGGGATGCATTATCCATGAAATGACGGGGTCAGGGGTGGCAGATGGCACCCGGAGCCGTTGGATTTGGACGCACATGACGAACAATCCTCATCTCGTTTTCACAATGTCACCTAAAATTCCTTGTGGAGGAAAATAAAATGTTTCACCTTTTCTCCAGAACTCCTACATCCACATGATTAAAACTCAAGGAAAATGTTCCCTTTTCTTTTTACCACAATCGTTCCCTGAATAATTAATATGGCATCTAGGATGAGACTCAAAGCAGGAAAAAAAATGTATTAAGGTCAAGTCGTGCGGAAATTGCCTGCAAGAGCGAGTCAAAATTGGGGCATCCATGTAGTGCATGGCATTTTGATGAGAGATGAGTTGCTGAAGGAACTAAAATAATGATTTTCCTCCTCCTCTCACACTTTAGGATAAAGCAAATAAAAAGAGCTACAGCTAACCAGTCTGCAGAACAACAAAAATAACTGTTGGGGGTGCCGGAAGCTCCATTGTTTGTAATTGTGTGGATGCTGACTCAGCATTTTTGTTACGTTTCTGTGTCATTCTGCTACATTTTGCTGATTTTAACTAGCCTTTTTGCTACTTTTAGTTTTTACCTTGCCTTTTTGTGGCTTTTATTTTTAAGCTAACATTCTGCTATTTTAGCCTCTTGCTAATTTTAGCTAGAAGTTAGCTTTTTTCAGTTAACCTTTTGTTCCTTTACTTTTCCTCAAACCTTTTGCTAATTTTAACTGATTTATTTGGTCCCATAAAATTACTTGAAACAAAAACAAACAAAAATTTAACTCTATATGACCAAAAGGGAAGAGGCAGAAGCCAATGGCTTGTTGTTTCACCTTACTGTTTCTAATGGATTCCCAAAACCACACAAACAAAAAGAAGATGAAAAAAGCACCAAACAGATAATCAACACTCAATATACAAAACAACTTCCTTCCTATATACACCATTTTATACATACAAATCATTACCATTCTTAATCAACAAAATTACTATTATCATTACATTCAACAGATTTTCATATTTTACCATCATCATCACAAACTACAACTCATTAACAAACTTTTTAACTTCTTTCTAAAAGAGACACTAAATCTAACATCTAAAACTGAAACACGTCTGTATTTGACATTTTTTCTCACTTTACCTACTTGGAAAAATAAAGAACCCCCTTAGAATATAAATATTATCCCATAACTTAAAAAAAAAATTTGAATCCAATCAGGATTGTTACTAACTTGATACAGTATTTTCAGCTTTTTTTAAATTAAACTATATCACTTTTAATTTTTACCAGTTATTTTAAAGCAGAAGATTCTTATAAATAATGGATTTGTAGAATAAAAAACAGAAACAGCATCATTTATTAATCTAATTGCTGTTTTTTAAAGTATTTAGTTTTAGCTTTAAGCTAGCTTTTTGTTGCTTTTGGCTTTTTTCTACTTTTTGGTACTTCAGTTTGCTTCTTTGAGTAAGAATTAGGTATTTTAGAGTTGGTTTGTTAAGTTGCTCACATAATATGAACTTTAAACAAAATGACAAGTAAAAATTAAGAGTTCACCAAACAACTCGTTATTTTATTCAGTTTTGTGCACTTGATTATATTCTTCATTACAAGGCAAATTAAATTAATTTCTTCTTATTGATTTGCAATAAGTATGGTGTCAGTATGAGATGACACAAAGGAAGCTTTTTAACTAAAACTACTCTTGATCACGAACATCTTTTTCTGCCATATTCATCTCCTGGAAACAGTACTTTAAAAGTCCTCTGCAGTAAAGATTTGTCTTTCAGGTCACTTTACCGTTTTTATTGTCTAAAAAAGCTTTCGTAACTCATCCTATAAAACTGAAGTTTCTGACATTCATTACACATCACCTGCTAAAATGTCCCAATTTCCAAGAAAAAATGAACATTTTGCTCACGTTGCCTTTAAAGTTTAAGCAAAATGTTTTTTTAATGTAAATATAACGGCCCAGACTTCCATATTTACTGTGTACTGCCACTGAAATTACCTTTATCCACAGACATTTTGCTTACCTGGGCTTTAGTTCCAGATGTTGTGAATGTAAACATTGTAAAATTTCTCCAGTGACATGATATTATGTGAAGACTTTAAATCTTTTATTGTGTTCAATTGTAAGACCTATCCAGCTGACTGGGAGGTGAAAACAAGCATTAAAAAATAAATCTAGGAGATTCTGGATGGATCCAGCTTTTCCACTGGACTAGATTTGAATATTAGCAAACTAAAATTCCACACAAACCTATGGTCCTTTGTATCCCCTCGGCTGAGTGTGTCACTGCAACACTCCCTCAGTCATACAAAAAACATGCATCTCTAAAGTCATCATACATGACGGACAAGTTTATTAGATATCAGAAAGCTTGGTTTAGATGGTGTCTACTTCTCAGTCTAAATTTAAATTATTTTTTTCATTGCTTTTTGTAAGAATTTACAAAAACAAAGACTTGTTTTTGAAAAAGTGAATGAGACAAAATCTTTGAAAAAAAAGCTGCACACAGCAGAATAGAGAAAAACAGACAAATAAGTGACAAACTGAGCAGCACAGCTGAGGCAAAACCTTTTTACATGCAGCTTGCATGTTTTCTAAAATAAACCCACTGGTGCTTGTAGTCCGGCTGTTAACTCTACAATACTTCAGAACTTTGTGTCCTCATTTTGTCTTCTCAGTTTGTCTTCTCTACAAAAGACATATTTACAGCTGGACAACATACTATATATGAACAGTCGTGACATGATGCTTGTAAATAAAAGTCCTGTCAAAAATGAATGTTGAAATCCTTCTAAAAAACGAAAATTTTTTTTTTGAAAGCATCAGTTAGCTGGACCCTCCTTCCTTCTGACTTCCTGCGCCATCTTTTTGAAGTGGCGTTCAGCACGCAGCTCCTCGAAGCAGAATTCGGTGGCGCCGCTGAGCAGCAGCTCCTTACAGTACATGATTTCCTCCTGAAGTTTTCCTGCTTCGGCCTCCTTGTGGTGCTGCTGTTGGTCCTGCAGCCTCTTCAGAGGAGTTTCCCCTTTGCTCGGCTTACGTGCCGACAGAACCGTGTTCACTGCCGGGTTGATTTTACACGGCGTCCTGCAGAAGGAACACATGTTCACGTTCACCTTGCAGTGATATACAAAAAAAAAAAAAAAAGATTGTAAAGTAAATTACGTAACTAACTGTAATAACTAGGGGTGCAACGATACAGAAAATTCACGATTCGGTTCAGTTCGATACTTTAGTCTCACGGTTTAATATTTTTTCGATACAAAAAAGAGCTATTTCCATGCACTTCTTAACTTGTAATTTATTGGAATTAATTTTGAACATTTGTTTAACCTCAAAAGTACGGTTTTTAAATTAAATGTTGCTGAAACAGCAACTTCCTCAGTGGCTCAGCACTCAACAGTGCAGCCTAGGTGGAGTAGCCGAACACAGATCCACTGATGCTTCAACACAGAGCATCTTCAGAAGACAAGTTGATAAAATGAATTTTAAAAATCTGTATTGTTTGATATAGGGTGTATTGAACGGTTCGATACGAGTACATGTATTGTTGCATCACTAGTAATAACTTAACTGCCAGTTTCCTCCCAGGGACATTTGTTTTGTTTGGAAATATTATTTTTACTTCAAAGATGAGCAAGTAAGACATATTTCTTTGATTTAAGTTTTCTTAGATTCAAAGAACGCTTGCTATAAGGCATCTACAGTAGGATTGGGCAAAATCGTATCGTGTGCAATTAATTGTCAGAAAAACTGATTATTTTTTGGCACTTGACAACTAATATAATTAATGCTGCCAGGGAGACTGACTGGGGATTTCCCCAGTCAGCCCGCTTGGTGCTCCTCTCCACTTCAAATATGACGAACATTAAAAAAAAGTTCTGTCATTTATTTATCATAACTCCGGTTTTACTTGGCCTATCAACACCATTTAAAAACTGATGTATAGCAAGAAGTCTTTACTTTTGACACAATTTGGAACAGTTTTTTACGGAGAGCAAATCTTTCCCACTAGAGTGATTTAAAACTGGTCATGTGACTAGGACATGCAGGCATCCAGGGACTCCAGGGGATTAATCGTTATCAGTTAAATACCACAATTAATCGTGATTATTTTTTTTTGCCAGTAACATCCAACTCTGATCTACAGACCTTAAAGTGTCTGTGACATCAAATTTTTGTGATAAATACAGATGGTTATAGGAAAGAAAACATTAATAACGTCATAGAAAACTCACAAATGTCACTGTAAAGACAAGAATAATGCCTGCATGTAAACAGAGCATGGCTACAAAGGATAACAACACAGACAGCCACAAAGATCCGCACTCATCGCTCCCTATCTTGTTTTTGTCAAAAATAAAAGGATCTAAACATTTACTCACATGGTTGGGGGCTGGTCGAACTCCTCAACAAAGGGTTGAAAGGTGGGTTTAGCAGGTGGCGGAGCCATGACTGTATGCCCGTATTTGGTTTTCTGGGGCATCTGTGTTTCATATATATTAAAAAGAAAAATTAGCTTTCAAAATAGACTGCAATACACATAACAATACAAATAAACAAAGATTGGGGTCTTTTATACCTTAACATCACACCATCTTTCAGGCTTTGGGTCGTTCTCCTTTGCCCGTGATGTGGGAGGAACTGCCCAAGACTCCAACTTGGGCTCTGACGGACCAGCACCTTCAGTTTTGTTCTCATCAAAAATCACCAGCCGACTGTTTGCAACATTGCCGAGGACAGGGGCGCCGTGTGACTGCAGGCCTCCAGAAGTACCTGTCAACAGGCCCAACAATAAATGAGGCACACAGTAAGTGTTGTGGCACTTACAGCAAATTTATGTGGTACCTTTGATTGCTGTCCCGGTTCTGATGACAGGAGCGATGGCCTTTTTCTTCCCTCTGTGTTTGAGGACAGCTAGAGAAACCCTCTCGGGTTGTTTCGACTCTTCATCACTACTGTCCTTCTCCATGTTTAACATTGCCTGGCGGGATACACGAGCCTGCAAAGCCCTATAAATAACAATGCAAATTAATGTGACTATAACAGATAAACTGAGAGCTGTGCTTAATAAAACTACAGTAAATGGATTCATACTTGTGAAACTGGAGGAGTCTATCATGTGGCTCAGCACACTTCTTGAATCCCTCTTGATAGACGAGGTCTGCTTTTCGGTAATTGCCTTGATTCTCATGCTCTTCAGACCAGGCGATGTAGAAGGACGCCTGTGTCACCCCGATTCCTTGAGCTTGCATGTACCTGTAAATATCCAGGGGCTCTGAGCAGTTCTCTGCCTGGTGATACACAAACGCATAGTAAAAGTTACCACCACCTCATTTGTTTTAAAGATACAAAATCAGTCTACGGTCAAATTAAAATGCATACAAATTTAATCCAGAAGTCCACATAGCGAGGGTCGTTGTGGTAATCTTTTTCCTCTGAGAATCTGGTCACAGCTCGCTCCAACAATGTGGCGAGGTTGCTTTCTTTCCCTCCCTGGGGGAAAGTTTGCTCTGTCCACTTTATATACCTATAAAAACAGAGCAATTCCTAAATTAGAGAGGGTTTTACAGAGTGATTCTTGGAAATACACTAATTTTCAATATTTTACTGACCGATCCCAAACACCGAGTGGATCGTCTCCTTCGTACATCCGAAGTTCAGACTCAAAAGCCCTAAAGAAACAAAATCCTTGTTAATAATATAAAAACCTTATATTAAAAAAACGTTTGCCAGTTTAAATGTCCTCACTGTCTCTGTTGGTTGATTGTAGTGGCGGGTCCATCTTGTTGCTGACTGAGAGCCTGATTTAAAGCGGATATAACTCTGCCCCGCCTCAGTGGCTGGATGTTTTCTTTGCTGAGCTCCCAGTCCACATCTCCTCCTTCTGCCATTGTAGAAAGTAAAGACTGGATGCCTACAGACCAAAAAAATAAATTACTGGCAGATCATGTTCTCAGTACTCACCTTACCAATGCTTATTTAACAAAGATGCTCATGTTTTTTTTTTATATCAGTGGTTGCCAAAGTTGGGGTCCCACTTCAAGGTGGGGTCTTGAAAAAATTTTCAGAATATATTACATCTAAAAAATAATTTAAATCTATTTTTGCCTTAGTTGTTACAAAAGAGGGAGGTTAGTGTACCTAAAATGGATTAAAGTAGCTTAATGTATATCGTTACTATGGATTTGTTGGTTTAAACTGGTACCACTGTGTATCACCCAAAAATAGTTAGGGGCAAAGGTCCTGCTACTGTTATTTTGTGGGTCAAAAGCTGAGAGTTTAGGACTAGGGGGGTAAATCATCAGCTTTATCACAATACGATATTACATCGATATGTTTTGATGACGATTCGATATTTCTCGATATCACAAAGTCTGTCACAATATGATTTCGATTCAATTTAATTCACAAGTCTGCGATCGATATAATGCGATATCATATGCCCATCTAACACAATGACTCTGTTAGATGGGCATATGATATCGATTCACATTGAGAATAGGATGACGATGTAGATCGATATTTTCATTTTGCCTCGATATAACTGAATCATTACCCATTCAAATCGATGTATCGATATAGATCGATGTATCGTTAGACTCCTATTTAGGACACATTCTTTTATATTATAAATATGGCATTTTAAAAAAAAGATTTAATGTCAGTAACCCTTCAAACCAGCCTAAACTGAAACAAAACAAAGGACAGAGAGCAAACACTTGTTTGAATCTAACAGAGAAGACTAAAGACAAGTCTGTGGTTTTAGAATCAGAACCAGAGAATCAAAGAAATCTACCCCCTATAAAGACAGCTGGCTTTGTGCTGCAGACTGCTATATCCTCTAAAATTAGTGCAGAAAAATCCTGCACAAATTGGTAAACATTTGTTGCACAGCCTCTGGTGTAAACAGCAATAAAAACACGATTGATCAAATATTTGCAACTTTAAATTCCTCATTTACTATAAGGATGTAATTACCAAGTACTATAGTTATCCTAAAGTAAAGTACGTGCTTCTTAACAAATAGCTGTACAGATTAACTCTCATCGATGCTAGCTTAGCTAGTTAGTTAGCCATACTGACTGTTTGCGAACACACTGACCTGACCACTTAAGTTACTTTAAGTCAATAATCTTTGCCGTGGGTTACAGTGTTAGTTAATTTTGTTTCTTAGCCATGAAGTGAAATAATGATCATACTCCGAAAGTTTTCATACCCTTTTTTTGCCTTCTTTGACCCTTTATTACACGCTGTCAACGTTAGAGTATGAATGCCGTTGAAAATTGGAGTGAGCTGTGTTTTGAACAACGCCCGCGTGACCATTTGCAGAAAGCTGATTGGAGGAGCCACGAACAGGAAACCGTCAAGCCGACGTCACACTTGCTTCATTTCCGCCTTACTTCCTGTGTTGACAACGGGAGCGTTGTCAACCCAAATGGATCGCTTACTTCGAAAATATAGCTTATTAAATGTATTTCATCACCTAGTAGATAAGCATAAGCTGTAATCTTATCGGTTTTTTTCATTCTGCGCGTGACGGCATGGACAACCGTTGTTATTGTTGTGCTTCAAAGTTTAGTCTCTTCAAGAAGGAGGTAATGGTTTTAAGGGTGTCTAAATGTGTTTACGTCCACAAGATATAAGGGATTTTGATTGTGTAATTGACGTCCTCCCTCATAGGTGGGCTGTAAAAGCTGCGGACGCTCCTTCTGTTCCAGCTGCTTGACTTTCAGTGCTGTGGTGCCTCGCTGTGGCAACACCCAGCAGAAGGTCTGTAAGCAATGTCACGGTGATCTGACAAGGTAACAACTCATCCTATCGCCGCAGACATGTATTAAATTCCTCAATAATGTGAACGTCTCCACAACTACTAGTTATTTTTATTGTCAGGGGGGAATCTTCAAACAGTGCTGGAAGATGGTCCCCTCCTGAAAACTACAAAAAGTTAGTAAATGGTCATATTTGCGGAGAATAAAAAAGCAACACAGAAGTTTTTTTTTTAATATATCTAAAGTTCATGTTTTTCACAGACGGGTTGCTGCACAAGAGGCCAAACAGCAAGGACAGTCAACACAGTCACTTGTACATGGAGGAATCAGAAACAACAAAGCAGGCCTTTTACCAACTAAAGGCCTGAGTAAAGAAGACCAAGCTATAGCTGAGAGACTTCAGAAGCTAAAGGAAGACAGTAAACCCAGTAATGAAATCCACTTTATAATTTTTGGTCAGATCTGTTAAATGCAATAATAATGCATTTCATTTCTTTCAAAAAGCCAATGACAATTTGCATGATTTCTCCAGAGTCTATCCCTTCTGAGAAGGAGATTGAGTCACGCCTTGCTGCCCTGAAAGCTCCTGCCCAGCCTGTGCCTTCTGCAGATGAGATGGAGGATCGTCTGGCAGCTCTACGGGGTTTGCCGCCGCCATCTAAAGCTCCTCCTCCTGTGAATTCCCTTCCTACTTCCTTCTCTCAGTTTACATCTCATTTGGTGTTTCAAATATCAGATGCTATTTAAAAAGAACAAATAATTCAAACATTTGAAATTTCTTACATAAGCTAATGTGTACAGGTGCACCAGCCTCCTGATAGCCGGACTCAGACTGAACGAGCCAATGATTTGTTAAGACAGATGACAGAAGAAGTTGCCATTGACAACCAACAATCGAATCCAGAAAGCGGTACGTTATTACTTGGCTCACAAATCTTAATCTACAAGGATGCAGTTACATAACACTCCCTGAATTCTTAAATATAACAAAAACTGTATTTACAGATGTAGATCTGAATGATCTTAACAAAGGGGAGGGAGCTGAATTGGATGAAAACTTGGAGGACAACCAGGGTACAGTCAAACAGCTGGAGGCAGAGAAGGACCATCTGCTCGAGGAAGCCATGAAGGAGCTAAGGAATGAGCGCCATACCCAGGATCAGATCCTCGACATGGCTAAGAGGCTGGCACAGTTGAAGGGGCAGGACCCAGATAAAGGTGCTCAGAACTATTAGTACATAATTCTTAAATATCTACAAATTTTTAGTTAGGAAACCTGAAAAACAAAATTCTGGCTTTGACAGAAGGGGTAATTTTGTGTTGCACATTTAGTCACAGCTGAGGATTTTCAACAACCTGACAGTGAAGAGGAGACTGATGAAGAAGCTATGAGGAGAGTGCTGAAACAGGTCAGGAAATGAAAGAGAAAAGTCAGAGCTCATTCTGTACTTTAAATGATTTATTAGGAATAAATCTGTTTCTCTTGTACATGCTGAGGTGAACGTCCATCGTGGCCACAAGAGGCTGCTGTTTGGCTACTTTCATTTAACTTTAATTTAATCACAGAGGAGTCCTAACGTTCTCATTCTTCTGGTCCCAGCTTTCAGAAGAAGCTGCGCTCGATGAAGCCAGTGGCTACAACATACCTGTAGAACACAGTGGCCCGAAGAACACAGAGAAAAACAAGAGCTCTAAAACAACAGTACTAAACAACGCTCAACAGACAAATTCAGAATTGTTTTAAAGCATTTTGAGGTCATAACATCCAAACCACTTGTTTTTGACGTGTTTTAAAGACTGCAGCTCCTGCACCAAAGAGCAAGACACCTTCAGCTGCTGTGGCACACCAGCCGTCGGACAGCGACGATGAGGAGCTTCCATGGTGCTGCATCTGTAACCAAGACGCCACCCTCCGCTGTCACACCTGTGATGGAGACCTGTACTGCAACCGCTGCTTCAGGTAGCATTAAATACATTAAATCATAATAAATACAGTAAGATTCTAGGTCATGACTCAAACCAGAGATTTGCACGGAAATCTTTATTCCATCCAAGAAAGATGATTTGGAATGCGCACCATGACCCAGATAAATGTGCACAGGCTGCTGCCATACTGTTAAGCAGCATGAATATAAAGTATTTAGCTTGATGAATTATCAATCCACGCTCTATTGTCTCCCCAGGGAAGGCCATGATAAATATGACAGGATGGAGCATCGCACTGCTAACTACACTGCCCCCAAAAAGAAGAGGAAGACGTGATCTCAGAGCTGTTTGCCTTAAACTGTGACCCGTCGAGACTTAATCTTTACCCTCACGTGACGTCTTACCGCAACTAAAATAGCATATTAGAAAATTAAAACACTACCTACTGTATTATCTTCAAACCCAGAGCTCGTCGTAACACATCTACTTGTATTAGCCAGTCATTTACAGGAAAAGCTGTTCCTGCTTGTGGTACCTGCTGAGGCTGATATAAACGAAATATATTCGAGGAATACTTTTCTAGGAGAGCACAGGCTAAAAGTAGACATGACCTTTATAAAAGTCAGGTACAATATGGGTAATATTTGAACCATAATTTTCATGGAATATTCAGAAAGTGTAAGAATCAAACCGTAGGAACTGTTTAGGGGTAATTTAGTAAAAACAGAAAGCTGCTACACAAAACAGTTTAGAGCTGTCAAAGTGAAATAGCATTTTTTTTTCGTTAAGTGTCCTACTTTTTTTATTCTGCAAAGCTTCATCCTAAGTGTACTTTGCTGTCATCATCTCTTGATTATTTTTAACTTTTACAACACAAAGCTGACAGATCATGAGCTCATTTGAAACGATGTCCGCTCTGACTGTTGTCAGCTCCAAAACTGAAGAACGAATCGATATAAAAAGATCACCGAGGCCTTTGTTTACTTTACGGTGTCATTCTTGTAGTCTATGTTTGGCTCACGTTATGAAATTTTCCTTTCCTTATGTGGGGTATAATTATAAATGAAGCAAAACTATTTGATACTGTCACACTTTTGTGTTTTATTTCTGACTAAAAATACAGTTTTTTAATTGAAATAATGCTCAGTTTGGCAGATGTTGTTTGTAAGCGAAGTCTTTCTGGGTGGATGACAAGAAAAAGAAGACATGGAGTGAAGTTGTACAAATTACTGTAATGGAGCGCTGGACAAAAAGACCCCCGGTGCATGACAGAGAGAGGGCCAGAGTGCAGTTTCATCAGCGTGCATTACTGTCCAGCTAACTGAGGGGAAACCATAATTACACTCTCCTCCTGGGGGCTTGCTCCATTAGGGTTTGTACGGAGGCTGTTTGCCTTTTTCTCTGGCCATGTCACACACACCAACCCACCGCCACAGACAGGAAATGGAAGAGGATAATGGGTGCACGCTTAATGGAACATCCTGCGGCTGATCTCGGTCTGTTTACTCCTACACTTGACACGTCAACGCCGCCATTGTTTCTATCGCTCTGTTGAAAAATTGATGCCAAAAAGACGGAAAGGTTGCATTCTGGAAACATCTTCCAGACAAAGGCCGGTGAGACGCAGTGAAGAGCAGCTGTGATAACAGAGAAGTGAAGTTTGTGTTGAGAGTACTTTTTTTTTTTTTTTTAATGCGTTTTATTTGTGTCTGTACAATATCTGATAATACATTTCGGTTTGTCGCTTTGTTCAATTCACGATCAGACATTTTTTGAAAATGCGCCACTTTATTCCAACACTGTTAGCCGAACAAAATGCTTATGTACATAAATAAGAAAATGAAAATGTACACCCTTACACAAAAAAAAAAAGTCCATCTCAGCAAAGTTATGAGAGATAATGTAGAACAGACGGGGGGGGGGGTTAAATCCATTCTGTCCCAGAAAGGATGACGAGCCAAAAGAAAGTCCCACCGATGTTCCGTCTTCACATACAGGCACTCAAATAGTTAACATGTGGGTGACGAGAGGCTCCACGTTGTCTTGATTCCTAATTTGACCTATAATTATTTTTTCAAGGACATTTTGCGTAGACCTTTTATCCTGTAGAGCAGCCCGTTGATAAATTCCTACAGGGAAAATTGAGAGTGGAAATTTGACTGGACAATATGCATTTTTACAACAAACAAGCTATAATCATTTACTCCAGTTTAATAAAGAATAATGCTTTTATTTTAATAGTGCTTTAAAAAAAAATCTCACCTCTTTTGGCTTTCCGCATTCATGCAATAACTCCTGAAAAAAAGAGAAAGAAAATGACTCAGTTCAAGATAAAATTCACTTTAAACAAAACAAAAAATAAACATTAAACATTAGATTAATTATGATCAATATGAAAGTCAAAGTTTAAACAGTACCTAAATAAAAAATGATTTCTTTAGTGCAGATTTTGTAAAGCAAAAATGCCTTTAAGCCCATTTAACACTAAATTTGCCCAAGCAGAAAAGGAATTGTTAAACAAATAAAGTCATGTTGTACCTGCAGCCGAGTTCTTTGCCCTTCGTCAGGCAGTTCCAGGAGCTCATCTATGTCAATTTCTAACTCTGGGATCTCTTCCTCCTGTGAGATTAGAGGGAAATAAAAGTTAATGTTACCACATACTGTGTTTCTGTTTGATTTTATGGTTCTCGCAACTTTTAATCTGCTGTATAACCTTGGCGGAGGTGGTCAAATCTCAGTTAGGGCTTTTCTGTGTCTGGTTTTCTTACGACAAAACAAAACCATGTAGGTTACATTAATTAATGAGTTTAATGTGACCTGAGTGCATAATCGTCCTATCAGAGTCTGAATGAATCGATGACCTCGCATGGCCCATCCAGTAACTTTGACCACAATAAAGTGGTTCTGAAAAATGAATGAATAAACTATAATGGCACTGAGCCATCCTTTCACTGGCTGTTGTTACAATTTCCACACCACTGAGCACAATTAATCAAAGGCATGCAGCACATTTTTTAAATTGTTTTATTTAAAAACACGTTTTTTTGCTACTTTAGTGCTGGATTATGATTATGTTTGTTTATTCTCATTACAATGATGTGATTGATGAGGATTGAAGCAGAAAGGCTGTAGGAGGACACTGTTCTCATACAGCAACATGCTTAAATTAATGATTTAATGAGCGTTTAAGAAACTATGCATTTGGTTCATGAGATGTTTTTCTATCAAACAGGGTTGACACAAAGAGTCAGTATTGTTAAGTAAAAATATTACATACCATAGTGCTCACTGTGTGTGTCGGGGATGTTGCTACCACACTAAATTTTAGCTTTATACTTTTAAAACTTACAGAGTTTTTGGCCTTTTTGTTTTTGCTAAGGTTGCTTAGCTGGGGCAATACAGGTTACAAACCTTTGGACAGGTTTAATTGTACTATAGTGACCAGTGCTTTTTAAAGATCCTACAAAACCTTTTTGTTTATTTAATCAATTGGCATGAATACCAGTAAAAGATTCTTATCTAAAGCTACCACTACAGTTTCAGAGTGCTAATCAGCAGACTCCTAAAGATATCTGAAGTCAGCAGGAGTACACTCACAGTTTGAAAAGTGTGGCCTCTTTTTTTTCAGAGGGAATATTTTCCGGATGGGGGATTTTCTTGTCTAAAGACGGCTGTGCCTGCACAGCTCTCTGCACGAGCAGAGAGGTAATCAATGTGGAAGTGCTGAGTGGCGAAATTGATGGACCCTCTTCAGAGTCCCCTGCGCTGCCTCTAATTGATATGTACTGCCAGGTTGGGACCTGTGTGATTCTGCTGAAGTCTGCAGGATAAATCTAAGGCTGAACCTTCGGTCTGGGCTGGAGGTTTCTGTTCTGTGTGGGCACCACTGTTTTTTCATGTGTTTTTAATACATGACTGGACTGGTTCAAGTGAATTTATGTTCTTAAGATCAGTGTTTTACACCAACAAGTATATTTTTAACATTCAAAACATTTTATTGCACATTTAAACTTGGTATTTCACTGTAAATATTAACTGGTTTGTCAATATAAAGAAACAGCACAAAAAGTAAGGACATTACTGTTTGGGAAATCTTTGTATTAACAATGCTTCTTGGTGATCCTGTTAATTTCAATTTTAAATGGTGTCACATTTGTAAGGAATATGCATTTATAGGATGAGCAGTACATCTGAGAATGGGTTGCCAAACAGTTTATTTTGTTGTTATTGACTCTTGTTTTGAGCTTCTGGTGCCCCCAGGTGCTGCCAATCAGATGCTCGCTTTAAGATTTATTACCAAGAAGCATTGTTATAACAAAGAAATAATCTACCAAACACTAATGTCCTTACTTTTTGTGCCAAGTATAGATATAATTAAGCATTTACCACCACTTTTACCTTCATTCTCTTGTTGAAGGATTGCATATAATCGGCCAACCTGCATGTCATATTGAAACAAATATCTCATGCAACCTGTTGGCACTCAAATAATTTGTTAAGCTAACACATTTATAGCTCAATATCTGCAAAGCTGGCCACGTTGTTGATGCCATTTTTTTGTTCGCTTTGCTTTTTCCTGAGAATTGAAGTCTGCACGCAAAAACCAGTGATTGCCTGCCTTTCATGGCAGGGGGTGATACATTTTATTCTGACCCTCCTCTACCTCACAGGATGTGCTTTACACCATCATCGTTCTCAGCTTGTCGGGCGTTATCGTCAGAGGAGCGTTGCATTTTAATAAGGCCCCCAGGTGCAAACGTCTCAGTAATGAAGAACACGTCTAGAGGACCTTGTTATATTTTTCTACCTGGATTATTGAGATGCATCAGGACATCTCAGTAGCATTTTCTGAAGTTAAAAGACTGAAGGTAAAATGAACATTGGCACTAATGGGATTTGTAAATGTGAACTCAAATTTTGGAGGATTGCGGGTTCAGACCGCAGTAAAAATAAGTCTTTATAATTTAATCTCTTTGTCAACCTGTATTTCAAAATGAGAAAAACTTCATAAGTTCAAGAACCTGAAATTTTTCAACCCACAGTGCTGAAGATGATTACAATAAAGAAGACATATCCTGCTTTTAAATCCTTCTTTTTCACATTTAATCATTCAGTTGGGGTCTATATAAAGTGGAACTGCAATGCTTTGATCAGAATTCCTTCTTATTGCAACTCCACAAGCCCCTTTTTCACCCCGTTTCTGAGGTGTGTCTGAGAGCAACTCGTTTTAGTGCTGTCTCTTTAAATGCAAATGAGGCGCTTCAAACCCTGCCACCCACCTCCACCCTGTTTGACCAGTTTTGTAGTTTGATAGCAGAGTTATTGTTTAGTAAACATAACAGGGAATAGAGGAAACTGAATGAGTTGAAAAATATGACCCAAACAGAATATAAAGATATCTATGCAGCACCGGGAGAGAATAAATTAAAATTTTCTGCAATCCTAGAGACTCCAAATACACAACTAAATATATTTAAAGACTAAAAAAAGTGGATTTTGCATCGATATGTCCCTTTTAAATAAATTTCATTGTGCACCACTGACAGTGTTAATGTTACCTGTCTGTCTGTGTTTATGGGTCTATTTGTTTATAAGATATCCCATGACGCATGGGCCAAATTTAAATGCAACTTTCTAAAGTTACTGATTAACTTTTTAAATCTACCAATTTCAAAATGGCCAACCCAGCTAACTGACCTCAGAAAACACAAAATAATAAAAATGTGGTCATTTTGACAGATGTTCTGGTAAATTTTATTTTGGGCTGAAGCTGAGAGTTCCTTTAATGTCACACTCCAAGAGCTGCTCGTTGTGCACGAGCTTTCTTTAAAACGTTTGCTTTCACTTTGGGAGTCAACCTTTTGGCATAATATCTCCTGAACCACCAGATGAGTTTTAATGAAACTTGGATGTGTTTTTAGGACTTTGGGGTCAGTCCAATTCAAGATTGATCTTAGCCAACACAAACATGACTATAACTTCATCCATCTTACAGAGATTAAGCTAAAATTTGATGTGGTAGTACCTGAGAGTTTTTATCAACATATACTCTGACATCTTGCGATTTTCCTTAAAAAAATGTTATTTTTAAGGTTAGACCAAAACAGCTACATCTCTCTACAGCAGTAAACACAAGTTATTAGTTCAGGTGGAGATCATGAGGACTAATATTCATCCTTTGGGTCAAAAAATCCCCTGATCTTTCTTAGACATAATAATTAATATGTATTTACTGTGGGTGTGTAAGCACTGCTTTAAACAGTTTTAGTCAAACTTCCTGCAATTATTAAACAAATAAAATTAAGTAGGTTTAAATTCTAAAAGCTATCATAAACAAAACATTAACATCAAACACGATCCTCACACACATTTCTGTATTTTAGTTTTTGCTGTTTTTAAGGAAACCATGCCCCGGAAAATCTGTGTGCAAAACCCTCCCTTTTCCTGCCAGGAAGAGCTGTCAGCCAATCAAAATACTCATTACCTAACCTGAGGGAGAAACAGTGGAGTTTAACAAGATTGTACTGGTAACACCTCAAGAAAAAACTGATCTGGGCTCAGAGCTACTTAAAGCTCACCGAACCAGATGGTGCTTTTCTTCATAAAATGCAAACTCTTTATAACAATTTTGTACATTTGATCACTTTAAAAAAAAAAAAAAAGGTGTGAAGTGTGTGACGAAGGGGTCTGCTCCAGACTCCAGGCAGCGCTTGTATGAATTAGAGATGCAGCTAAATAATTCAGGCGGTGACACAAGGGACTGATGGTAAATGCTTCCACGCGGAAGACTCTGAAAACCAACAGAGTAACCTTCCCCCGAGCCCCATGCAAAATTCATTACGCCACCCGGCGCACGTGGACGAGCCGCAGCCGCTCACACACAAGTGGCTCATGCAAATAGTTGGTTTGTCCCAGGCAGAAAGTTAGGGGCTGATTTTCACAAGGCAAGGATACGCTGTTTTAGGGCAAGGATTATGAAGAATTTGTAATCATTTTGCAGTATCTTGTTACCTGCTGTTACTTTTTTACCCAATATACAAACATTCTCCATTTAAGCTGCATTTGTTCTTAATTTAGATTTTGTTGTCTAATAACATCAGTAAAAGTAGACAGATCTGTTTTTGTATTTTACAGAGCTATAATTATTTTATTACTACCAGCATGTCAAACATATCCACAGTAATATATAACCAGAGGTGCATAAAATACTTGAAAGAAATAACTAAGTAAAAGTAAAAACACCTTAACAGAAAATTACTTTGGTAAAAAATAATTTCACTGATAAGGAAAGTACTGAAAAGTCATAAAACTGCTCTCAATAATCGTTGAAGCACTTTTACACACACTCTAAGAAATGAAAGTGTTGAGTAAATTGCTTTATATTGACTCAACTTCATTTAGTGGAACCAGTTGATATAACTTAGTAAATTCAACATTTCATTTTTTAGAGTTCATACAAAAACTCCTTTCAAGATGAGTTCTGGTCATATTTAAATTTGTATACGTGTAACGAGGTGTTAAATTAAAGTAAAGAAGTAAAAGTATCATTTTTATGTTTTGGATGTAACAAAATAAAAGTAAAAGTTACAATTAAATAAATACTTGGTAAAAATTATGAATCTTCAAAAAACATTACTGAAGTACTGTACTGAAGTAAAAGTACTTAGTTCCTATACACCTCTGTATATAACTAGTGTATTATATTAAAATGAAAGGCCTAAAAGTACTGAAATTAATGCATATCACCTCGCACCTTTTATGCCAGAGATTTTAATTAAAATCATCTTATTGTGAAAGGGGATGGAGTTATCACTGTATTGGAAAACCTTGTTAACAAAATTTAAATTATTCTTATGCTAGCCCTCAAATGATCTGCTAGTTTTAAAAGTATTTGTTGAGGAAAACTTTCAGTTACTACCACTTCAAATTTCATCTCAATAACTGCAAAGTTGGCTGAGTTACAGCTTATTGTCTTTGTATAATAATAACACTTAAAAACTTCTATACAACCATAACTATAATGGTTTAATAATAAACTAGCATCACTTCATTCAGAGTATTTATTTTCTGAATTAAAAAAATGCTTCTTTGCTTGTCAAGCAGCCCGTTTATGGCTACTCCACAGGAGTATGAGCCATATGCAAGGGGCTCCTTTGGCAGCGTAATAAATGGGAAGCTGCACAGGAAGGTGGCTGCGAGCCATCTAAAGCCAAGAGTCTACTTGTGACTGGAAAATAAAACGAGAATCACTTTGTTCCTGCCTTCCTCGAGTTGAGACAGAGGCGATCTTGTCACCCGATATCTGCATCGTCACGATAGTGCTCTCGCTCCTCAACAGACACCCCTAATTCCACGGTGCCGAGGCGCCTCATGTGGGCGAGGAGACATCTGTTGCTATGGTTTCCCCATCAGAAATTGCCAAGCAAGTCAATATGGAGCCTCTGACATAATTGGATTGCATCCCACAGCACAGAACTGGAGTTACAAAGTGTGCTCTGTTGTTGCTCTAAGTGATTGATGTATTTTCTGGAACAAGGAGTGACATGTTATATAATCTGACATTTTGCAACCTGTTAAGTGTTGTGTGCTCTTTTATAGAAGGCAGTTATGCAAAGTTATGCATTTGTTTGTAAATGCCACCATGTAAATGATTAGTTTCACAGAGAAATAATAGTGTTCTCATTCATCCTGCTGCTGTTTCTTCCAATCATCTAAACCACATTAATCTGATGAGTCATGTGGAAACTGCATCAGGTTTTATTGAGATTACAACACGATTGTAAATTCTTATTAGTGACTTCAATCAAAGTGTCAGCAGAATAATCTTATCGCCATGTTTGAAGACTACGACACACACACACACTGAGCTGACGCTGCAGTGGAACTGATGACACACGAGGGCTTCTGTCACAAACTGCAGCCGTGCCTCCTACCTGCTTCTCATTTAGGTCACTGTAATCTCTCATACATGATGGATAATCCACAGCAGGCACCTATGAGCAGTTTAGTGTCCCCCCTCACACACACACCTCCTGCCCAGGCAGTGTGTTACATCAAGTATGTTAATCCGGTCCTACCTCGCAGTCAAACAGCAGGTGCAGCTGCCCGTCGATCCATTCCTCGATGTCCAGCCTCCTCTGCAGGTCCTTGCGGTTGTACTTCACTGTCAGCTTGCCCAGCTTACGGTGCGTCGGCTCCTCCGCCTTGTCCTGCGCCTGGAACATCACCCTGGACTGGGTGCTGGGATCTGACGCCATGGCTGCCACGGCCTCAAGGCAACCGTGGAGGCACACTGATCTGAATCACACACACACACAGAGTGAAAACTCCCCTCCTCTGTCTGTTTATAACTCTTCCTCTGCTGTTCTGAGGCGCTGCAGCTCCCAGACGCTCTTGAATTGTGATGCTCCCTGTCTTTTTTTTTTTTTTTTTTTTTTTTTTTTGTTGTGGATCCCTGCCTGTCCTCCTCCTCCACTGGCTCCCTCTCTGTAAGCTCACTGCCTTCCTCTTATTCCCTCCTCCTCCTTTTGCAACACCCACTGGCTGCACTATCAGGGGGATGGAAATGAGATACGACTCTCTGTGTGTGTGTGTGTGTGTGTGTGTACACGTGTACACTTCACTGGGTGTGTAAGTGTTTTTTTGTTCTTTTCCTCCGTCTTATGGCAGGTGGGAGAGCATAGGTCAATTACAGCAATAAAAAGAGGAGAGAGGGTGAAAGGGCAACTGGTTTAAAACATGCATAAAATAATCTATTTGCACTTCCATAAAAACCTTTAAAAGAGCACACCTCTTTTTTGCTCTTGTAAAATTATTGCCCTAAAAAGTAAAAATAAATAAATAAATCTTTCAACATCCTATGGGCTCCTGTGCTTAGAAACACCCAGTCGTGTCCTCCTAACAGGTGGTTCCTGTAGTTTCTTTGTCCTTTATCAGCCTAATAAACCTTTGAAGTCAAACCGGCCTCCTCGGTTACAAACGCCTACATAATGGATGAAGGGGAGAGCTTTGGTGGATGTGTTGAAGAGAATTCCTAAAATTGTCAATGAATTTTAAAGTCGACCCTCGACGCGAGCTTGTAGCTGCAGAGTTACACATTCACAGTTGTTGATGCCAAATTGCTACAGGTGATACAACAGGGTCCAGAGCTTCCACAGATCCTATTACGTTATGAATAATAATTTTTTTTAGTTGTTTTGTTTTGTCAGGACCCGTCCATCATGTTCACCCACTGATGCACCGTCTGTTACAAACACTGAATTATTCAGCGTCTTGAGCTGCTCACCTTTCTGAGCAAGCGAAATCATTCATCATATCCCGTGCTGCTTGTGTCGTCAGACTGACAAAAAATAAATATTTTAAATTACTTAAAAAGTTAAGATCTGTGTTTGAGCTTCAACTTGTCCCAGTTACAAAGAGGGAGGAGTAGAAAGCAGGAGCAGTAAATAAACTCGCCTCCTGTCAGATTTAAGCACTTTCGCCGTTGGGAAGCTGAGATTAACAAATGTGTTTGTTTTGAATTAGTGTAATTCTGGTAAACAGTTAATCTACATTTCATCACACAAGAGCGGCCACACTTGCTGCTTCTCTGCAGCTGCTTGTTGACCTGTGGTTCTGTGACTCATCTGTAGCGATGATTCAGCCCATGAATATGCTCCATATCGCTGCAGTTATGAAAACAGGCTTGAGGTCCTGTGAATTTAAATGATAGGTTAATGATTACACTGTGAGTGGGGGGGAGAAAATGAGTCAAAACTACAGGTTAGCAAATAAACAACCTTCAGCTCCTTCTTTTGGCTGGTAGTGGGATTGTGCTGCCACCTTGTGGATTCATTTACACAAAGCTAAAAAACAAGTCAGTTAGAAGCCTGTCTAATTATATTTAGCATATTTCATTTTCACAAATGTGAATTTTCATCATATTTGCCTTTTTTCTAGTTTTGGTTAAAAAAATCAAACTATATTTTTCTACTATTTCTAAGAATACAAACAAAAAAGCTGTAAACACAGAAGAATGCTGTGGATCTTTAAATACACTTAATTTATCCTAATGTTTTTACTGCAGAGGGCTGTCCCCGGCACTCTTCATTACTTATTCTGTGTTTTGTTCCTTGTTTTTTTGTTCTCTCTTTGTATTTGTACTTACAATGTGTATGGAAAGTATTCAGACCCCTTTAAATTTCTCATTCTTTGTTTCATTGCAGCCATTTGCTAAAATTAAAAAAGTTCATTTTATTTCTCATTAATGTACACTCAGCACCCCATCTTGACAGAAAAAAACCCAGAAATGTAGAAATTTTTGCAAATTTATTAAAAAGAAAAACTGGAAGATCACATGGTCATAAGTATTCGGACCCTTTGCTGTGACACTCATATTTAACTCATATGCTGTCCATTTCATTCTGATCCTCCTTGAGATGGTTCTACTTCTTCATTGGAGTTTAGCTGTGTTTAATTAAACTGATTGGACTTGATTAGGAAAGGCATACACATCTTATCTTATCTTATTTTATCTTATCTAAGACCTCACAGCACACAGTGCATGTCAGAGCGAATGAGAATCATGAGGTCAAAGGAACTGCCCAAGGAGCTCAGAGACAGAATTGTGGCAAGGCACAGATCTGGCCATGGTTACAAAAGAATTTCGGCAGCACTAAAGAGCACAGTAGCCTCCATAATCCTTAAATAGATGAAGTTTGGGACGACCAGAAATCTTCCTAGACCTGGCTGTCCAGTCAAACTGAGCAATCGTGGGAGAAGAGCCTTGGTGAGAGAGGTAAAGAACCCAAAGATCACTGTGGCTGAGCTCCAGAGATGCAGTAGGGAGATGGGAGAAAGTTCCACAAAGTCAACTATCACTGCAGCCCTCCACCAGTCGGGGCTTTATTATGGCAGAGTGGCCTGACGGAAGCCTCTCCTCAGTGCAAGACATATGAAAGCCTGCATAAACTCCCAGACTATGACAAATAAGATTCTCTGGTCTGATGAAACAAAGACTGAACTTTTTGTCATTAATTTTAAGTGGTATGTATGAAGAAAACCAGGCACTGCTCACCACCTGCCCAATGCAATCCCAACAGTGAAACATGGTGGTGGCAGCATCATGGGGGGTGTTTTTCAGCTGCAGGGACAAGACGACTGAATGGCAGAGGATCCCCAAATCCAGGTGTGAAAAACTTCCCAAGAAGACTCAAAAGTGTGCTCCTACTCAATACTGAACAAAGGGTCTGAATACTTATGACCATGTGATATTTCAGTTTTTCCTTTTTAATAAATTTGCAAAAAATTCTACATTTCTGTTTTTTTATTGTCAAGGTGGGGTACTGAGTGTACATTAATGAGAAATAAGATTAACTTTTTCGATTTTAGCAAATGGCTGCAATGAAACAAAGAGTGAGAAATTTAAAGGGGTCTGAATACTTTCCATACCCATTGTATATTTGCATTTGTAACATTCTTTTTCAGTAAAAAAAAAAGTCAGTGAAAGGCCTATAATTCACTGAAGGAATGCTTATCAGCTGTTTCAGATTGTGCTCAATATATGTTGAGATATGATGGCATCAAACCTTGAAAATAGCTTTCTACACCATGACACACATGTGTTAAAAATGACTCTCAGATACTACCATTTTAGCTCTATATCTTTAAAGCTGACTAAGTATGGTCATTCTTAGTTGGCTAATATTGATTAGCTGTGGCATTTATCTTAAACTGGACTGACTACAAAAGTAAATGAGTTGTAGATGCACAGCTAATGATTACTTTTGAAGTTTCATTACAATCTTTGCAAAGGTTCATGGGATATTTTGCTAACGGACAGTCACACAGGCACTTTAATTTTATTAGCCAATTTTGTTTTGATTTTTAAGTTACAGTGAATATTTATTTAAATTGTGAAGGCTAATGACTGATGCATCACTGGAGGAGCTTCTCTATACATAAACATTTAATACATGGTAATTGTAGAACCTTTTAAAAAACTAATATATTTTTAAGTTATTTAATCATTTTTAAGCAAGCTTTATACATTAAAATGATATATGCATATTTCAAACAATGGTGTACATATGATGACACGCTGTAATAAATGATTTTTGTTTTAAATGTTATAAAAGGCTTAGTTTTTTTGCAGTCTAGAGTGATAGTAAACATTTCCAATTTTGTCTATGCAATGCAAAGTTTTTTGCTGTTGTTTGTTTTAGCTGCAGATACCCACTGTGTGGTGCGTTATTTCGAAACAAAATAAGAACCATGTGTTCCCCTAAATGTCTTGCAGCCTTTTGCAAAGTGGCCGCCCCCACAACCACAAAAATCACTTCCTCGCAGTATAAGTACGCGTATAGTACAAGTCAGGCTCCAGATTCAACAGAAAGTAAAAAGACTATAAACGGTAAGTTAATTATATCCTGTTTAGATAATGCAGAAATGTCTATTTTTCTTTGTCTTCTCACATTAAAAAATATCATGCAGGCAAGTTAGATTTTTGATATATGCTGCTAGTGAAAAACTTTTCATTCTTTGTCAAGTCATCTGCTGTATATGGAGAATTTTTGTTATGTCTGAATGATTCATAGTTTTGTGAGTTTATTAGCAAACAAGACAAAATGATTACCTATGGTCGGGATTATATCTGGACTGAAATAAAAAGCTTAAAATACATGGAAGCTTCAATGATAAGAAAAGTGACTAATTCAATGTCCTTTATGTTGGCAAAAGTAAGGTTTAATTTCTGAAAGTTATATTCAGTTGTTCAAGAGATGTTTAGTTAGCATACAAGGCTGATTCCAACAGCCAGTGCCAAAATTTCGAGGAAAATATTTCATATGTTGCATTTCTAGTAATGATGTATACCAAATTGTATCTTAATATCCATAAAATTGACCAAGGTAAAACCATTAGATTGTGCTGGCCATGGTTGATTAGGTTAACTCCATAAGTTAATCAGTGGTAGATCCAAAGGTTACTCTCTGAAAATTTAAATAAAATGTATCCAGTAGTTCATGATATATTTTGCCAACAGACAGAGCTGACTAATAGTTAATTACATTAAAAAAAGATTGTGGTATTTATGTATCTAATTAAATTTAGTGTATGTATTTTTAGTCTAATTAACACCCTGCATTTTTGTTAAATGTTAGGACTAAATTTTAGGACTATTTATTTCAACTTTCACCACATTTTTATTTTTCCATAAATTATATTTTAATATTATTATTATTATGAACATGAGGAAAAAAAGACCTGCTGTTTTAGTTGTTTTGTTGGGGGAGCTCCAGCCAGCAGGGAGTGGCAGGAGGAGTGGAATTTCACTTCCTGTATTTTCTCAGGTGACTCACCTGAGAGGTGTCGTTGCTTACTTTGGTTTTTGTCGCCGTCATAGTTTCATAGTTTCCATTCTTAAAGGTTCTGTGGAAACCGTCTGCTTGAACACCAGGAAGTCAAAGTTTTAGGTGCTTTATGGGAAGTTAGGCGCACAGAGGAAAAAAGCTGTTGTTTTTTTTTTAACTCTAATACATTTTCTTCTCTGGTCGACTTCATTTTGTTTGTAGGTGACGTCCGGATTTTATCTTGGTGAGGGGGAACACTTCAGAGGACTTTAATCATGAATTTTCTAATTGAATCGGGAGCGTTTGCTCTCCTGCTCCTACTGTTTAATTCCGCCTCGGGTCAGGACGGCGGAGACGCCTGCTTTTCTCGGTTCCAAACGGGGAAGGACGACTTTGTTCTGGACACCGACGAGTCGGTGAAAGACGGAGCCACGTTCTTGTCCGCGCCGAAAGTGGAGCGTAGCAGGGACTGCGCGATGTCGTGCTGCAAGGACCCCAGGTGTAACGTCGCCCTGATGGATAAAGGAGACGAGGACGGCCTCATCAAATCCTGCTTCCTTTTCGACTGCCTGTACAAGAAGAAATACGCCTGCCGCTTCGTCAAAAAGAAAGGATACACCAATTTCATCTTAAACACCCTTTACGCAAACCACATTCAAGAGCTGGATCAAGGTAAAACTCCAACTCCTTCAAAATAAAACATTGCCTGTAGTGTGCTTTTCAACATTCGTCCCAAAAAGTAGTCCCTCCTATTTAATAAGGTAAATTATTTACTCAGCTCGTTGTGGTGTTGTGTGTGTTTTTCAATTATTTTGAGTATTTTATATGGAAATTTTAAAATATTTTTGGTGATTATTTGGGGCAACACTCCCAGTTTGTCAGTAGATAAACTCAATGTCTGCAGTGATCGGAAATGCGCATGCGCCAAGCGGTCAGTTCAACATTGAGGTTGCTATGGAGACGCAATTGGAATTGAGGAAATTCAACTAGTAAATTTATGCCTTTTTATACAGACCCGATAATTTTTCTCTAAACTGATATATGTTCAGTTTTCCTTTAACCCCTTAACAGTCCACCGGTGGACAAAAACTGTGCAGTTTCTGCCTAAACGTTTCCAGATGCTACAAGGGGCATTTATTTATTTATTTAGAAATCCAGGGTGTAAGACGACTTCTTCTGCTTCTTACCTTTAACTTGACACCCTTTATTAAAAATAAAAAAGGCCTAAATGCTTTTAAAGAATTTCAGGGGCAACTGTCATAAATGACCTTTTTCCTTTGAAGTCATAAGTCTGCTTGTCAAGATATGTTGGTAGCATTTTTGTTGCCACGATTGAGTATTTAGACACTAGCCTATAGGAAGAAATTCCAACTAACTGTTGTATCATTTAGTAAAGTAGTCAGTAACACTAGACCTAAAATAATGTTTTGAATATCTCATGGCTTAGTTCTCTGTGAGCAGATAATAAAATTCAAAATGAACTGAGAGAATAATCAATAAGCAGTAAATTATGTTGCATTGCAAAATGCATATGTACATGTTACATGTTTTATGTACATAAAAATCATGTTTAAAAATTATATTGTCACAAGTTACAAAATTATATATTACAAATAAAAATTTTAAATTGCACTTGCTAAAAAGTTCTACTGTGCAATGACGCTCCAACCTTTTAACTCATCCAGTGTTTTCTCTGCCATACTTCCCAAATAATCAGATTACAGAAAAAATTGTGGTTGGAGCTTTCAAATTAATATCAGTGTGGGTTTGTTTTTACTGAATAACCCCTTACCTCTACCCACAAGGCTGTGTACACAGAAAACAAAAAGTTTTTTAGAGACTCCATGGAACATAAATATCTGCCCCATGGACACATTCTGCAGTTTAGCTAAGATAAAATCTAAAATCACTATAAACTCTGGATCTCTAGTCTTACCAAATGCAGGATTAGTGTGTAATGAGACTAGAAATAGAAAACACTAATAGTCAGTAGTGATGGGCACAGTTTATCGAACCACTAATCTGCTAAACAAGAGCTTCGCTAACGCTAAGCTGCTAAACAGATTACAAATTAGTGGAAGCTAATGCTAACCGGTAAGATGTCTGCCATTCTCCTTCCAGTTAAGAGACTGTTGTGACTGACACAAACCTGTTGTTAGTTTGATTCTACTGATTTAATTGGAAGGTGGGTGGGATTATTTGGAGTAAATTGGCCAATCCAAACCAGAGTTATAGTTCTGTCTATCTTATGATACCTCCAATTTAACCCTTTCTTTGAGTTTGTATTTTTATAAGTAGGCTATCATTTGAAGTTAGTCAAACAACAAATAGCAAGTAATTTCTCTAGAATATCTTATAGGTTGTCTGTTTTTTTATTTATTTAACTTCTGTTAAATTATACCCTTTTTTCATCTTGATGCTCTTAGTTTGAAGTTTAACTTCTAAAGATGCTACATGCATGATGTTGCCTGACAAGTCCATCACTGCTTGTAAGTAAGGATCCACCAATCCCAGTTTTTATTTTTACCAAACAAAGTACGAGTACTTCAGTTTGGGTACTTGACAATACCGAGTATTTACTGAGTTAGAACCTAAACCTTACACAGGTATCATAAAAACACATTTATAAATTCGAATCTGGTACTAAATCAGATGCATATCTGAAATTTGTCAAAGCGAACCTCAGTCTAAATGGTCATGTTGCATTTTTCAGACTTTTACATTTGTGAGGTGGGTGTATTTGGTAATGGTATTGGTGAATGAGGATGGGTAAAAACCCATGTGAGGGGGGGCCTCATAAGTGGGCCCATTACTCTCCCCAAAGAAACAGAGTTTTTAATCGGATGATTCGCGTCCCTCGGATGACGGACGCCAGATTAGAAACACTCTGTGTTCTGAGCTTTTCAGGATCCATAAAAGGTTCTCCAAGAATTATTTTCCTTTGACTACTCAGGGCCAGGCATTGGCCTACGTAGTGCAAAGAGGTCTCTAATTCAATACCACAGCCATCACACAGACCATTGTCAATTAGGATTCCAACAAGTGTACTTAAAGCTTGCCTTGTCAAGGTGATGAGAGCTTTCCCAAACCTAAGATTTGGGCCATTTATCAGTTCCTGTGCCTTTCTACAGTCTGTCAGCTCCCTCCAATGGATTGAGTGTTGACGTCTGACCCATGCCTGTAGGGCAGTCCTACAGACTGTTGTTGAAATGCCTAAACAGGCTCTGGTCCTTATGAAGTGGGCTTGACTGCCAGCTTTTGCAAGTTAGTCAGCTCTCTCATTACCTTAAATGTCAGTATGTCCTGGTACCCATTTAACAGTAACACTGTTGTCTCTCCCCAGTTGTTTGACTGCTTCTGCACACTCCCAAGCCAGTAATGACGTAAAATGTGCCCCTTGGAGAGCTTTAATAACAGCTTGGCTATCTGTTAGGATAAATATTTTCCTCTGTGCACACTGAGGTTCTTTGAGAGATACCACACACTGGTGGATTGCATATATCTCAGCTTGAGATACCTTTATAAAACCACCTGGTGGGTATCTGTACTCTCTCTCACTGTGGTTGTGCCAAATCAGAACTCCTGCGCCTACTGACCCTTTCATAAGGGATCCGTCTGTAAAACAGTTGGGAGACAGGTCCATCTTAGAGAAATTACTCCAGGCTGACCTATCTTCAATCTGACCTATATCAAAGTGAACCTCAGTCTAAATGGTCACGTTGCATTTTTTCAGACTTCTATGTCTGTGAGGTGGGTGTATACAGATCGATCCAAGTAATAATGATACTAACCCTGAGTCATGCAGTTTAAATCTTGTAGCACCACACATCTTCAGCTACAAAACAGAAGTCTAATTGCTTTGTCTTTTTTCTTTTCATTTTTCATGTCTTGGATGACTGAGAATCCACAGAAACATCTAATAGTAACATTGTCAGACCATGTCAATACTAAAGTTCCAGATTGATTCTTTAGTTGGTTTCACTTCCAGCACGCCATTGTGACTACACGTCTTCAGCTACAGAACAAAAGTGCAGTTACTTCCTCTTTTTCTATAAATTTTGAATGCCCTGGATGACTGACAATCCACAGAAACATACGATGGTAACAGCAATACTAAAGCGAATCAATATTTTAGTTAGCTTTACTTAGAGCATGTTGCGTCACTCTTGTTCTATAAATACACACTTCACCGAAGCAGACGACCAGAGGCAGGTTAATTTGTAAATCGTGAACTAAGCAAGCATGTCAGAAGACTATTTAACCAACTCTGATTGCCCAACAACTTCAGGATTGACACGCTAACAAGTAGCATCCGTAGCGACCCGCTTCCTCCTGTAAACTGCGAGCTGAATGTGACGTTGCGTCATCTCCTGCGCATTTGTGTCGCATCGACAGCATTAAGCATTCACACTGGAGTCTAATGGAGGTTGCATTTAAAATGTGAACATTCTTGCTAAAAAGTAGTATTAGTTCTGGGTATCACGGCATTTTGAACAAGTACTTGCCCGATACTTTATCGATGCATCCCTTCTTGTAAGGGGCATCATTTTTTTTATTCAGGATAAATGGCATAACAATTTAACACTGGGAATTTTTTGTGGACTTAAAATGATCTGAGTCCAATTTAGAGGAATCTATTTGGTCTGTTAGCAGTTTCCAAAGTTAACCAAAAAAAAGCTATTCTGCTACATGAGAATCTAGTTCTGTTTTATTAGCAGATTAGTGGAACTGTGCCCACCACTGTTAGTCATAAACCAAACACAGAAAACCAAAGGCAGATATACATCGGGACATGTTCTCAAACTGTGGGTATCTAACTAACTATGTGGCTCTTAAATGTAATGGTTGGGGCAAAAGGAATGAATATAAACATTTTCAGATTAAAAGTTTTAAGAATTTTAAAGCAGAATATTTTTTCCTCATCTTTGAGTTATGGTTCAGTCATTCCTTATATTCAAATTAGCAATCCAATTAAGAAAGCTGTGTGCTTGTTTTTTTGTTTTATTTTATGCAATTTAATTAAATCATTCACAGGAGACAGAGAGAGAAAGGAAAAACATGACAACTATGTTTTTAGAAAGAAAATGTAACGCGAATTGTAAAATTACGCGTAGCGATTCATGTAATGATTGTTGACCACACTGTTTCTGCTCAGGACCTAATTACTGTTTAGGACATTGATGAAGACAAAGAGGATGTTGGGGAAAAACAAGTAAAGGATCAAACAAAAAAGAATTTGAATGTTATCACCCACCCCCAAAACAGCATCATTGTTTTACCTGTGTGCTTGTCTGTGCTGTTGGCCAAATTTCTCATGAATCAATAAGCAGATTAAATGAACTTCTCAGAAAGTATCTACAGTTCTCAGAAACTATGTGCAGCTGATTAACTTTTGGCGTCATCTTGATTCAAGTCGACAGTCACAACCAACTGATGACTTTAAAAAAAAGTCTATGCTCTCAAACTTATAACGTCGTGGTAGCTGAGCATCATCCCCCAAAACATGTTATTAAAACTCAGAAAGTACATCTACAATTACTCAAAGTTTTGGTTCAACTCATAGAGGTTATATAAGACAACTTATATACCTAATAGGATATCTACGAGTTAACCTGATTGAAGATGACCATGACAGTTAATCAAAATATATGAGATCATGCAAGATTTCACATTGCATGAGTTTGCACATTTTTTCCAGCATTTGATCAAAATGGGTACAACTTTTTTTGTTTCACAATGATGATCTAGGCTGCTTTTGTTTGTATGCTTTTATTCAGGCACAGTTTAGGCAGCAAGTCTAAGTTGTTTTTGGTGTCTAGAATAAAAGGAGGATGAGGGATTTTGTTTTGAAAACATTACAAACATATTTGAATCAGTCTGAAAGAGTTCAGACAAAATGCAGGATAAAATAGGCTCACGTTCTTTATTTTTCTGTTTCTTTTACTGTTTACTAAAACAGTTTTCAATTATATGTTGGGCAACTGATTCAGAGCAGAACTCTCCAGTTTCATATGTCTTCACGTGTCTACACATGTTAAGGTGGGAGGATGTTACTGGCATGACGATGTTTTCTGATTTCTCCTCAGCATGGTTGTCTTGTGTTTTAGCTGCACTCATCTGAGAAGTGTTGTTTTTTTATTCTTTTTTTTTTTAAGATTATGATCTCTTGCTCAACAGATTTACCTGATGGTCCACCAGTGGCTGACGCAGGCCCTGACCAGGTGGTTCAGCCTCAAGAAAGCGTGACACTGAATGGTATGCAGAGCAGGGATGACAAGGGTATTGAAGACTTTCAGTGGAAAATGCTCACAGATTATTCTTATGCTGTCATTGAGGTGAGGAATGCATCATTAATGCAAACTGGTTTTTTTTTCTAAGATTTTATGTTCTGTGACCTAATAAAACTCGTGTTTTTCTTTTGTCTTTTCATTGTTTTTTGGTAGAAAACCAACTTTCCCGACCAGATAATTGTTTCCAATCTGACATCTGGGAAGTACAAGTTCCAGCTGATGGTGACGGACACCGGGGGTCAGACAGACACCACCATGATTACAATCATGGTCCTCACTCCTGAGCAGTCCAAGCGTGAGTGTCTTCAACAAAGTCAGAGGGAGTAAATTATGTTTTAGGAGTTGTCTAACATTGTTTTGTTAGTATCTTTAAGTGAATAAACCCCTCGGGGACATACAGCAGGAAAATGTATTCCGGTTTCAGTAATAATGAGTCATCGTCCTCTGTGCTTTGCTGACTTACCTTTGGGCTCATGCCATTAACATTCTGTGTGTTTTATGTTGAAACTCTAGTGGAAAATTCCTGTGGGTGAACTGGGATGATGTCCCACTGTCTTTTATTTTTTGTAAACAGCCCTTTAAATCTTCCTTAAAATTCCTCTTGGAAGGTATCAGCTTGTGTTTTGAGTTTTCCATCTAACCTGAGATAAAGCAGCTTGAGGAATTTCTCTTAGGTTTTATGTGTGCTAGATGGATGAACGAATTCCATGTTAATTGAATCAAACCAGCCATGGCATGCTTAACTGATTTAGCCTGTGACGAAGAGGAAGCAAAGATAACATAAATATTACACAATATGTTCTACACAGGAAGATGGGTGGGGGACAGGGACTCGTTCATTCTTGTCTTTAGCATGAAATAAGTATGAAGTATCAATGTCACTTCCACTGAAGCACTAGTGTTAACCAAACACAAAACGAGTACAGTCACTGTGGTTTTACGACTTTACTGATACCGTCTCTCTTCCACCAACTCAACAAAACTTGTCCGTCTTGTTTCGGTTTGCATAATACAGACAAGACTTGAGTCGTTGTCACAGTTTGAACTGAATAGAAGTGATTTACATTTTTTAATCCTTTTATTTTTACAAAGGATGTTTTGTTCTGGTATATATTTGCTTTTTAAGCGCTAGAGGAGACTTTTAATTTCTCTCTGTTATCCATTAACAAAATAAAGCCTTAGAGGCATTGCCAAATGTCCTTTGAGTGGAATTAATAACTTAAATATTCACTCAGATAAATGGCGTGATAGTAATATAAGTTAAAATTAGGAAATAGCCCGGACTTCCTTAAGTTGTGGCTGTACCTTTCTGAAACTAAAGTTGGGCCAGAAATGAGCTCTTACGTAGATTGTGGCACATCAGCCACACTGAGATGGCCTACATCAGCTTTTCTGAAATGTGTGGTTAAAAAATGTATGCCGTTTCTTGTTTTTTTTTGTCTTTGTTCCATCAGTTTCTGGTTAACAGTTTCATAAATGTTTGTTCACGAGACAGATGTGACAAAATTAGGGAAGTTTCAAACCTCAAAAAAGAAAAAAGTCTGACCAGCACTGAGAGCTATTAAAGGTTGGAGTAGTTTGTGTTTCAGATGAGTCTTGCCATTCATTAAGCATTATATTGTAAATTATGGTTAATTTCTAACTAGCTTTTTTATTTCCTTTTATATATGGCATTTCCTAATTTTAATGGCGTAAATACTTTGAGAGAAACATAATGTCATAAACAAAAATTATAGATGATGGTTTTTCTAAGATTTGAGTTACCAAACTTGTTTATTTTAATGCTAATTTATGTTTTTTGTGTCTACCAGACCACTGTATGATGCCAAGGAAAATTGGGCCGTGTCGTGGTTCTTTCCCTCGCTGGTATCACAACGCTGCCTCAGGAGAGTGCGAGCAGTTTAACTTTGGAGGCTGCAGAGAGAACCTCAACAACTACCTCACCAAGGATGAGTGCACTAAGGCCTGCTATGAATCAGGTATTTGCTCTGTTTTTATTTGTTTTGGGGGAGCTGGTTTGTGAATAAAAAAAATGGAATGCAGTGATTTTCAAATCCTTTTAAACACATTTTATTTTCAAAGTAAGAAATAAATGTTAATGTTTAAACCACTGTGAAACACCACCTCTTCTTTTAACGATCTATAAACTATAGCCTCATTCATAAAACAGCTCAGTCCAGGAATGACTCGTGTTCTGTCCTCTTCGGATAATTCAGATAAAGCACGAAGGCAGCAAGAGGTTTAAAGTCTTCTCAATTGCCCTTGAGAAACTTTGTTCTGAAAATGTTCCAGTGTTTTTTTTTTTTTTTTGTTTTTTTTTTTACAAACTACTAATGGACAGTAGTTGGCAGCATGATGGATCAGTGGTTAGCACTGACGCCTCACAGCAAGAAGGTTCTGGGTTCGAACCCCGGTTCAGGCTTTGGGTGTTTCTGTGTGAAGTTTGCATGTTCTCCTCGTGCTTGCGTGGGTTTTCTCTGGTTTTCCCCAGTAGGTTGCCTTCAGGTCCAGGCCGCCCTTGCAATAGAGATCTGCAATCTAAATGGGATTTGCCTGGTTAAATAAGGGTTAATAGATAAATGAACCGCTGTACATCTTTACTTCTGAGAGATCCATCCTTTCTAAAATGCTCATTTTACACTCGGTTCTCTTAATGAGAACCAATTAACCTAATTTGTTGCAACGTGCTCCTCCAGCTGTTTATTTGTGCTCTTACAGACGTTCATTTCCACTGTAACACTTTAACTGTTTGGAGATGTTGCTGCCATACATTTCTAAATTACCAACTTTTTTTTAAAAAAGGGTACAATTTCTTTATTTTATTGGATATATTTACGTTTTTAAGAGCCTGACAACTCTGACCCTCCACTACCAACCAGTGACTTCTGTTGAGTGAAATAACAGAACATTTTAAAGTCATTTGTATTTTATATGTTGGTTTGTAACAGCAGCGTTTGGCTTATTGCTGTATAATAGTCTTTAATGGACGTAATCTTGTTGGAGATATTTTTGTCTTATAAATATATTGTGTACAACAAACAGATGGTTGATTAATTTATTTTGCTTTTGAATGTTTTTCTTTCAGGAAAAGGTGGTCGACTTCTAATAACTCCAGGTAGGTAGAATCTGTCCTCTGATAATAAACACTGCATTTTACCTTCCCCTGTCCTAAAATATAAAGCTTTGTGTGTGTTTAAAGAGCCAGTGGTAGAAAGATTTTTATTTTATTTATTTTAACAAGTACTTGTTTTATGATATGTGTATTACTCTGTGAGAACACAGAGTAATACAAACTTTTTTAGGTGATTTCTTGATGAAATCCTGCTCAGTAAATAACTTATAAAAAATATAAAGGAACACAAAAAACTCAGAAAATGGTGACTCTACAAACACCACACAGCTGCCATATGTCCCCTTCAGGTCTTTTTTTTTCTGCACATCACTAGAGGTGAAACAAGCTGTTTCTGTGTGCTGTGTTTAAATAAATGTTTTTGATTAGTGGGAGAAAGTTATTTTTCCTTTCGACACTTCCTATGATTAGACTTGAAAGCTGTGATGCTTTGTTGCTATAATAATAATAATAATATGATAATAATAACAATATTAACATGCTCCAGTGAGAGCTGAAGATCACGGTGCAATAACGCCAACAGAACCACATCATCTGCAAACAGCAGTGATGAAATCCTGAGGCCACCGAACCAGATTCCCTCCACCCTCTGGCTGCATAGAGAAATTCTGTCCATGTAAGTTATGAACACAATCTTTGACAACGGGCAGCCCTGGCGGAGTCCAACTCCCACTCTGAAGGGGTCCGACTTACTATCGGCAACGCGAACCAACCTCTCGCACCGCTTGTATAGAGACTGTATGGCCTGTAAAAATGGACCCACAATCCCATACTTGCGTAGCACCCCCCACTGTGTACCTTGAGGAACACGGTTGAATGGCGCCTTCAAGTCCACAAAACACATGTAGACTGGATTAGCACACTCCCATGACCCCTCGAAGACCCTAGTGAGGGTTAAGAGTTGGTCCAGTGTTCCACAGCCAGGATGGAACCTGCATTGTTCCTCCAGAATCTGAGGTTCGACTATCAGCCGGACTCTCTTCTCCAGTACCCCTGAAAAAACCTTACCGTCCATTATTAAAAGATTTAATTTTAACTGTGCATTGGTGTTGACAATCTTTTTGTTTCTGTTACTTTTCCAGCAAATACTTTTTTTTTTTCATTTTTACAATAAGATTTCTTACATTTGAGTTACTGTGAGCCGATGAGTGAGGTTATTGCCAGACACATTTATTTTTCTATTTACCAAATCCGTAGTTACATACATAACTTTCGTTTTAAAGGTTCAAGCAAAGTGGAGTTTCAGGTTTTGATGCTAAGGCTCTGCAGGTTTATTGGTATGAGAAACCGGATCCACATGGTCACATGTTTCACTTTGTAACATTCACTGCTATTTTTTTTACTTATAAGACAGTCCCAACTTATAATTCTCTCCGCTTGTGTGTAGCAGTGGAAAATTGTGACGAACCATGCACCCATGACCAGTTCACCTGTGATAATGGCTGCTGTTTGGATCCAGGACTGGAATGCGACCATACCCCGCAGTGCAGCGATAACTCTGATGAGCAAAACTGTGATGAAGGTAAAGGGTGTTTGTGCAAACTACACCTCATTTTCATTTAACTGATTAACCCTCCTGTTGTGTTTGTTTCTGAGGAACAGCTATAATGTTCCTGGGTCAATTTGACCAGGGGAATTTTGACTCGACAATAATGTCAGAAACCAAAAAAAATATAAACTGTATCTCCAAAAACATTTTTGTATCTGATTCTTAATTTCCATTTTAATTAATATTTAGTGCAATTATGTTCTTTACTTCTCACAGATAAAGAATGAGGATAATGCACTCATTTTTCATCAAAAATGTATTTTTTATGTCCATTAAAAAATATATAGTTTATACTTTTTTTGTTTATATTTTACATTTTGAATTTTATTTTTGTGCCATATTTAGCTTGTTAGGAAGACAAAAATTAAGACTATTGCACAACCAGTAGTTGCTACATCCAGGAGGCTATATCTATTCCTAAGCCACCTATTGATCTGATTAATGATAGACCAGCACCGGTAACTGAGCAACTGACCCCAGTAACTGAGAGGCCGGTGCTGGCAAATGATAAGGAGACCATTTATTTGCGTTAGCATTGAAGAAGCTAGCAACTAGCATGCTGCTCACCTTCTTTATTAGGCAAAGAGGAAAAAAATAACACCGTCTTTGACCAATAGACAAGGGCAAACACTCTGCTAATTCAGGTGGTAACTAAAGCTGTCTGCTTCACAGTAATATGTTTAATATTTAGGCTTGACACCATGTTAAACAGTAAATTCTGCTTATAGGTTTTGTATGTCAACCATTTTTGTTGAGAAAGTTTTCTTTATTCAAATAAGTTTGTGTCTGATAAAGCAGGTGAGCAGCCTAAGCATGCTAGTCGCTAGCCTCCCCAAGGCTAACGCTAGCCTATTCATGTCAATGGACAGCGGAGGGAGTTGGCAATCCAATGGGTCTCTGGCGTAGGCACGCTAGTCGCTAGCCTCTCCCAATGCTAACGCAGATGAATATTCTCCTCATTTGCCAGCGCCAGCCTCTCAGTTACTGGGGTCAGCCTATCATTAATCAGGTTAATTGCTGGCTTAGGAATAGATAAAGCCTTCTGCTACGAGGATGTAGCAACTGCTGGTTGCACAAAAGTCCTAATTTTGGCCCGCATACCATTCCACAGTATATTGTCTAAATAAGGAGTGACTTCTGAGTGCCGCTAGCCTTTCATCCACTGTGACATTAGAGCCTGGGTTATAGAGCAGTGGAAGTTGATCAACCCACTTGTCCCACACTGTACTAATAGCTGATTGAAATAGAAAACATGAAAAGTTTCCAGAGACATTGTGGAACAAAATTTTTCTTCGCTTGCATGCCACAGACTGGCTGTTGATTGACTCATTGACCCCAGCCAGAATAAGGACCCCTAAATATGCATGTAAATACATTTCATCCAGGTCCTTCAACTTTCTAAAAACACACCTTTTATCTAGATTAGTAATTTCAAGAATGATTTTCTGTATTGAACTGGGCATGAGTGGTTCCAAAGCAGATTTGATGTCTACTGCCATCCTAGTAGGCCCTGGCTCTGTTTTTATATATTTTTTTACTTGGAGATGAAGATCATTGGATTTCACCAATATTTATATGAATGTCTTGCTTGGAGAAATGTGACAAGTATTTTCATCAATTGGTTCATAATAAGAATCATTAGACTCAGAATTGACCTCGCTACTCCCTTTAGCTTCAGACACATCCCTTCACCATCATGATCAAAGATCAGTTCCAGCGCCATCAGGGCTGTCATCTTATTTCTTCTGCTAACAGTCATCATGTGACATGTATCTGCAGTGTGCAATGTTTGGACTCCCATGAAGAGAATATTTATGTTTCCTCCAATCCCCTGCTGTGTCCACTCATTGTGGGTGGAGTTTGCCCACAGGAACTGAAAAGGTTCTTGTCAAAAGTTGTATAATTCAAAATGAGTGAATATTTGCAACAACCAATAAAGTTAATCAGTTTGAACATTAAATATCTTGTCTTTATAGTGTATTCAACTAGATACAGGTTGCAAAGGATTTGCAAATCATCGTATTCTGTTTTATTTATGTTTACACAACCTCCCAACTTCATTTGAATTGGGGTTGTATTCCAACTCAAATTATGTTTCTTGTGTTTATCAGTTGCACATGAGTTTCAGATTCTGACCCTGATTCCCGTGGATGAACAGAAAGGTGATTTTAAATTTCAAGTCTGCTATTCTTTCCAATTTTTATTATAAACATAACACAAATTCTTTCTGCCTGTGCATGTTTTTTTTTGCGTGCAGTTCGCTGCACTGAGCATCCTGACACAGGAACCTGCAGGGACAGTCAGACCAAGTGGTACTACGATCCCAAACGTCAGGTCTGCGTCCGTTTTAATTACGGTGGCTGCGGAGGAAACGAAAACAGATTTGACTCTGAAGATTCCTGTAAACTAGCTTGCCATGGCGTAACAAGTAAGTAATATAAAGTTGTTTTTTTTTGTTGTCTATTTTGTTTACATTTTTGCTTCATTCAGATGTCAGAACTTCTCATTTGTTTTTGTTTTTTTGCAATGTTTTCTTTTTCTAGGCCAAGATGTATTTGCAAAAAAGGAGGAACATGAAAAAATAGTAGGCGAGAGTCAGACAGGTATATACATTTATTATTTTTTCCCATCTAGACCTTTTACAGACTCTGAACCAACCTAAATATCTCTCTTGCTGTTTGCTTCTGTGAAAAGAACATTAATTGTTTCTTTTTTTTGTTAGTTTTATACACCAAAATGACTTTACTCAGTTAGTTTTGCAGATATTGAGCTAAATGTTGGTGTGGTTGTAGCTGAGGGTCATACCCTCATCACTAACAGATTGTACAAGATCTTTTGGTTACAAGTTTGAGTGCAACTACAGTATCTAGTTTAATAGTCAGAATTAGCTAATTTAGTACGTTTTGTCCATTTTCATTCACACTACCGAGATGATCCAATTTTCTTTCGTATGATTTTTATCATCTAACTGGTTCTTAAATTTTTGTTTTAACAAATCTTATATCAAAATGTTTTGCTCATTTTTGCCATTGGTGCTACGACTTTTGCTATTTCAGCAACTTATACTTTTTTAGCTATTTAGCATTTTATTTAGCCACTTCCTACTCATTGAGCATGAATGGAGCTGTTTTCATTATCCCTAAAATCTTCATAATGTTTATAAATCTTTACTGCACTTGAAACCTTCTACTCTGGTTCTGCTTCTTTGTGTGAATTTCAGCCTTCTTCGTCTTCTCGTTTTGTTGCAAATTTCTGCTATTCTCCTACTAATTTCAATTTTTGTGCTGCTTTCTTCTTTTTTAGCCTAATTTGAGATATTTTCTGTCATTTAAGCTACTTTTTAAAGGTGATTTCAGCTCATTTTAGTATTTTTTTTCACCTCACCTTTTTGCAATAGTTTTCAGCTTCCTGCTGCTTAACTCAGTGAGCATATGCTCTTCTTGCTGCTTCAAATTGAACTCACATTAACATTTTCAACTTTGTCAGCAGCTTTCAGCAATAAGCATTTACATTGCAATTTCTCAGGAAATGCTATTTCTCTATTTATGTTTTAGATTTGTACCCAGTCCACTCAGGTAACATGTATTTATTCAACAGGGGTCCTTGTGATAGCCATTGTCCTGGGTGTAGGTATCCTCATCCTCGTCGGTATCCTGGGATATTGCTTCATGAAGAGAAGGAAGTCTCATCAGTACAGTGCGGCACAAATGAAATAATCTTGTCTACAGCAGCACCAAGCAAACCCTCAACTTCACTACCATCCTGATGAATTTCTCCGGAGCTTCATCACACATCGACCGCTCAGATTGACCATAAAAATATGCGTTGATGTAACTTTTATTTAGTCCATATGTGGATGTTTATTTTTCACAATGATGTTCACAAGAATGGCAGAAAGTCTTCATGGGTGAAATTGTGATGTTTTATTTTTAACTCCGCAGCCAGCTGACAGTAAATTAAAAAGATTCAGTTTGGTGTTGAGGCAGTGAATTGCAGGAAATCTTCCTATTGAAATTCAGGTGTTTTATGTTTTTTTTTTTCCTTTACTGTATAGTTTTTTTGATTCTTGGTAGTGTATTATGATGAGGATACTTTTATTGTACAAGCTACATTATGGCTTTTTACTTCAGACTCAAACTGAAGTTTGTTTTATTTTTATTTTATATCATCATTCTAGGAAATGTTGATGTATACAGTTAAAGTGAAGCTAATTCCTTCCTAACTTGTTTTGATCTGTATTTAGTGTTGTTACATTCCACTAGATTTCACCTAGATGCATAAAATGTTTTAATTTAGGGAAGAAATATTTTAGATGGAGGTAATTTTATCAGTAATTTTATTAGTAAATTTTGACATTTTCATTTATTTTTAGAACAAGCTTTATATATTATCAGTGCTATTAAATACTCATTATGACCTTCTCAAGTATTTGTACATACTTTATGACCTGATTTAGCTTTACATGTATTTACTGTTTATCTTTAATAAAAAATTAGGTACTTAGATTTGTTTCCAAGTTTTTAATTTTCTTTTATGCATAACCCTATTGTATTTGCAAAATTTCAGTTCGTATGGCTTTGGTTTGCCTTTAAATCTTTATTTTGTGTTATTAAACACAGGTTTTTAAAGCTTTTATAGTATTATTTATGATTATGTTAAGAGTCCACCAACAAGCTGCTGATTTTACATTTGACAAAAAGTACTTCAGACAAAGATAACAGATTTCTCAAAAATGTTTGCATCTTAGTTCAAAGTGAAAAAACAAAACAAACCTCATTTTCAAAATCATGGACCCAGTTATGTTTTTATTGGACATATGGTAAAGAAACAAGCTGTAGTTTTTAACTTCAAAGTGTGTGACAAATTAACAACATCCTCAAGTAATTCCAATGCCTTGTGTTCTGTATCTGTTTTTGTTTTAGTCATAGAAAATTGTATAAAACTGTCCAGCAGGTGGTGATATTGGTCTGCCAACGTTAAGTGAGGATGTTTCACCAATGTGACATCTCCCACTTGAATACTCTAATAGGAATAAACAATCTTTCTTTTTTTCATAGCAAATGTCTCCATAAGACCCATCACTAGATTCACTGAAGCCATCTTTTGTGAGCCACGGGGCCTCAATAATACAACTTTTAGGGTTACAATTTGTCTGTCACAAAACTGTCATTTTTTATGTATATTGCACGAGTAACAAACGAGAACACTTGCACAACACACTGTTTGATAAACAACAGTTTAATACTTGAAAATGAAATGGTGAAACTATGCAGTCCAGATGTTACCATGTGGGATGGGAACACCTCTGACACCGAGCAGTTGGCCTGTCAAAAACAGGCGTTTCTGTGTTGCGTTCATTACGTTATGTAAATTAGCTATCTTTCGCAACAGTTTTATAAATATATCTTTTACCCAAAATAAGATGATAGAAATCATGGAAGAATGATAAGAAATATTAGGGATTTTTGACAGTATGCTGTTATTTTTTGAAGTCTGTAATCCTCAACCCCCTATTAAATAATCAATTTTGTCGCTTAGCTGTGATAAAGTCATAGTTCCTATATTTCCGAGGGTAAGTAAACGCAGCAGTACTTCTTCGCGTTTCTTCAAAGATGTAGCCATCGGCGTGTTTGGTTTTCGGACTCAGTGCGAGCTGATGACCTGCGCTGTGTGATGTGTGTCTGTCTGGGTCTATCTGAGCGCCATGTAACATAAGAAGACCAAAAATTGACGGAGTAACCTGAAAACTTTTTTTACCCAGAAACCGGAAAGGGGGAAAAAGTTAAAGTAGTAGGCTGTATTCGGAAGGGGATAAATTGGCAAATTCGGTACGTATACTTCTTTAGCATCTTCACAAAATCTAAGCTAGCTAAACTTCATACGATGATGTATTCGTCGTGTTTTTGTATTATGATTTTGAAGACTGAAGAAATGCTGGACTTTTTTGTGATATTTTCTAGCTTTTTTTTTAATATATTAAACATACGACCAGGGGGATAAAGTTTATGCTCCCTTGTGTAACAAAAAGTTTTCAGTAGTTGTACGTTATGACCCCTTCTTTGCATTTCTAGGGTGTATTTTCAGTTGATAAAGTTTTACATCTTTAGGGAGGCAGTGGGCAGGAGTATCAGTCAGATAAGTTTTGTTTGTTTTTCAGGAAAAAAACCTCTCACTTGAATGAACTTTGGTCAGATTTTCGTTGAATTATTTGCCTGCACGCCCCCATCACAACCACCACCATGGTGCCCATACTTGAACCCCCAGCAAACCTAATTGTTGTAATAATGAGCACCCCAATGAGACCCAGACAGGATTTAAATGAAGCCTCTTTATAGGTCAGTAACTCTCCACCAGCAGCTGAAGAAGAATGGGATAAAAATCAATCAATTTCTGCTGAAAGGTTCCATCTTGTGCTTCTTTGACCCCATTTGACCTTTCACACAATAATGTCTCAACTTCATTTCTCATTGCAAGGACCAGCGCTTTTGAATAGGTGGCCCAGACAGGAAGCTGCACAAGTGTATTTTGGATCTCATAGTTGGCTTTCAGGTCCTTCTTCCACAGATGAAATCATGAGCTGCACAATGTGAGGGCGGTTTCTTCTGTGGATGCCTTATAATTTTACAACTTCTGCATCAGAACTTTGTACAAGTCTTTGTTAAGAAGTTTTTGCAATGTTGCTCTACCAGACTCAAAGGATGACTTTAAACACAACCTAATAATATTGTATTTATTTTTGAGTGCCATATTTTTAAAGATCAATCTATGTTGCCATAATGTCAAAACTTTGTAAATCTATTTATGAGCTATTTAGCTACACATGTAATGTATCTTTAAATGGGAACGCTCAAGTTCTATTTGAAGATGTCTAATTTTACCCAGCAATCCCGTCCTCCTCACTTAAAAGTTCGCAGGACACGATGGAGGACCTTTTACCTCCCAGATTTATAATTTTAAGGAGTTTAAAGTCTTTACTTGTTATTTATCAGCATAGATGGTACTTGCCAGGATCATTCACCAGGTATGTGTTTTGTGTTGGTCATTTTAATGGGAGGAATGAAAAGTGCTGTTTTTCCCTTTCACAGCAGTGGGAAACAATTATTCTCCAATTAAAGGCTATTTGGGCTGCTGAAATATACGTACACCATATGGACTGAATGTCCTGTGGGTGTTCGTTTGTATAGATCACTTGTTGCTGCAGTTTTGCAGCATGCTTAGAAATGCAGTGCATGAAAATAAGAAGCAAATTATATGTTTTGTGTTTGTGTGAAGGTTCAAGTTGTGCCTTTTGTCAAGGCTGTGGATTTGTTTGAGGCGAAGAGTTGCTTTCAGGGTGTATTGTTTGCTCCAGTGAATGAAAGGCTGTTGGTCTCTTAAAGCCTGTGTGTTAGAGGACAAACTGCAGGAGTAATGTGGGAAAAGAGGGCACTCACTGAAAGGCTCTTAAGGGAGTGTTTTCAGCAAGGGGACACAGAGTAATAAAGGGGTCATGCAAGATAAACATCCCACCAGGTCTGATGTAATGATGACTCCTTCTCAGTTTGCCTCTTGGATATCTAAAAAGTCCCTGATCCAGTTTAGATGAATTATTTTCATTTATATAAGCGTCCGTCTGGAGTTATGGCGTCTCAAAGTAATCCAAACCACCGTGACCGTCTAAAGACTTCCCAAAGGACACGTCATACTTGATGAGGCCAGCACTTTTAGACATCATGATGTCATGATGTCTGACACAATTTCTATTGACTATTTTATTTTATTTTCCAATCAACCTCTTCAATGCATTTTGAAACATCAAACATGTGGTTGATTGAGAGAGTAAGTTTTCTTCAAACAATATGTTTGAAACACAAACATGTCAATGACCTGGCAATAATGGTAATATTACAGACCTTTTTATAGATCACAACTAAGTTAGTCCTGCGTAATGTGATGAGTAACATTTTTATCTGCCAGCAACATTTCTTGTTTCCCTAATCTTGTACATTTTATGCAGATTGACTAAACGTCTTCACTTCTAAAATAGCTCTTACGCTCATTGTCTGGGTGCATTATGTTGTTGCTTGCAGATTTTCCCAAATCATAAACCAGTGTTTTCAGTTCAGGTCTGAAACAATTGATTTTTAAAAACATTATGAAAAACTGTTAATTCCAAACAGTAAAAAATAGTCCTGCAGATAAGTTTTCTCTAACAGGTGAAGAATTGCAGAATAAAATAGCCCTACAATGACATTTGCTTAACATTTTCCAAGTTTACAGGATGATTTGTAAATGATAATAAACACACAAATATTGATTGTGTGCCCTATTTACTTTATGTTGGTCAGTTGCTGGATGTTTTCATGTAAAAAACAAAACAATGGCAATGCTGCAAATAGATCCAATTCGACTGTTCCTCCAGAAAAATGTAACACCCTGATAAAAATCATATTTTAACCTAACAAAAGACATTCAAATGCAGGACAAGTTTTTTCTATATTTGACTTTTAGATTTCATGTCATGCCCATATATCTGCAAAACATGGGGCTACAAATATGTAGGATGTGCTGCTTCCCACTTGCTTTATGTTCTTATTATAACTATAAGCAGACTGGACATATGGAAAACCTTTCCCTGGTCTTGTTTTAATTTTAAATCTGATGTCACATCCTTATTTACTGGTCTGTGCTTGTTGTAGACTCTCCCAAAGAGACAGTGAAAGTGGTATATCTCTGGAATAAGAGAAGTGGTGTTTTCCTCTGTAGACATGACTGCTGGCTTCACTTCTTTCATAACCTACACTGGCTGGTGATTGAAAAAAATTCTCCAGATAGTCATCACCCCCAAAGGACTGTAATCGTGTCACATGTCAAATTGAAGATCGTAGCTTAATAAAAACACTCTTATGTGTATATTTTGTTAGAGGGATGCTTTTAACATATGTGTTGTATAAATTTCCCCATCTTGGCCCACATCTTTCTCCCTCCAATCATCTGTTTGTTTTGTTTAAAGAGGAAAATTCCCGCTCTGACTGCCTGAAGGTAAAAACCGCTTTGTGTAAAAACAAATGTCAATTCATTAAAAGCAACAAAGTTTATCAGCTCCTAAGAGAAATGGTGTTTTGCAGGTTTTTCTTTTAATAACCATCAGATTGGCTTTTGTTGCATCTGTCTTCAATTAAAGGGACAAGTTGCAGATTCCCATGTGGGAGGTTCATGCTGCGGGTAATGCAGTCATCAGCTGTGGGAACCAAATGCTCCCCATTTGTGCAAAATGGCATTTAGTTCAAGCACAGGTGGTCAGCCTGGCATGAATGTAAGCCTGTATGTAGTGTTATCTTTAGGATTAGTGATTCGGCCTTGCTCCCTCCCTAGGAAAACAAGGGTTTGAAATTGCCATGCGTGCGCAAATAGTAGCTGAAACCTATTGAGTTATGATTGTTGAATTTTGTCTGACATTTTAAGACCGTTTGGTCTGGTTGGATAATTTAAAACTGTTTTTACTCTCTACATCCAAAAGGTTTCTCTACAGCTACCAACAGTATTTGATAAGACATTAATGAAAAGCCATTTTTGAGACCCAGACGTCTGCGGTGTTTCTAGGTTTGAGCCCATTCTTCTCAGTCTGGGCTCACAATGACCTGAGACAGATTAGCATAGTTTTGGTGTGGTCTTTAGGTTATTAGCTCAGAGGTTGTAGTAGGTGGGATTACCAGTGGATTTTATTAGGTCACCGTTTGCTCAGAAAAATTAAAAATCATCCAGTAGATTTTATTCCATCTCCTTTATATTTTAGGCCACCACTATAAAAATGATTGATCAAGCTTGGTTAAAATCTTTCAGCCTAAGTATTTACATGAAAAAAGGTAGAGCAGAACAAATGATACAGAATGCAATCTGTTGTTTACATCATTTGCTATAGGTTTTACTAAACATTTGTAAGGTTGTGATGTTTGCTTGATGGATATTTTTTATTTATTTATACAAATGTCAAAACCTGTAGCCATTAGTTTGATGCATAGTTCCTTCTGTTTAAAAAGGTGCAGTCAGGCTCTTACCAGTACAGATTTGGTATTTCTTTCTCTTTTCCATTTGTTACATTTATATTTTAGCTGGATTTTTGGATATTGTCCTTTTTGCACATAATAAATGAACCCCTCTGATAAAATTATTGCTTCATCTGAACTGGAGAATTTAGGAAAAATAAGGAAAAAGTGAAGAGGTTATGAATCTGATAAGACCCATATTTTATTTTGAAAGAGTTTGATTGTTTCATTTGTTTTGTAGCAAAAATTATTAAAATATTAGTTTTAATGGCAAGAGTTTATAGATTTGCTTAAGTTTGGGCAGCCCTACAGTGAAGCAGTGATTCCAGTGTCCACATCCTCCTCCTTGACTTTTATTCTTGCATTCCTTCACATCTTAATTGGTGAACCTCTTGGCAGTGTGCGCCGTTTGGCCTCGGCTGGGCCGGCTGTCAGCTCGGCACTGTGGCCAGCGGATCCGACAGAAACAATGCCCATCTTAATCCCTGAAGAATTCCTGCTCCTCGGATCTAACTGACCCAAGAATGTGATGTTTAAAGGGCTCGAGGCTCACCAGGAATTGTAGTGGGACTAGTTCTCATGCACTACTTTAATTTGCTGTAAGGAGACTGAGAGGCAAAGCTGTGAGATTGTGGCAGCACAGTGGCTCCAAGGGGATGCAGCTCATCTTTGAGAGGATTAGAAAAATAATTGCCACATGAGGTGAACCTGTAATCCCACTAGATGCTTGCACTTGTAATAAATGATTTGATGTGGCAGGGATTGCTTAACAGATTTGAACAACTATAATAGGCTTAAGTGAGAATGTTCACCAGTTTATAAAAAATATACATTATTAGTGCGTGCAGTATTCACACAACATACCATGTCTCTTGAATGTCACGATGGATTCACCCCTGGTCTTTCTGCACCAATTAGCATCAGCTCATATCCCAGTTTCCTCCACATACCTCCACTCCAACTTCACTATGCATTACAGAGTAGTAAGCCTGGGCCAACACAGAGCAGGAGAATGGAAGAATTTCCCAGAGCTGACCGTGTGCAGTCAAATGAGAAAGATGTGTCAGTTTACATTGTCAAGAACTCAACGGAGCAGAAATGATAAACATTGCTTCTCTGTATTTACTGTAAGTCTTGACGTGAAATGTCTGGATCACGTCTGAGTATTTGTGCTTTGTTTTGTCACCTCTAGAGGCTTTCGTGCCATGCCAGAGGGCTCCCAGTCTGCTCTCCATCAGGGCCCAATGGGGGAAGGTAAGATTTGTGTAACTGTTTCTGTGCTTATAATAAAATTATGTTTTTATGAGGAGGTGTTTTAATAAATGATTAGTTTCTTAGTACACTGTCAAGCAGCTACAAACACAAGTTGCTGTCTGCAGCAGAGGTAAAGAGGAAAAAAATGCTTGAAATGAAAAAAGAGGAAATGTAGAGGCTTTGAGAGGCAAGCAAGAGCAGTGAACTCTCCTCCTACGCTCACGGCTGGCAGAGAGGCTCTTTGTCTGGCTGTGGAGCTCAGCCAGCCCCCTTCATACGACTGTAACCCCCTGAACATCAAATTCGAATGTGTCTGAATGCCTGACAACCAGACGGGTTTATGTAACCAGCAGAGTTGACCTTGTATCCTGCAGGTCACTCAGATTACATATTATTTTAATGTTTTTAATCGTTAGTTGCACCGCATTGACACTGGACGTCTTTGTATCCGTTTGCCCGCTCTGTCCTTCAACCCACTATCTCCCCCTCCTCTCGTCTACTGAACGCGTTTGGCTCTGGTCCTCCACTCTAGCTATAGAATACCAGTGTCTCAATGGTTGCTTTTTTCCCTTCTGCGCCTGTCGCTTTGGTTTGGCTTTGGCCAGAGGAGGCTTTTGGCTGAAGGAGACGTGTGCCGCCCTCATGCAAATTCTGTCTCAATTTCCTCCAAAGGCCACTCTGCAGCATTTTTTACATCTTCTATTCTTTAGTGGCAAAGACTGAAACTCACTTGCAGCCAAAACCTCTTTTGACTGATTTTCTCATGAACAAGTTGTAGTTAACGTGACTGACCCAGCTCCCCTGCAGCTGATGGATAGATGGTAATTAAGGGGCTGAGTTGCTGGTAATGTACTGTCTGTGTGAAGTGGTGATTGGATGGTAACAGGAAGGAGGAATGCACATGCCTAAAGAAAAGACCCCCTGTCTGGTCAAGGTAAACCATTAAAGAGGATGTTGTTACCATTCATCCACAACTCCTCTGAAGGATTTGAAAGCAGGATTATTAAGTTTCAAACAAATTAATGTAAACCAAGATGGCTGAAGGTATTTCTTTCATTGGTTTGCACTTGAAATTGTTTCTCCAGACATAAACAACACGACAGGACCACTCATTCTGTCTGTAAGTTAAATTTTCATCACCCATATGGAATGTGAACTTATATTTTCCATGTGGCCCATTATGTGAAATGTATTCCAACATTAAAAAACAAACAGACATCAAGGCTATCATCTGAACGACCATGGCTCCAGTAGACTTTTAACAGACCTGAGGCTGCATGAAAAAGCTCCCTAAAGATAAGGCTTCTTTCTGACCTACTTAACCCCAAACAGGAATGTAGCTGCGTGTGCAGAATGTACAGCTTTAAAGGGGTTCTGAGGGGAAACTGACTGATCATCTCCATTCACTGCAGCTTTTCCAGACCAGTGGGCATTGGTTTGTGGACATAGATAGATGCTGGCAGGGATGGCTGCATTGAGTGGCCTTGTTAAAGGAGCTTCATGGACTGAAACCCTTTTTATCTGCATAATTGCCTGTAGGTTAGTTAATAACTTGCAGCCTCAGGTGAGACTACAATGACTCCTGTTTAGGAAAGACTTGAACTTATTTACCAACCCTCCATAATAAGCTCTTGCTATCGAATACATTTGTAAAACTGACTGAAGTTTGATGTTAAACTTCTTAAAGCAGCTTTTGTAATTTTAATTTCTAAACCTTTACATTCCTTATATTTCATGTCATGACATTTTGGCACTCTTCACTAAAGAGATTGTTACAATGCAAATTATTTTACAGCCTTCTGAAGACACAACCCTGTTATAGAGCTCTTCTGGTGGATTACACACATTAGTTACAGGCTCTATACTTTCGTTGTTCCTGTTTTATGGTCTCTTCGAAACTCATTTGAATCTTTAAAAGTCTTTCTCAACTTTCTCTATAGCACAGCTGACATTTTTTGGTAAGTAGGGTCCAAATGAAACATACTGCAGATCGAGTGCTGCATTGATAATGTTTTAGTTATTTAGAAAAAAAAACGGAAGAAGTTTATTCAACTGTAGGTTTTATTAAAGCCTAAACAGGAAGAAAATTATCATTTGTAACGCTGCATGTGTTTAAAAACACAGTAAAGTGTGATGTGTTGAGGAAATTAAGCGTTCCCCCCTGACCTTCCACACTTCACAGCGCTGTTTGGCCTCCAAACTTTGTGGACTCACCAGAGGGCGACTAACGGGGCAGCTGTAGACTGACAAATGGGTGGTAATGTTTACAAATGACCTCACACCTCAGAGGTGTGTGTTGTCTAAAGGAAATGTGAATTTTAAACAGATCTAGGATGGCTCGTTCTATGTAGGAGCTAGTAGAGGTTCTGGGGTTGAGTTGGAGGTCGTGGTGGCGGGGTATTGTTGACGAAGAAGTTTCCAAAGTAGATAATCACATGCCTCTGCACTGAGGTCAGCTGGCATGTCTGGATCCTTTTAAAGGAAGTTGACAACAAAGGAGTTTTAAAAGATTATATGTAAATGTTTTGCCTTCTCATCTGAACCCAGTTAAACTGATTTTGTTTTTTCTTTTTGCCTTTTTATATAAAAATTTTAAAGACACTGTTATGTTTGATATTAACTTTTCTTGTGGATTGTTTGATAACAGATGTATTTTAAGCCTTGGCCACTTTCCCCCAATGCTTTTCAATTCAGTTTATTTATATAGCGCCAAGTTACAACATATATCATCTGAGGGCAATGTACACAAAAATCAATCTAAAGAAGCCAGCAGATTGTGTTGAATCACTTTGTCACAGTCTCTCATCCTGAGCAGCACATTGGTGACAGTGGAAAGAAAGAACTCCCTTTTAACAGGAAGAAACCTCCAGCAGAACCAGGCTCAGGACAGGCGGCCATCTGCCTCAACTGGCTGGGTTTGGGGGGACAGAAAAGAGACACAAACAAACACAGAAAAACTGGTCCAGGTGTATTTTCTTCTGGAAGAGAGACAAAGAAAACACATGTTATCGATATAAATAATTACAACAAACCTGTAGAGGAGAGAGACTAAAGACAGCAGCAGAGTGAGGAAATGTGCTCAGTTTGTCCTCCAGCAGTCTCAGTCCTGGTAATATTTTTAATATGGGGGTTAAAAGACATATCCTGATCAAAAATGACATTGCTTTTTATCTACAAATGTACCACTGACAAAAGTATGTTGATGTTTAACTACACTTCAAATTTGATTTTATTTTCACTTTCGAGCACCAGAATTTCCCTACAAATTCCCAGGAAAACATTTTGACCTTGAGTGTCGGTGAGGAATGCAGGTTCAGTGTGTGTGTATCTGTGTGAGTATTCACCGTCTGTTGTCAACAGCGGCTTGTTTACAGACCACCAGGCTAATCATTAACACAATATTAAAAGCTCATTGTGAGGCAAAGCACAGCTATAAGTCAACCATCTTGTACATATGAAAGACTGCTTAATTCTTTCTAACATCAGGGATTAAATCCATCCTGGCCGTTGGATTCAGTTTCTGATCCCTGGTGTTCCGACTCACTGTTTGATAATGGTCCGTGAAAACCAAAAGTCTAACCAGAGGCAGCCTTTATTCTTCTGCCTCACGCCCTCCTGAGGGGTGGTCATTCACCGTTGCCAGGTGGGGAGGAGTTTTCTTAAGGGGATCAGACGACCTCCCCTGTCCCCCAGCAGCCACTGGGGGAGGAGCAGATTGCCAGAGGTTGTAAAGGGGAGCTGGGAGAAAAAAAAAAAAAAAAGAGAATAGATCTCAAGGGGCGGAAAGGCTTGATTAAGGTGTAGAGTAAAACATTATTCTCCCTTTATCCTCCGAGGGAAACGGGGTCAAGCACTCGACACAGATCAGTTAACAGATTAGCAGTTGTCTCTAAAGCTTTGTTGAAATAGTTGTTGCTTTTTCCCCTTTGGATAAAAATGATTCAATTAGTTAGTTTGCACTTAAAGTAGGCTGTGGTCAGATCTAGTCTTAAAAAGAAAGAAGTAATTCATTGTGAACTTTTGGAAAGTACCAGACATCTTAGAAATAAAACGTATTCTTTCAGATGAGCATCACTGATCATGTAGCAGCAGGTACTTTTTTTATAGAGAAATATCACAAGGTGGGTTTGGTTATGATTCACTGTCCTCCTGGTTCAGATTCATCACCGTTTGATAAATGAGTCAGTATGAATCAAGCAGGATTGGCTGTGTGTCTGCTGGCAGGCAGAGGCATGTTTTTTTTTTTTTTAATGGGATGTTTTGTCCCTGTTCTCTCCTACACACCACTGCTTGTTTTCTGCTTTAATAAAGCATAAAATGATAGGAAAATAGAATAACTGATATATTTCAGACTAGTTTCTATCTCGTAAAATATTACTTTTCTTCAAATAAGGCTTTTTTTAAAAATGCCTTTTTCAGATAAGAATTTGCATGGTGTGTATAGATAAAGCCTGAGTTGTTCCTGTTTTTTTTTGCACCTTATTTGCTTAAAAAACAAAAGGCCCCAAGCCAGACTGTGTGGCAGAGGCACAAAGGGAAGTGTTGTTGCAACTTATCATGAGCAAATTCAGGAACAAGCAAGGCTTAGAGTCCTGACAAGTTCAGCTGGACAGTGAATGCAGGTGTGTCTCTCTGGAAAACGTAACCCACTCATGGTTTGTCTCCATATTATGAGGAATTGGAAAAGGTGAAGTGATTTTTTTTTTTCCTGGCACATCAATTCATCAGTTGTCTTCACTGGTAAAATTGTATTTGCTTTGATAAGGTAGGCATTCAAACTATTTTAATAATGACTGAGTTTTTCCTTTTAAATGTTTTAAACACTGGAATGCAACTCGACAGTATATCCATAAGAGTTTGAAACGTTAAAATCCTAAACTGAATTTATTAATCTTGTTTTATTCAAGCACAGTTTTCATGTAATGCGTCATTAAAAAAACATCAGCTTCCCATTCTGCCAGGCACACCGAGATGGCAGTTTCAGATGTTAGAGGAAAAAACAATGTTTGTCTTGGGTAGAGTCTCTGTGGTTATCTGCATAGGGGCTGATTTGCATGGATTTTTCAGAAAAGTTAACCTAGCTGGAAACGAGTTTCTTCAGACACAGTGGTCTAGACCAGATCATATCTTTTTCTGTCATTAACCAAAAAGTTAAAAATACCTTTTGATGCGAGAATTTTCTTTGTGAAAGAATTCCTTGTATTCATCACTGCAACAACTCCAGACAAAGACCGTCCCTGTCGTGCATTTATCAGCAGCCTTTTTTTAAAGTTAATAACCAGGTGGTTTGTGTTCATTTCAGTCCTGTTCTACACCATACAGCTGTGTTATTTAAAGAACCATGATGTCAGAGGCAGACGAATATGAACTGTTGGCGTTGTTAACTGTCTGATAAGCTCAGACTGAAAGGAAAACACATGTCTATTTCACATTAGTAGTTCTGGACTGATTAGTCACTGAGCCCCTCTGTGGATCTATTGTCTGCTCTCACTGGTGGAAAAAAAAAAGAGCCCATCCATCTAATGTTTGCCCTCACCAACTGCTTTTCATTAAATAAAGCTATATCAGGATGTAACAATTAATTGAGAATCGATTAATAATCGATTACAACTGCTTAAAATGTGAATACATTCTTAAAAATGAATGAATTGATTTCATTATTATTGTATAAGAGTATGTTTTGTCATTAAGACAAATTCAGTTCGATACTTGATAACTTTTGGTCACCAAAGTGACAACGTTGTGATGACATTTTTAGTGTTACTAGGACAACAGACAGTTCGTTTCATAAAAGGACAACAATTCTGTTAAAAGAAAAGAAAATGGCTACAATTAATTTTGTTGGGGAAAAAAAATTAAATATTTGTAACCTAAAATTTGAATTTTTATTCAATTAAATTGTAACTTAAAATTGACAATTGAGTCGAATTGAGGCTTGACTGAATCGTTACATCCCTATACTGTAAGTTATTGTTTATGGTTTGATGTTTATTAACTTCATAAAAATACTCAATTGTTTACCCCTGTAGAGGAATTAAATTGAAGTGTTTGCTCACAAAAATTAAGATTTGAGGAGGCTCAGAAAATGGGAGGTTATGCTCTGTTGTTAACACACCTTTTGTATTTGTCATTCTTGCTCCAACAGGAAAAAATGGAATTTAGAGAATTATAATTAAGGGTTTGAGTTGTTCTTTTCTTTTTCTGTAATCTCAGCCATCTTTTAAATAGGTCTGTCCAATGTTCAAGTAACTCACCTGATGTTCACATCTTATGTCATTATTAGCTTTGTTGATGTCTTTAGGGTGTCTTAAGGCTTGTGCAACAATGTAAAATGTGGCCTAAAATACTACACCAGCTCTTCAGACTTGACTTGGTTAATAATTATGTAAGTAAGTAAGTTAACACCTGCATTAATATTTAACAGAAATGGAACTCGGTTTTTCATGTTTACCTTGTGAAATTTGAATTTGCACCACTAAAACATCTCCAGCACCTGACCCACATGCTGGAACTGCTTTTAGTCATGTAATTTTTTGTATTATAGTAAAATAAAATCTTTTTCTTCAGGTAAACATACATGGTCAGGTGTTTGTCCAAAAATTGGCCTTAATTTGTCAGTTCTGTGTGTAAAATGACTCAAAACCAAATTTGACAAATTTAGCTGAGTCTGAGCTGATGCCTTAAAATTAGTTTAACCAATTACACTTTTAAACATTCAAATGTTAGATTTAAGAACCTACAAACTGAGTAAAAAAATAAATGGCTCAAATTAGTCTTCACTACTGGCTTTTAAAACCTGGTCTGTTTTCCGCTTTTATTTTGAAAAAAGTAAGAATAATTCCTGTCCTTTTTATTGTTATTGTGACACATTGTGCTAAGTAAGTCAGAAAACTGAGCTTTTATTTGATTTGTTCCCATAGCTAAAGAACATGTTGCCTTTTTGTAATAAAAATTTTATTTGTGTTCATGTACTGAACTATTAAACGTTAGTCCAATTCCCTTAGAGGCACAGAATACAATCAAGGCTAAACCAGAACACAGAATTTCATGGTATTGATATAACCGTCATAATAAAGAACTGTGTAAAAGTGCAACAGATCACTGTCTTTAAATTTGTAATTTAATCCGTGTGTGTTTCTGAAGGGCTAAATCTGACACTACAATTCTCAGCTCTCCACATCTGACAGCAGGGTGACACTGTCATAGCCATGGTTTTGCCATTGTGGCTACAGATCTCTCAGAAATTAGTTAAAAATATTCACACGTTTAAAAAAAAAGCAGCTGTAACAAGTAAGAAAACACGATGGCCTGTAATGGAAGTAGTTTCTTCATTATTTTGTTTATTGACAGCAGAATAGAAATGAATTAACAAAAGGTTCTTTATTAAGCAAAAGTCACAGAGGAAGCAGACTGCACTGCTGATGACCTCATGTTTTTCCAGAGCAACAAACAGACTGGAAACACTTTGCACTGCTTTGCACAGGACCAGGCATTCAGCATGTCAAAGATAACCAGGTCATTTGCATTCCTTTGCGCAGCTTGTTTTAACATGGGCAGTGCTTGTCCACCAGAGCCGTTTGCCCCCAAAACATGTGGTTTGTGTGGTATCAGCTGCAGATAATTCCTGCCTGTGGAGCCAGTATCTGAAGTGGTCAATCAAAGCTGTAGCAGAGGTTGAGCTTGTCCCGACCTCCAGTGTGTGTCTTTAGATAAATCAGGTGTTTCCCTCAAATATGAATATTTACTTTCAGCCATGCATGGTGCAACAGAGATGCAGAGTAATATTTTGCAATAAGTATGGTTTTGAGTTTGGACTATCCTCAACCCACAATTTCTCTTTGTACTTTTAACTTGGCAGTGTTTGCAGTCCGCAGCACAGCCGCTTTATTATAGAGGAATAGTGAGTGGGAGGAAGCAATGAAAAAAGGGAAGCAAAATTCACATGCCAAACACTGCAAAGCTCAAAACCAAAAGTACAGACAAACGCAGTAAAGGAAGCAGATGCTTTGTTTTAATTCATATTGGTGTAGTGAGTGTAATAACCCACCACTACACTCCCTTTACACCAAGAACCCTATGATTTGTCACAGAGCGTAAACAGCTTTCTCTTGTGGTCAGCTCATCTGTTTTCTCCCAGAGAGGGTTCAGCATGGGAACTGTGCTTTGGTGTGGACTGTGGAGCAAGTACTCAAACAACATGAACAACATGAGCTCAGTACTGACTCATGGAAAGTTTAAGGATGCCAAGAGGTGTATGTGTGTGAATCTGCGTGAATTGAAAGGAAGTGTGTGTTCTCACTTGGATCTCTTCATCCAGCTGCACATCACAATGTTTTTCAGGTCATAAATCACTGACTGTGGCCACTTTTTTCTGTTTGATACCAAAAACTGGGCTGGTACTATAATTTATTTCCAGTGAGAACCCTGTAGGAAAGATAAATGAAATTGAAAAAGTTGGGTGGCTTTATTTTTTTCCACTACATTAACCTTTTATTTGACAGGTGTGGACTGCTTATATATATATAGGCTAACTTGTTTAATGATGATGACATCTAGGAGTAAAACAGTAGGCTGCATCTGCAAGTTATCAACATTATACTCTCCATCCCCACTTGGCTTTATTACTTGCTTGAGACATTTCAATGAGTATTTTAATGACTGTTTTTGCCTCATATATTTCCATTTATTACTCAAGTCAAGTGAAATGGCAACGATCCACCTCTTCAGCTCGACAAAAATGGCTTTGGCCTCTTTGCCCTTTAAGGAAACGGTGCTTTCTGCACAGCGGCAGCTCAACGCTCCATTCTCACACTGCAATGAGTTCATATATTTAGGAAATGCTTCGAAGGAAAATTCCCCATCTGGCCAGGAAGTGTGTGTAACAAAATATGGGTTAAATTTCTCTTCAATTCAGACATAGTTCCATGAAGACATATAAACAAAGCTCCTGGTCTTTTTACCCCACTTAAAAAAAAAAAGAATTCTCATCAGTTTCCCGCTGGTCTGTTTATTCAAGGTTCAGCCTTCAGTAGTCAGGAGAACAAGAGGAAATAGCTGGGTTTTCCATAAACTGCACTGTGTTACAATTAGGCCATGTCAGTAATGATTTGTCGCAACCCTTTTACTGAACAACACTACTCGTTGTTTTAGCCTGGGAGTAGAAACGCAGACGTCTTAGCTATATTTTATTAGGGCATGGATGAAAGCCTTTTTCAGTGTTGATGAATGGTTAGAAAATCAGATTTATGTGATATGATTATTTGAAGATGTCTTTGTTCAGTTTAGTGAGACACCATCTTCATTAAGGCAAGCATTTGATTTAAAATAATTCAAATTAACGCATGAAAATTCTTTCACATTTTTAGTAAAGATGCCTAATTATGATGATAGACGAGATTTTCGAGTGTCTGCCACAATCTTTTAGTATGCAAGGCTAAAAGAGATTAGCAAAATGTAAGATATAATAATCAACAAGATTGTGAAAAATCATTATCATATTTTCCCCCAAGCAAATCAAAAGTTTTTTATACTTAATTTTAGATGTGTTGCATGAATAATTGAAACGTGAATAGAAAAAGTACATTTCATATGATTTCTACTCATCTTAATAATAACGTTAATCATACAGAAATCATAAGAAAATATTGTTTTTATTAGATCCTTGTCTTCACACTGTTGTGTTACAATGACATTTTGGTGGCTGGAGAAGAAAATGAGGCAAGAATATTCATCTAGATCAGTGGTTCTCAATTATTTTCTGTCATGCCCTCCTTGGGGAACTTAAGTTTTTTTTTTTTTTGTTTTTTTTTTTCATGCCCCCCCCCCCCCCCCCAATTTGAAATCCTATTGAAAACCCGATAATATTTAATTATCTGTACAAACCACTGTGTGACTTTCTGTCACCAGTTCTCTGCATATAATATAGAACACCTGATAGTGATAAGGGAAACACTGCATTACGTAAAATAACAAAAATCCTTTTTTACTTTTTTAAATTTGTTTATTTTGCTGCATTGATATAAATCTGTTTTTCTAATGAATTAATAATTATGTTTTATTATTAAATCAGTGTGTGAAGTATCCTGATTTCTGTGGTGCTCCTTCTTCCAGGTCAATGAATTAAAAAAAAACTAAATAAAAAAAATTATATAAGCTCACTAGCATTCCAGTATTTGAGAAGCACTGATCTAGATGCAATCTGAACTTTCGCTGCTAAGTGTAACTAAAATGTTTTAATTTGCTGCTTTAACCCAGTAATCTACAGTATTTGAGTTAAAGGGGTTACCTGTTCTTTGGTAGTATTTTTTTTCTGTACATTTTCTAAGTTTGATGTTTACGCTAATTCTGTGCTCTCTTCTGTTCTTAGAATCTCCTCAGTTGTCCTCGCCTCTCTCCACCAGCGATCATGTCCAGGATAATGAAGATTTGTGCCCTGATTATTACAGTCAGGTTTCAGCAGAGCCGCTGGACAGAGAGGATGAGCGTCCAGTGAGCCTGGTGTCCACTCTGTCTTCTGGGTCATCTCGAGATAGTCAGAGCCTTTTTGGAAGTACAGTGGCCCTTCCATCTTCTACCACCCCTCCCATACCGGGTGAGGAGGACATAGACCTGGAGCTGAGCCCAGCCGAAGGCAATAGAAAGCAGGCTGGAAATCAGAGTCCAGTTTCTGAAGGTTTTTGTGGTCACTGGCGGGAACAGCTGGAGGTCGATGTGATCAACAATCAGTGGAACAACAACAACGCCACTACCATCAGGACGGCAAGCAGTATTTCACCTCACATCAACGATTCGCCTGTTGTCACCGATGCCATGGCGCCCAACCCAAAGCTGACCTATGTGGACCGTGTTGTCATGGAGATCATTGAGACAGAACGCATGTACGTCAAAGACCTGCGCAGCATCGTGGAGGTGAGTGGATGTCAGAGAACTGCAGTCACTAAGTGGGAGTTTCTTGTTGTTTGGGAGGAGTTTGTCAAAGACATGAGTGGGATGATTGAAGCCAGGACAACTTGGTTGGGCGGCATGTAGCTCACTTGAAATGGCCAGAAAGCACCCATATTTCTAAATAAATATTAGTCTTAACTTGAGACAGGAAGGTGCTAGTCGCACCAAATTTGAAGTCAATTTGTGTTTAAATGTTGATGATTTTTATTTGAGACATTGTTCTATAAACTATAAATAGACAATCAATAAATTATATATACATGTTTACAATAATTTTACTATTACCATTACTTCATCAACTTGCCCCAAAAGACAGTTCAATCCGACCAATCGTGGTTTTGCCAAACTCCACCCACTCATGAAGCTCTGTCTATATTCCAAACTTCACCAACAGTTAGGACAAACTCCGCCCACAAACCAGGAAACTCCCTATGTGTACTGCAGAGACCCCTACTTGGGATGTCAGGGTCTTTGTGCCCAGGCTTGTACATTTTTTCCATGCCAAAGTTTAACTGTGTGCCAACTGTTTTGTATTATAGTTGGATTCTGTGCATTTAATGATACTTTTTGACTCGGACTAACGTGTTCCTATGACATAATGTCTGCACTGTTCATTAGACTTATATACTGAATTTAAAAAGCCACATTGATTTTACACAGTCCCTTGAAACCAAATAACGTTTTCTGTGTTCCAAGCAGCTGTTTGTGAATAAAAGTTGGTTTTTCCAGTGGATTTTCATTTTTCCTTCAACTGCCCATTATGATTTTCCTGCTTTCTACAATTATTTGCCCAGTTGACAAAAAAAAAATTATGCCAGACATCTGGCAGCTGCTTGCTTTTACGGATTCCCAGTTCTTAAAGATGAAAGTTGTGGAGCAGTTTACGATGCTCTTTATGTAAACTCTGTGTATTTACAGTGCAGTGAAAGTTTACAGGCTAACCTGGGCTTAAGGATATTTGGACTCAAAGGAACTCTGTTCTCAACATGAATTTCTCTGTCTGTGATCATTGTTAAAGGTTTTAAAAGCTTTGTCTTTAGTTTTTTTTTTCTTTTTTTTTTTTTTTTACCATGCAGGTCACTTATTCTTGTGATTACTTCCAGACTTATAAGCCCCTATTACCGTCCCTCTCTACTCCGTCTTGCAAAGATGTAGGAGCTCTCAGCAGTAAGTTTGAAGAGAGGAATGGCTTTAACATGTGAGGCATTTCTGTGACTGACTGGCAGTAAAGCAGCTAGAACCCCTCCTCACCTCACCTCGCCTCAGACTGCTCTGGCGTCTAACATTTGCAGAGGGAGGGTGTGCTGCCCTGGATCCTGTTTGAGTAACGACTAGCTCCTGACAGACACTTCTAGGACTCTTTTGGTTGACAGGAGCAGCAGCACAGCCTGGTCTGGCCTTGGTCACAGTAGACCCAGCCTCGCCTGAACTCTCAGGTTCTTCCAGCCAACATAAACACTACCGTCTATCCACCAAATGATGAAAAAACACAGATTAAAGTGGTGGAAGTGGGATTTCTATAGGCTAAAGTGTGGGAAAACAACAGAGTACAAATGCAGCCTCTGTCTTTTTATGATTACAGCCTGGCTTCGATCATTTTGATTCCACTCAGCTAATTTCACACTCAGGCTTAGATCTGTCAGAGACATGTGAAATGTTTCCTTCAGTTTGGAATTATTTTGTTAAAGAAGCTAACTCCAATCTTCATTCTTGATCCTGGCACTGATCTCATGAGCAGCTGTTAGTGTTGTCAGTGTTTTTACTCACGCTCAGCTTTCTGTCCAGATTCAAGCCGTTTGACCCCAGCTGATTTCACATGGATGAACACACCCTGAGTAATCACACGCAGCATTTTCTTTTGAAACAAGACAGTCGTTGCTGGTTCTTGTTCTGTTTAGAGACAGTCGGTCAATCTTTTTACTCCATATGATTTTATTTTAAACCCTTAAAAATGATTTATCATACCTGTATCAGTGTTACAGCCTCAAAACAGCCCTGCCTGTGCTGTAATAAAGAACAGCTTGTAGCACCAGAAGACACCATACATGTAAAATCTCAGTACGCTGAAGGTCACATGTGTTCAGTGTAACACTTTGAGGGAGACTTTTTTTTTGTTTTTTGGAGACTTTCAGCTGGAATTCATTCTGTAATGGGATGCGATTACTTTACTTTTAATCTAGCTGACTTGCAGGCTTTGTAAGTGTGTTTCCAGTACAATATTTGGGATGTTGCGTGTGTATGCAAGGTATTTACTGGTGTACTGTTTATTTAGCTGCTGCTTGTGTGTTTGTCCCTCTTGAACCTGCTTCTTTATTTGGTGTTGTTTGTATGCCATGTGAGTGTGTAACGGAGTAAGACCGTGAGGGTAATATCCAGATGTTAGCATGTAAGGATTGGCATTTTTAAATATTTGTATCTCCACATCTGAAATCTAGTCTCTGTGTTGCTGATCCTCTTTGAAGTTTCTCTGTTTTCTGGTCCACGGAGCAATCCCTTAAAAGGATCTTTTAAGTATGACAAACTAGATGAGTTATCTTTTCCTGTGGGAAAACAAAGATCTTCTGATTCAACACTTGTCTTTTCAAAAATCTGATTTAGATTGTGTTTCTAAAGCTGTATCAGCTGGATTCAGCTGTCATGTGGAAAAACAACTCCCAACTGGAGCCAGAATATGTTTTTGTAGTTACATGCTCTCTCTGCTGGCAGGAATCTGAAATTGACTGTGCAATATTTTACCACTGTGGTTTGAATCTCAATCTTTTTTTTTTCTTTTTCCCAGGACTATTTGGCACACATTATCGATGTGGGTGACCTTCCTATCCAGCCTGAGCAAGTGTGCGCCTTATTTGGGAACATAGAGGACATCTATGAGTTCAACAGGTAAATCATTTATTAAAATATTTATATTTACTGTTTCCAGTATTTTTTATTTTGCTTTCTAATGTTATAGTAGAGAAGACTGAGCCGTTTTTGTGCTGTAAGGAATGTTTTTGTTCACTTTGATGTGTCAGTAGTATGAAATGTTGCTGTTAGATAATGGAGCTTATTGTGAAATTAAAAAATGGATGATGCTTAGCTGTTCTTACTTAACTTGCATTTTTGTTGAGTGACTCAAGGTTGATACAGAGAGATAAAAGTGATCGACAATCACCACAGGAAAGTGTTGCGGATTATCTAAAAGTCGTAGAAAGTGTTGGTGCAGCTGGTTTCGCATTTCATCATCGTATGTCAGCAAGCGCCTGTTGCTAAATGTGCAGGTTGCCAAAATACACATTAATGTTCTCGCCTCTTCTCACATTAAGCAGCCACTCTTGTAATATCAGATAGCCCTGAGGCTCAAATCGAAAAGATTGTATCTATTTCTTAATGACATTTTGCAAAGTTTGCAAGTTTGAGAAAGTAAATTGACGTCTTATTGAATTAAAAGAGCCAAAGACTATCGTTTTCCTGGAAGGAATCTTTTCTTTTAATTTTTACTTGTTTCTATGAGGAAATACTTATATTAGCAGGTAAAAATGCTCAGTCTTTGCTTATGATTGCAACAGAGTTTTTGTAAAGGAGGCCACCCAAAGGGATTTATGTATATATCAGTCCTATGTACAGAAAAGTACCGTGTAGAGTACAGGTTGTTCTTTTACCTAAATTGCTTTAATTCAGTTACATGCTTTAAATAATCACTTTCTTAATAATATCAACAATTCAACAGTTTGAGTTTCATTAATTCAAACGTTAATGCTTTGATGCTTTTCTTTATTGCACTTACTTCTCCCCAAGCTGTAAATATAGTTGATAATAAATCTAAACACCAGATGATTTCTCATTATAAGGTCAACACGTTCGTTTATAGTTTTTCAGTCGAACCTTCATGTCTTTAAGTTTTAAAAGACCTTTTATTGTTGTTGTTTGGCTGTCAGAGGTTTTGGTTTGCTAAATTTTGAATAGAGCTTGTTTTTAAAGTTAAACTGACAATTTTCTAAACTTATTTAATGACAAACGAGCAAAAGCTGTTGTTTACAGGTGTATGGTGCCCTCTACTGGTGATTTTTACGAACAGCAATTCAACGCCTCATGTTCTCATAGAAAAACAATTAGTGTAGATTGTATTTGTGATTATTACTAATCCTTGCTACCTTTTTTTTGTTTTTCTGGTCTGATGTACTAATGTTAAAGCGTTCCAGTGCTAAATCTTCACGTTTTTGTTTAATTTCAGTGAACTGCTGCAGTGTTTGGACACGTGTGAGAACGACCCGGTGGCTATCGCTCAGTGTTTTGTAGATAAAGTGAGTAAAACTATCACTTATTCATTCAAGATAAATAAATTTGTCAAAACTGCTCACTAATGATGCCTGATTGTTTTTTTCCCTCAGAGTGACTACTTTGAAATCTACACCCAGTATTGCAATAACTATCCTAAGTAAGTTGCTCGACATTCTTTTATTTTGTTGTTAGTAATGTTGTCAGCATGTGTGCGATATATTCAATTTGTTGTTTGCTGTCTGCAGCTCAGTTGCAGCCCTTACCGACTGCATGAGGAGTAAAACTTTGGCCAAGTTCTTCAGGGATCGGCAGGCTGCACTGAAGCGTTCTCTTCCTTTGGGCTCCTACCTGCTAAAGCCAGTTCAGCGAATCCTGAAATATCACCTGCTCCTTCAGGTACAGAGCTCTTAAAACAATCTTTCCTGGTGTTTTTATGTCTCCTTCTGGATCATGACAAACTGCTGTCATTTTAAATAACTTGTTACTTGCTGTTTGTTGCCCATAAAAGTCAAGTAGTGCACATGAAGACGGACTCTGTTTGGCTAAATTAGTTAATAATGATCTTGCTAATTGTCCACATCTCCTTTTAAAGGAAATTGCAAAGCACTACGACCCGGATGAGGAGGGATGTGAGGTTGTTCAGGAGGCTATAGACACCATGACAGGAGTGGCCTGGTACATCAACGACATGAAGAGGAAACATGAGCATGCCGTCAGAGTGCAGGTCACATAAAACAGCAAAACACACGTGCCTCAAAATATATATATATATATAAATATTGTGGCAACACATGAGCAAGTCTGTGCTCATCTGTAGAGAGTTGTTAAACTAAACAATACAAACAAGTCAAAAAATGAGTTATGTTGTGCACCTTTTTTAATAAAACCTTCTACTTTTTATCTTTTGTTTTGATATTTTTGCACAACAAAAATCCGCTATCGCTCTTAAGTTGAAAAAAATCTCACGTTTTTTGAGCCTTCTAACAATTTCTTTGTTTAATCTCAAATATTCCAATTGCCTTGTTACTTTCCTTAATTGAAAAAGGTGTATTAGTATCTAATGCCTGTGTTTTGTGGTATTAATGAGGATTGGGCTAAGAAAACATGTCTGAAAGTGTTTATCTGTGCTTTCATATAGGAGATTCAGTCTCTTCTGATCAACTGGAAGGGTTGTGACCTGACCACCTATGGAGAGCTGGTTCTGGAGGGCACCTTTCATGTGCTGAGGGCGAAAAACACCCGCACACTTTTTCTCTTTGAAAAAATGCTCCTTATTACCAAGAAACGAGGGGAAAACTATGTCTACAAGATCCACATATTGGTAGGATTTTTGACATTATTCAGTGTGATGAGCAGTTTTAAGATCAATATATATATTTAATACCTTTCTCATTGCAGTGTTCCACCTTGATGCTGCTTGACAATGCCAAGGATCCTCTGCTCTTCAGTGTTATCCATTTCAAACGACCTAAACAGCCGCATACAGTTCAGGTAACTGCAGCCTGGCTTTTATGTTCTGCAGCACGGTGCAGTTTGAATATATTATGTCACAAGGTTATATTTTTACTGCCATACAGGGAACTCCAAAAGCCTGAGGTAAAATAAAATAAATATTATAATTTTTAGAAACTGTTCATTTGTTAAAGATGTATGTTATTTTGAGCAAAGCGACACTATCTCAACATCGGATTATGGCTAAACGATGCTCACAATGCATCACAATGCATCACAATGCATCACAATGCATCACAATGCACTCTGTCAAACCTTTGTCACTTGAACTGCTAAATTTAGATCTCTATTTTACAAATTAAATGAAAACAGATTATCAAAAGATCATATTTTTCCTCCCCAATAAAATAAATTTCATTAGGAAGCTCAATTTTTTAACAAACAACTCTTAAGGCTTGAGGTTGAAGCTGCTATATGTGGCTTCTGAGGACAGGTGTTTAAGCTGCTTTACTTAATTGAATATAAAAATAGATTTCAAGTCATTTGTAAATTTAAAATTGGTGTTTCAATGTAACAAGATAAACAACTTTAAAAGGTAATAATACTAGTTCTGTTATATGCTGCAGTGTTTCATCTACTATTAATGGACACCCCCTCCCCCATCCTCCTCGGATGTCCGGCCCCCCAAGGCTCTGAGTAACCGTGGCCCCCGAAGCAATTTAGTTGAATAGCCCTGATTTAGTTGGTTTAAGACATCCAGACATGATGAGGTGGAAAAAAAATCTTGTTTATTAAATAATTTCACAGATTTATATCAATAACAGATGACCGCTTATAAAGGGGCAAACGAGGCACAGAGGGCATCAAACAAAGTGAAACAGTGATTTAGAGTCGATGTCTGTACTGAATTACATTTTTTCTCTTACTAAAGTGAAGTACAGACATGCACCAACCTCTCATTTAAATTTTTTAAGACATTTAATCAGGCTACACACGTGTCGAATACTTCAAAACTAAAAAAAGTATAAGAAGATCCGGTGTACTTGACATAAAACTCTGATCTAACATAAATTAAAAGCTAAAACATTTGTGTCGAGTCAGCTGACATGCTGTCATTAAAGCATTTAAAAATATTAAGAAAATTAGATATCAATGTACATTAAAATGTAGCTTTAGTGTAAAATTACCTTTTTAATCACTGACAGAATACACAACAGGAATGTTTTATGTGGTGTCAGACCATTAGCCAAATATGAATGTTTATATTCTCACAGAATGCCAACATTGTTTTTCTTTTCTCAAGCTGCTAAGAACCAGTGTTTTATTTTTCTCTGAATATGTTATTAATGCATGTTTTTCAGTGGTAGTTACTGAGAACTGCCTCTTTTTTTCAGGCAAAGTCTGTGGAAGAGAAGCGACTCTGGTCCCATCACATTAAGAGGCTCATTCTTGAGAATCACAACACAATTTTGCCACAGAAGGTAAACGTTCTTTACGAATCATTTCTGTGTTTTTATTTTGGCCTCTGAAGACAAATTTTTAATTTAAACACGTTTCTTTCTTTGAAGGCGAAGGACGCCACTGTGGACAATTTAAACTGTAAGTGTTACTAATGGAGCATCTCTATTTATGCCAGGACCGTTTAACTGTTGCCACAGCAACCACTGATGCTGCTAATAAAAGCAAATGGCTGTTGATGTTCTGTGGAGACTTTGGAATGCCAGTTCATTTATCAAGATGCATTAGTTTCTATCCCATTCCATCCATGTGGAGAAAATTGTTTTGTAAATGCAACTCTAAATGTAAAGGACAAATCTCTCCATTGCTCAGATGCGGGTAAGTTCCAGTATAGTCCTGAGAGGATGATGAAAGCAGAGTGCTGCCAAAGTGACAGCTTCCATCTTGGAGGACGAAACGGGAGGAGGAGATCTGGTAAAATTGCCCCGTTCATTTGCCAGCACTTCATACAGCCTTGACTTCATAAATATCTAAGAATAAGTCAGCTTATCACATTTTTTTATCTTTTACAGAACCCGGAAAACAAATCACAAAGAGCACAGAAGGTAACAGTTGGTATATTGTGAGGTTGTTCACGTTGCTGACTGTTCAGTGGGATTTTGGCTGACAGAGTAACAAATTAATTACTGGTGCTTTAGTTTGATCCACATTCTGGCTGCTGTCCAGTTGTACATCAGCTCCCAGCCACCAATGTTAGTTTGCTGCTGGAGAAGAGCTTTTCATCTATCCACTGAACCTCCACTTTGTTCCTCTTCAAAGACACCTGGAAAACAGATCAATGAACGCACACAATCGCTCCCCTCTCCACCTCACCCATAATGAAGTTAATTATATGCCACTTTTGTCCAAGGCTTTGTCATGCACGAGCCCTTTGTGCTGGTCAAATTCATCTTTTCCTGGGATCTGTGTGTCTTCCTGTTTCATCAATTACAAGAGGAGAAACATCTGCGCTCGTGTTCTCCCTCGCTCCCTGTCCAGAACCAATTTCCCAGACAATGTAATGAAGAAGCCATTTCATGTCGAACCTTCTCATCTGGGTAAGGGAGAGGTTCATCACTTCCTGGCTAATTACATCATGTGCAGTTTAAGCCTCTGAGAACGAGATGCTCCTTATCGGTATTTACCTAATCACAGGACCTCCCTTGAGTTTGAGGCAGACTCAAATCTGCCTGTTTGTTGAGGCAGTAATTGAACAAAATATACTAGATATTCAGGTTATTATTGGACATAATTTTTTGACGTGGGCATGGTTTCTTTCAGTGTTATTGACGTTTTTATTTGTTTTGTCTCTCTGCCTCTTCCTGTCTTTGTTCAACATGCAGCTGTTTTGAAGGTAAGGAAATACAAATTGGTCTCTTTTATTTAGTTTTAATAAGCTTTTGCAGTCACTTGGCTGCGGTGAGATACGGTTTACTCAGTTTTGAGTCATTTAAAGGGATAGTTCTGATGTTTTATCGTGGCAACTCTCAGGAAATATCATGAGCAATTATTATATTACCTGTTGTAGATGGGTAGCTCTTGAAATGACTTCAGTTTGGAGAAACAGTCATGTGACCTGACTGATGAGGTAACGGCTCATTCAATTGGAACCAAGACACTGTCAAAGGTTTCATAGCACTTCACTCAAATGCAATTTTACAGGGTTATTTTGGGAGGAACATTATATTCTATTTTGAAGTTCCCCAGGTGGCACCAAAGTGTTACAGCTAGCTGCTAGTACTGCTTTAGGTGCTTTGCAAACTACCATAAAATTGTATAAATAACCACGTGGTGCAACATTGCCAGTAGCATGAATGTTTATAAAATAAAGTTTGCAAGGACTAATACATTTTTGAGATTAGAGTTGTACTAAGATTGCAGAAGTCCACTTAGTCTTACAGACTAATTCATCAGTCAGGTCAGAAATAAACCGTTTCAACAAACTGAGGTTGTTCAAAAAGCTATCTACAACAGGTAAGATAATTGTTCATAACATTTCCACAGAACGGATCTGAAAGCTCACCTTTATTAAAATATCTAAAACTAAAAGTGAGAAAGTTCAAAGGTTACATTTGCAGTAAATCCTATCTCACCCAGAGCTGCCGACACGCACACACAGTGCTTCAATCTGTTTACAGCCTTTCAGTCACTACATGTCTTTAACACGAGCCTTGCAATAACACATCACATGTCTGTGACTTCATGCTACAGCATGCAGACAGTGAGGGTGCCCTGCTGGGAGATAGGTGCTCCCTCCAGCCAGCCACGAGTGTGAGTACACTGGCCTCCAGTCTAGGGGATCCCGAGGGTGAGAGGCTGTGTGTGGAGGACTTTATTCCCAGGGGGGACTCTCTGGAGCAGCTAAATTCCACTGAAAGTGACCCTAAACTGCCCTCTTCACCCAGTGAGGTGGGATTGGAGCAGGAGAAGGCAGTGGAGGAGGAGGAGGGGGAGAGTTGCAAGGAAGATGTACTGATGGAAGGCGACCAGGTAGCTGACTTTGCCAGCTCAGTGCTAGCAGCCATCTCCTGCTGGCACTATAGAGCCAGGGCTTTGCTTCCTACTCATTTCACAACGGTGAGGGTTTCTGACACTTATGGTTTCCCATTTCCTGCTCCCTTCTTCTGGCTCACCAACACTGATGCACCCTTGTTTCTCCTACACTGACATTTATTCTTTCCCACCTTTTTTTTCACTGTCTTATCTATAATCTTCTAACAGCTGCTGCCATTTCTGCTTGAATTAATTCTGCTAAAGTGCATAAACGTTTTAAACGCAGCTCCACTCCTGCATGTATTGGGTTAGAAAACATCGGAATTCTGGTTGTCACACTTTGTATTCATATTTTTTTTGGGTTGTTTTATCCCATTTGGGTTGTTCCTCTTTGCTGCAGTTATTAATTTGTGCATTGGAACATGATTGATGTTGAAGCTTACGCTGTTGGGACCACGCCTGCATTTGCATGAGAACCAGCGGCTCTGCTTAAATGTTGTTTGATTTCAAAGGTTAATGTAGTCTTCTAATTAAATATCATTAGAATAGCAGGAGCTTTTTACTCTTTGATAATCATATTACAGAACATTTCCCCTCTGAATTTTCATAATTATTGAAGTCTTTGTCAGTGTTAATTGTTTTTAACAGTAGGTGAATGAATAAACATTGTTTAACAAGAAAGACTTATGTTTATCTTGTATTTTTGACGAGGCTTGAATACAAATTGAATATTTATTAAATGTGAGTTTTACAGTTAATCTAATGTCATGTTTTATTTGTTTAGGATGATGAGAAAAGCAACAGTTCTGAGTTAAAAACTGCACCAGAGGAGGTGAAAACCTGCCGACAGGAGGAAGACAAAAGGGACGTTGTTATGAAAGACACTCTCGGCACACAGGTATTTTTTTTTTAAAGCCCGATTGTTAATTCATTCACATTATTAACAAACACCCTTCTATCCTCACAGTTACCAAACCCATTTTGAAGCTGCTGTACAATTTAAAGGAAACTCTTTCACATTTTTTCCTATTATCTCCTTGAATGAGAGCCATCTGAATCAAATCTATATTAGATTTTAAAAGTTGGAGTCCTACCAAATAGATGCCCTTTACTGTGATCAGGTTAGTCTGAATCCTGCCTGCATGTTGTATATTTGTATCCTGTAAGATTAAAGCACCATGCGCGTATTGTTGCGCAGTAATCAGCCGTCCTGCTTCTGAGAAAGGCAGCATTTGATTTGGAGGCCGAGCTGAGCAGGTATTTACTGTTCCTAACCTTATCTACACCAAACAGCTCCAAGGTGCACTATTTGCCATTTGCAGACAATCCAGACCAGCAGGCAACACCTCGACACAAATTTAGATTAATGGCGAGCCAGGGTGACGGCAGCAAGATGAACGCTGGTAAAGGAACACCTGAACTCACCAAGGAATACATGGATCAGTAAAAACAGACTGGAGATGGCGTCTTTTTTTTTTCAGCACATTTAAGTGTTAGACAGGCAAAGGTCACTGTAATAACATAAAACAAATGCAGCATAAATTGTGGACTCTTCAGCCTAAATTGCCAAGATTACTTCAAAAAAGACCATTTAGCTAATGGGGCTTAGAGAGTGCTTCATAAAAGGTGTCTTTTCTCGTCATATTCCACTTTGCAATTACTCTTCTCGTGTTTCAGGTCAGTGTGCAGGAGCTGTGCCATCCAGTCTGCCTCCCACAAGCTGACAGGAGTCACCAGCTGGAGGTGAATTACTCCCAAAGTCCCGAATTTCCAACAACTGCTTCCAAACAAGAAACTGAACCATCAGACTCTCTAGATACCTCCAGAGAAACTAGAGAAGAAGAAGAGGGAGGGAGTGATTCTTCTGGCCTCCAAGTCGAGGAGATGACTGTTCTGACAAACAGTGAGCTCTCAGAGGAGGAAGAGGTGCTTTCCAGTAAAAATAAAAGCATCTTGCCGCCTTCTGTGTTGGACCAGGCGAGTGTGATAGCTGAGCACTTCGTGGGGCGCCTGTCCCGACGGAGCAGTCTGGTTTCTGAGGACCGTGGTTTCCTCGCCAGCCCTTCACCACCTGTTGATAATGACGTCTTTCAAATCCCCTTGGCCTGCACGGATTTGGAGAAGCAGACCCAGACCTCTTCGTCTGAGCCGCAGGGAAGCTTTGAGAATAATCTGTCCGCTAACCCGGGCGAAGAAGAACCCAGGTCCACACTCTCTAAAAAAGATCGCCTCCTCATCCACAAAATCAGACGATACTACGAGCACGCGGAGCACCAAGATGCCGACTTCAGCATCAGGCGTCGCGAAAGCCTTTCCTACATTCCAGCCGGCTTGGTGAGACAGCTGAGTCGACAGCTGAACAACGTTCCTCCGGAGAACGTCGGTCCAGTCCACAGGAAAGAACTCTCTCGAAACAGACCCACTTCCTGGTCCGTGTTTGACCTGCCCGGGTTAGAAAAAAACAAAACAAACGCTCCACAGTTCCAAACCAAGGCTGGCGCTGCAGATGCTTGCACAGTAGAAGAAAAGTTCCGGCTCTCGTCCGACATGCTGAAGGTTTGGGAGGTTATGGAAACTGAAGAGGAGAGTAAGGAAGTCAGGCAGGCTGCAGAAGAGAAACTTGGTGATTCGAGATTAGAAGTTACTCAGAATGTCAGCTCAGACACTTCAGACATTAAAACCAGTCGGCAACCACCTCTTTTAGAAGAGCCTGAGGTGAGCAACCCCTCCGACGTGTCCTCAACGAACGCGAGTTCCTCAGCAGTGGAGGGAGGATCTGATCAGGACTCTAAACCATGCAGGACCCGTGAGTTAGAGGATGACAATCATTTCAGCCCGAGCCATTTGCCCAAAATCATTAACTTCAAAACCAGCGAAGATGAAAGAAAGGTGAAAAACAAGGTGTTCCAGCTGGCTCGTCAGTACAGCCAGCGCATCAAAAACAACAGGCCTCTGGTCCGGCAGAGGACCCGACTACCAGCCAGTCAGGAAGGCCTCAGGAGTATCCCTGCTGTCCACGAGGAGATGAGAAAAAAAGGTTAATATAGTTCAAAAGATCAAAAGATGTATTTATTTTTGCAGCGATCTGTTATTTCTCTTGTAAATGAAAATAAATATGTTAATTTGTCTGTGTGCAGGTAAACCCAACCTGAGATTACCTTTGACTGCTTGTGAACACGAAGCCATACACGTAGGGGTTTCTCCGAGTCCAGTCCAGACCCCCAGCTCTACACCCAGCTCCCAGAGCACAGTAACGTCCCCTCAGAGTCCTCTGTCTGAGACCTTCCACTGGCCGGATGTTCAGGAGCTGCGTTCCAAATACACGGACAAGTCCCGCGCTCTGAAAACCACCTGCGTTTGCACGGTTTCCAACGGACTCTGCAGGACCAGGTGTGACGGTTGCTCTCAGAAGTACAACAGCTCCTCAGAGCTTCACAGCGCTCAGACAGACAAGACGTTCCTCTGCAGGAAGCTGTCGGAGACGCCGTACGAGGACAGGTGTCGGGTGTTAGAGGACTGGCCTCAGCACCCGACACGTTCTTTGCTCTGCAGGTGGAGCTCCATGGACCACGTCATTGGGTCTCTGCCACTCCACGAAGTGCAGAACCTTCAGGAACCCGTGCGGACCTGCGCTCCTGTTTGCAAAGTCCAAAGCGAGGACAGTCTCCTACGGGATGGCGTCTTGTCCCCGAGTTCGGCTAAGTCCTCAGAAAGTTTTCGTGTGAAAAGTTTACGCGAGAAGTTCCAGAGTTTAGGCTCGAGCTGATGTTGTTTTAATATCAGGGGACTTTAGTGGTCAACTGATGATTTTTATGTTTATTCTGAAATTGTTTCCCCTCAAAAAACACTGAGTGTTTGCATGAAGACGCAGGAGGTAGTGGGTAATAAAACAAAAAATGGATGCTCCTGGTAAGATTCAAGTAAAGTATCCTCCCTTTTAAAATTGTGCACAATAACTATTTGTCTTTATGTAAAAACATAAAGTTTCCTGTATCAAAACTTAGACACTTTTTAAATCTTAAATCCACTGTTGACTGCTTTTATCATTACAGTCACAGAAGCACTGTTATCAATAATTCTTTAACGATTTCAGGATAATCTGAGAGCTTTGTTGTTGAGACACCAAAGATGGTTCTGATGCAGGACAACGAAAATCTGCTTCCACGTTTTTATTCCTAGGCTGCTTGGAAAACAGTTGCACACGTCACTGGAGCTTTATTTTTATCAACAGGTTGTATATTTTCTTAAAGATTATTTATAAATCTGTACATTTGCGTTGTGGAAAAACAGGACTCAGCAACTCATTTGTTACATTTTAGTAGCAGAATGTGCATTTGTTTCATATGTGCTGCTTCTCATATTTTCAATAAAAATACAAACATTAAGAACGACCAGACTCAGGTTTTGTCCTAATGTACATTTACTTTTCGTTGCTTTTAGGAACTTTCTAATATTTTCAAGCTTATTTGCTTACAATCTGTTGGTGCTGAATTTTGGAAAAGTAGGATAAACCTTCTAAACATGTTTGAGGAGATCAGTCGAGTAAACCTTGAACATCTGCCAAACGTGGCGTTTCAGTAAATCTCACAAGCCGTTCTTTTGGAAACAATTTGAAACTGCTTAAATTTCTGAAGACAAGATTAGCTGTTCTCATGCTTTGTTGTCATCAATTAATTAAATTTTACATAGCTTTGTAGCTGCTTTCATAAGATTGTGTCTGCTCATTAATGTGACAAGATTTGATAAGTTAATATTTATCATTGCTTTTAAACAAACTATAGTTGTAACGAGATGTCAATTTAAAAAAAATTGGTCTGATCTTAGAACTCAAATCACCCAAACACCTCTGTATCCCTGCTTTTTTTGTTCTTTAAAAATATTCAGCCATATTATTACTTTTTTTTGTGTTTTATAAAGAAAATTCTGCCTTTACAGTTTGACAATTTAGAGATTCTATTTTACAATGTATAACATGACCAAAATTTGTGCAGTAAGAGTTTGTAGTAACATCAAACTACAGAGTGGGATTAGAGCAAAAAAAAAAAAGAAAATTCAGAATTCTGAGGAAAACTAGCTATTATGGCCCTAATCCTATTCTCTTGTAAACTGAGAATAAAAAAAGCAAGTTTGTTTGTGTTCCATTGTTTGCTGCAATAATGATGTTACCTGTGTGTTTGTTGCCTGTTAGCAAAATATCTCATGAAAAACAAGACAAATTTTGTGAGACTCTCCATTGAATAATCTTAGTCTAAAACTGGCGAGGAAGGAGGCGGGCGATATGCACTCCTTTAAAGCAGTGGTTCCCAAAGTTGGGGTTGGGACCCATGTCCCGAAACATCAAGTTGGGGTCCTGAAAAGATCTTCTGAATTAATTACAATTTTTTTGCCTTAGCTGTTACAAAAGAGTGAGGTATGTGTACTTATAGGTTTAAGTAGCATAATGAATATTTGTGGGCCCAGGTCTCTGCTGCTGTTATTTTGTGGGTCAAAAGCTTTTAAAAAATGCGTATTTTAAATGAATTTAATTAAACTAATTTGTGTTTGCACTGACTCTGGTATGGGGCGCCAAGTGTAAAATGAAATGTTAAAAAAATCCAACATATTTTTAATTTTTTGGCTAACAAAACATTTTATTATTTAGCTCACTGTTCTTGTATTTAGCTAATTTTTACTAAATGTTAAAAATATATTTAAATATTAAATCCTAAATGTAAAAATTAAACTTTGTTGAAGTTCACATTTAAGTATTTTAGAATGAAATGGTGCTGTTGGTGCTTATGATGTCATCATCCTGAGACGATAGCAACCACTAGTGCTCCCATGTAGATAAAGCTTAGACATTAAACTTGCAGTTATGGCTGGTGTCTGAGCTGCACTTCAATCTGCTGCACCACAGGCACCACTCATTTTGTTTTTTATTAACACATTTTTAATTTAGATTTTAAATATTACTTTAGCAGCAGCCATTGGTTTATGTTTGTTGCAAGATGACTACATCGGGGTTAACTGACGCTAACTTTTGCTAATGCTTCTAACACTGCTAAAGATAATATTTAAAATCTAAATTCAAAATGTATTCATAAAAATCAATATGGGTGGTACCTGTGGTCCAGCAGTTTGAGATGCAGCTCAGACACCGGCCATAACTGCAAGTTTGATATCTTGTAGAGAAGCGCTAGCGGTTGCATATTGTCGCAGGATGATGACATCTGAAATTTTACATTTATTAAAAAAATTGCTAAATGTAAGAACAGTGAGCTAAATAATAATAGTGGACAAATATTAACACTCAAAAAGTGAGCTAAATAATGGAAAATATGTTAGTGATTTTTTTAACATTTCGTTTGTACACTTAGCGCCCCATACTCTGGAGCGTCTTTCAATTTAACCCGTGTTTAATTTGAAGAGCTTCGTAAAGTCAGCGTCAAACGCACCGACTGGCACCAGGAATGAGCACGATGACTTTTCACAATAAAGGCCTCAGCTCTCCCTCACATCTGCTCCCATCAGCCACGTCTTTGTTTTATTTTTGAGCCGCTGAGCAGAAGCTCTCTGTCTTTTCTACAGGCTTGAAGCAGGTTTGTGATTTTCCACCAGAGGAGGGAGACCGACCCTGACGCTCACACCTGATGCCACACCGGCTTGTCTTCTCATCAACCTTTGTTTTTTCCCCCCTCCTTTCTTACTTTCTTTTTTTAAACACAAAATCACAACGGTCTTCTTTGCTTTAGATGAAGAATGGGCTGCGCAATATCAGGTCTGGCCGCTAAATCGGAGTTTGACCAGAAGGACAGAGAGGAGGATGCTGCTGCTCATCCCAGCCAGGAGCACATCCAGATGATTAAAGACTCGTGGAAAGTTATCCGGGATGATATCGCCAAAGTTGGGATTATTATGTTTGTCAGGTAGGTTTTTTTTTACATCATTTCCTCTCACTGGAGCTGATAACTTACATTTTTATGTAGTTTGATTGTAGTTAGATGTAGTAGAAAAAAAAATAGGAAAAAGTTTAAACTTATGTTAAGATCACTTTAACAGCCTTTAAAAACTACAGGATTTGTTAACATATGTTGGGAACTTTACTCTAATTGTTGTTTTTTTTCAATAAAATAAAACATTAAATTCAGTGAATTTTAATATGAGGCATCAAAATGAAAAAATATGAAGCCTTTTCCAGACACCCACAGTCTGTTGACCTCCTGACTTCAGGGGTCTCCAGAACATCCCTCCCTCTGCTGGCCCTTCTGACCCACAGCTTTTTATTCATGAACCGCTCCCTTCACATTACATCCTAACATCATTACACAACAATCCAGAGCCCCTGCTCTGTCATATCATTATAGAATTAGCCATCAGTAAACTCATTTTTATCAGTTTTAATGATAAACATCCAGGAAAAACCTCTGTCACTCTCAGTTTATGGAGAAAATTAAGCAAATAATGGAAACAAGTGATAAAGTGATGAACTGTTAGTGGCAGACAGGTGATAAATTACAAGAGGCTTTTATGATGGAACTCAATATAGAACATTGTTTTCCTGTGGCCAGACTGATGTAGGTCAGTCACGACTCAGGCTTCTGTGTTTTTAGCTGATTCAGCTTTGCTTACACCGAGCGCGTACCCGCAGTTCAGAACTACACATTTGGAAAATTGCTGGAGGAAACTCATACTGCACCATTTGAATTAACTCAGGATGTTATTTTATAATTTTATAGTTGTGTTCAACCTGAAAACTCATCCCTTAAATACATTCAGGATAAAAAGAAGAGTGCAACAGGACAATTTTGAATAATACATCATTAGACTGAATGCAACATCCGTGCGGCGACCAATTAAAATTCCACTTCAGCTATTTTAGCGGGGTGCAGCCCGGCCTGCATGTGTTCTGAGAGCACTCATGTCCACAAGAGGAACAAACAAAAGGCAGTGTGGAGACAGTGGAAGCAGACGGTTTTATTATTTTGATTGTGGAAGAATGGCTGCGGGGGCAAAAAAAAAAAAGCATAAAATCTCATTGCTTTATTTCCACAGCAAACAGTCATTCACATTATGTAAACATGAGATTATTTTGTTCACTTTCTGTAATTTAATCAATCATGAACTCAGAATCTCCCCTGTTTGCATGCGGTTAATTAAAATGCATTGTTTACATTAGTTCCACAATAAAGTAATGTAGAGCATGTATAGATTAAACAAACATGAAATGAAGCTTTTGCATCAAATATAAACATGAAGAGGCTCATTTTTCCATAAGTCTCTCTGCAGACTAAAAGGAACTCAGAGCTGCACATATCTTGTGATTTTCTTCATCCTTTCTCTAAATAACACCCCAAAAACCTCAATGTATCAATCTCCCTGTCAGTCCAAGAGCCACTGCTGAGGAAAAGTGATGCATTTATTCATGGAGACTTTTTTAGGTTCAAGAATAAAAACCTCTCTCTCAGTGCTGATGGAAACAATTATAATATAAAACTACACTATTAGAATAGTCACGTTATTAAGGGGGCAATAAGAAGCACTAAAGCACCTTTTTCTGCTGTTTTGGAAAGAAAAGCAAAAATATGTTGTGAAGTTTTAATATAAAGCATGCAAATTATACATCAAAGCACGTGGTTCAGTCAGAGTGTCGGGGTGCATCACACAACGTAGAAAAATCTGCACAAAAAAATGAATGGAGATCAAAGGGATTCAGGCAAAACATTAGAAAACCCAACCTTGTGTGGAGCTCAGAGTTGAAACATCCTGCATAGTTTAAATAAGTCTGAGCTGCTGCTTTGAAACAATCTTGGTTTAAGTTTTCGGGTTTTGGAGGATTTTCTAAGCCCTAACCCAACTGGCTGTTGTCATAATTGAATTTCTATAATGTCAACAAATTTGATGGTAGGGTCTACATATGCAAAGTGTACATCAAAATGTAGTTTTCCCTTAAATCTCTCCAAAATACAAAGGTTGCACACCAAACCACTCACAGGCTTCTGTTATATTCTCTTTAACACTGGCTGTGCAGAGTCTTTTTAACTTCTTACATCAGTGTAAAAAAATAATTCACGAGTCGTCTGTCTCTCATAGTTCAAGAATTTGTCAGATTCAGTTTATAGTTTTTAGACATTGGTTTGACCTTTCTGTTTGTTTCTGAAAAACAGTAAATGTTGATGATTTGTCCTGTAGGAAATGAGATTTACACCCAGAAAAGCAAACCGTGAACCATTATTGTTTAGAAAGAAGGAAATGAGATTATCCTGCGCTGGAGGTTTCGTTGTGTTGCAGGTTAAATGAAAGACATAAAGATAGCAGCTCGGAGAAAACAAGCAGTTCTCCACAGGCGTTGATTAAACGGGGTTGTGTGTCGGGTAAGAAGCAGCAAAAACAGATACCAGTGGTGTGAGCAATATAAATACGGCAAAATTACTCAAAAAAGTCTGTTTGACAACGTGATGGAGCCTGGTTAAAATGTAGGATTTTAACTGCCAGATTTGATGCTTGATGTCACCGAGGTTCTGTCCTGGTGTTGACAATCTGCACAGACACATCTGGAAATGAGCCTATAACAGGAAAATAAAATGTCTGAACAGTGAAATTAAACAAAAATCTGATGAGATAAATTTCTGCGTCTCCCCCTCAGCAGCAGACGGGATTAGAGTTGTGTGACTTTATGCTAATCCTGAAACTCCTGGGGTTACAGCACCACGGTTGGGAGGTTTGTCTCGACTGTGACGGGCTGCTTCGTAAGAGGCTCACGGATGGCTGCTTATGCTGCTGTTGTCGTGGTAACAGGTTGTTTGAGACCCATCCCGAGTGCAAGGATGTCTTTTTCCTGTTCCGAGACGTGGAGGACCTGGAGAGGCTGAGGACGAACCGGGAGCTCAGGGCCCACGGCCTACGGTCAGTCAGAGGCACCAAAAACACCATCAGCCTGATGAACGAATGATTGAATGAATGGATGAATGATGTGGTTAATGATGGCACAGTGGAAACAGGCTGTCTCACTCTGATTTCCATCACAGAGCTGATAATTATTGAAAAGTCTTTTTAAGAACAGGATTGGAGGATTTTAACTCAGTGAAATGTAAAAAAAATAGACAATTTAAACATTTATTTCTGCTGTTTGATTATTTTAATTAAAGCTCTGATGTGTAACTTTATATCAAATATTAGAAATATGTCATGAAAACAAAGTCCGGTAAGTTTTATACCAACACTCAGGGCCGGCCCGTGGCATAGGCAGCAGCGGCAAATGCTAAGAGCGTCGTCCATCTAGGGGGCACCACAAATGGGGGATGAAAAAATATGTTTTAGAACTTTTTTATCAGAGTATAGTTGATTTAGTCTGTAGAATAAATACTGGCTACTTAGGTTTATGAAGGTATCTTGTTCTTTGGGTTTCTCAACTGCTTTGTTACTATTTTATTTTATATACTTTACTTGTACTATTCTGATTTTAAGTGGTTTTATTAGTCCCAAGAATTTAGTAAAAAGCTCTTTAAATGCCCGGTAAAGTTTTGAGTATGGTAGATCTTACCCCTGGACCTCCTAGAACTGCTTCACTCCACAGCTGCTGGTTAACATGAACTGATGCTGTCAGCACTTGTTGGCAGGTGTGAGGTAGACTTCTGGTATTCTGTTTCAAACGAATTATATTGTTGATTATTTTAATTTTAATATCAAAGACACTAAATGTTTCTACATTTTACACAGTCAACATTTAATTGGTATCCTTTTTCCTATTATTTGTCTCTATTTGTACTTCCTGTGTCTTTAAAGATGCTTTAGGATAAATTTCACTTTTAAGAGCTCTAATTCGGGTGTCCTAGCTCACTTACTACCTGTAAAGTTTACAATTAAGTTTTTCAGCCTTTGCCGTTAGTGCTCGGCTCCTGTTATGATGTCATCATCCTGAGACAAAAGCAACCGCTAACGCTGATAGGCGTGCTAACGTAGCTAAAGCTTTACTACAAGACAACAAACTTGCAGTTGTGGCCAGTGTCCAAGCTGCACTTCAAACTGCTGGATCACAGGTACCATCCATACGGCTTTTAGTGAACACATTTTGAATTTAGATTTTAAACGTCATCTTCAGCAGCATTAGCAGGATTAAGCATTTGCTTTTGTCTTAAGATGATGACATCACAACAAAAGCTGCACACCAACAGCAAAAACTGCGTACCATTCTGAAATTCTTAAACGTAAACTTTATCATGTAGCTGCAACGTTTAAGATTTGACTTTTACATTTAGATTTACTCATTTAGAAAAAATGAGCTAAATGTGAGATAAATAACAATAAAATGTTAGTGGAACAGCCAACCTGCAGTAGTAAACACAACATCAGAACTTTATATTTTTAATGCTGTAATTTAAAAATTGCTATTAGTGTCTAAAATGTATTATTCCATTAATGTAGAATGTATTATTCCATAGTTAATAAGACAGAAGAGTTAGTCATGGGGTATAAAGAGCTAATTTATAATAAAAGGGAGCAGTTGTTTTATTTTACCACATCTCCTTTGAGACCAGACATTCTGCTTGGATTTTTCAGTCTTTCGTTCAGAAGACAGAGGAAAAACGTACAATAGCAGCTTGTTTAACACGACCCAAACCAACCACAAGGCCAGTGATTGTGTGACATGGTGATGTCATCAAGAGAGGGACGAAAGTATAGAACAAATGAGACGTTTCATTCAACCTCAGGAGCAGCGTGTGGGAAAAACTTAACAGAAACATGATATGAACTAAAAATCTACAAATGCAAATATTATCTTCAGTACCATTATAAGGCCAGCTTGTTCTCTTCAGTTTAAATAAGAAGATGCTTTTAACACATAAATATTGATTTAGATGGAAGAAAAGCTCATTTGTATGTTTTAATTTTGGGGTGAATAAGCTGAGAGGAACACAAGAGATAACTTCATTTATCTGTTTGCTGTTGAAAATGATGTCACACGTCCTGCACTTGACAGTAAATCTGTTTGGTTTTCATTTAATGACTTTAGAAAATGAAACCCTGTCATGCATATTAAAGAGGCAGATTACCACCCTGCTGCAGAAAGAATGAACAGAATCGATCATGAACAGCTGGTCGACGGGCTTCTATAAACTTTGTTCTACATGTGAGGCCAGAGCAGCTGGTTATACTCGGAGGCATTAAAACAAGCCACCTTAATTATTATTATTTTCTTTTGTCTTTTTTTCTCAGCTTCCTGTCAACACAAAACTATTATTTTCATCCTGGTAATAGTTGCTGTTTTTTGATGTCTCAATCTGTCTGAATAAACTGACCCTGGGTTTTTTTCCCCCTCCCATCTCTCAGGGTGATGTCTTTTATTGAGAAAAGTGTGGCCAGACTGGATCAGCCGGAGAGACTGGAAGCTCTGGCCGTGGAGCTGGGAAAGAGCCATTATCATTACAACGCCCCGCCTAAGTACTACAGTGTAAGAGGCCGGTGGTGTCGACAGAATTTCAGCTAATCTGATGCCTTTTTGTTAGGCCAGCTGCCACCAGTAACCAGAGAACCAGATGCATCTAATTTAAATATCTAAAAATTACTTTATCCACAGATCTAAATGACTCAATCTTTATTTTCCAGTACGTGGGAGCAGAGTTCATTTGTGCTGTGCAGCCCATCCTGAAGGAGAGATGGACCGCTGAGCTGGAGGAGGCCTGGAAGGTAAAAACTATCATCCATCACACTGTGGGTGTTGATTAGAGACATTTATTTAAGGTCAAACCTGGGTTAGGAGAGTCAAGTCTTTCAAAATAAAAGTTTTTTTATGTAAACACAAACTATTGCAGAGTAACAGTGTTATAAAAAAAACTAGTTTGTTTCTAAAATTATGAATTTGTGTAATGTGGGCAGTTTCTCAATAATACTTTACTACAATTAATGCTTTATTTCAAACTTAATATTAAACTGTCTAAAAGATTTCTACTGTCTCTGAAATTTAGAAAACTTTACCTAAAATAGTAAAGAGATTATTAAAATATAAACTTTGACATATAAATATTTATTTAGGACTAAAAGTAAAAAATCTCACAATAGGTGTTAATTCTGAAATTTCCAGTGAAGTTTCAAACAAAAAAAAATACATTAAAAGAAAAAGAGGGGGAAAATATCTGAATGAAAAGGGTGCAAGGTGAAGAAAAAAATTATATCTGCCCCTTATTTGAATCCCCCCCCCCCAAACTTACAAATAACCCTTTTTTTTCTTTACACTCTGCCACTCACATTTTCTCAACAAAAAATGGGGTTTGCATAACTCCAGGTGTGACCCCTGAAGCATGTCTAGTATGCCCAGAGTACCTATAAATAACACTGGCGGGACATTTTTTCTCCTTTTTGCAACCAATTTAAAGCTCCTTATCACCACTAACTATAAAGGGGGGACTTACCTCTCCCCAGTCACTTGGACTAGCTTGTCTGGGGGAATCCCAAGGCATTCCCAGGCCAGCTGAGAAACATAGTCCCTCC
>JARVJO010000173.1:9584243-9594751 GCA_031762555.1 Cynodonichthys magdalenae | reverse complement strand
AAACACTTAAGCTTGAACAATTTACAAACAAAAACAAAAAAAAAAAAAAATCAGGTGTCTTTTTATATCTTATTTCCAGTAAACATTTTATGGTATATTATCCCAATAATTTTGACTTCATCTCCTTTTTGAACATATAGTCACAATAAATGCATTTTAGATAATTTTGTTCAAACATAAAGAAAAACGGTTTATTCATTTAGGTGCCTTCTTTTCTAAAGCTTAATAGGATCTACTGCCCTCTAGTGGCAACAATGAAAATCTATTTAATTAAAACACATTTAAAATTGTTTTTTTTCTTTTATATTCTTTAAAACACCTGCAGCTTCTTAACTTTTAACTAAATAGAAACAAAATACATTCAGACTTTGATGTTTGGATTAAAGCCTTTATTTCCTTCACCAGCGTGATCTCTGACTCACATTGAGCTCATTTCTCTGATCCAGACCATGTTCCAGCACGTAACCAGCCTGATGATGCAGGGATACCAGGAGGAGAGCGCCCGGCAGCGAAACCTCGCCGTGTCTCCAAAAGACAGATTAGACAAGAGGAACACGGCTCTATGAGATAATCCACTGTTTTTACCAAAACAGAGAAAAAATATGTACATATATATATAATGTGTTTCTATGTTGCTCTTGTTAGGTCATTTGCAGGTTTATTTTTTATTTCTTTAGAATGGATTAGAATCATGGGGTGAGTTTTAACAAAGCACTTTATTTCTCAACCTAAATTCTGCTGCAGTCCTCTAAAACGATGCCAGGACTGAGGAGCACAAAGAAACGATACAAACACTGGCTGGGTTTACATCAATGCCATTTTTAGGAACAAAAGTGACTTTTTTTATTACAGCAAATTACTTGGTCTCCTTTCCTTTCCTTTAAGAGTTATCTTCAACCACTAACATTTTCTGCATTAGAATCATGACTTTTTGTTTATTTGGTTGGTGTTTAAGACATCTTAGTCTGGGCATTTAAAAAACAAACAAAAAAAACAAACAGAAAATGTCTACACTACTTAAGGTCAGACATTGATTTTAGACAAAAAGGAACCCCCCCCCCCCAAAAAAAAAATCCAATCTTTTTAAATAAGCCAACCTGACAACATAAATAGGGACTAAAACAGAATTAAAGGTTCTGGACTCCTTTGACTCGGCTCCCCACGCAGCTCAGCCACTCTGAACATAAAATGCTGGAGATTCAATAAAGTCAGCTTGATTCGTACTGTACAAAACGAAAAAACAAAAACAATCTTCAGGCTTTCAGCTCCTAATCACCTGATGGCACTGAGCAGCCAGGGATGAAACAACACAGTGATCAGGTGGATGACTGAGGCTGCAGATGAACGAGGGGAGAGCTGCCTGCAGACGAGAAGGAGCCCCCCTCCGTCCCCTCAGATTGTACCGGGCAGCTTCCATGGTTACCTGAAAGAGTCTTTAGCTCATTGTGTGGCTTTGGTCTTCTTGCTTTTGCTCTTCTTATCTTTTTTCTTTAGGCCATCAATGTGAGCTCTAAGGAGGTTGGAATACGCCTGGAAAGAAGAGATTACAAGAACAAAAGGTTAACTCATTACAAACGTGCAGATAAATGAAAAGTTGTGTTTTTATGAACAAGATGACAAACTGAAACTGTAAAATAAAACAGATTATCCTGACATACCATTTGAAACTTGATTACTTCTTTGGTGTTGACCTTAAACAGGAAAACAGAACGTGGCATTAACACCTTGTGTTAAAAATGTGAACGTTAAATAATCACAGATCAATGGGCTCACCACTGTGCTAATTTTCTTCTTGCCATCAGAAGCTCTGACGAGACACTTGTTATCAGCAGGTTCAAATGACTCTGAGTGGCCCTTTCTGGGTACTGGTTTAGTTCTCCCGTCATCTAGAGGGAATTGAAATAATAATAAAAAAATCTCATTACTGCTAAGAGATCAGAGAGAATACCACAGCTCAAACTACTCACACTTCTTTAGCGTGATGACAACACTGCCCGACGTTCTGCACTTCTGGAAGAGTCGAGTGAGCTCTGTGAGAAACTGGACAACAGGGAGAACAGGTTATCCCTTCAATGGTCACATTTTACAGCTACAAACTTCAGAGGAGATTAATTTCTTCTGACAGAGCAACAAATTCACATCTTAATCGTTTAGGACACACCTTTATTGTGGCTACTATAAAAAAATTTAAACACAAAGGCCAACTTAAGTGTTTAAAACTATAGAATAAGTAAATTTGTGTTTGGTAGATTAGTTTGTCGTAACAATGCTTCTTGGTAATAAATCTTATAGATGTTTAGCAGCACCTGGGAGTACCAAAAGCTCAACACAATAGTCAATAACAACAACAAAATAAACTGCTTGGCAGAGAAGATTTGGCAAAGTCTTCATGTCCACAACCCACATACTCAGGTCTACTGCTCATCCCACAAATGCATGTTCCTTACATGCAAAATGGTACCATTTTAAAAGGGAAATTAACAGCCAATAATTGTTACAACAAAGAAATCATCTACCGAACACTCATTTTTTGTGCTACGTTTATATACTTGTACTGGGTCTGCACCATGCTTATTTTCTCATCCACATAAATATTCACTTTGTTCCCATGCCTACTGCTTATTGTCTATACCTAAAGTTTTCTGCTCCACTGACCTGGAATCAACTTCAGTCTAGTCTACAAATTAAGGAGATGGTTTCATTAAACATATTTAAGGCTATTTTAGGAGATTTGGGGAAACAGACATTGATTTGTAAGTGTTTTATTTGAGGTTTTTAGTGGGGGTGTTTACAGAGGCATCCTATTTTAAAGGAAGAGGTTTTATAATATTTTTTTATGAAACTTTGTTTTGTTGCCAATTTTGGTCAGGACACGTCAGTGAGTTTTTTCTGATAAAATAAAAAAAAGGAAAATTTAAAATAATTGTATTGAAACTTTATTCATTTCTATAAAAAACAACATAATCAATATATAATTTATATAATATATAATAAAATAACAGTTAATCCTAGTGAGAGATGTCAATCCCCCCCCATCCATATGTTCAGATTGCAGCCTAATTAAATTAAAACATGGTCATTTTAAGGTGAATTAACACTTTTGTAATGCTAAAATCTAATTATTTCAAAGTGATTTGTACAAAATGTGATATTTTCATACGTACTGCTAACCAAACTTGATTAAGTTTAACAACATATTGTTTTAAAACGACACACATACATAAAAAAAGCTTAGAAAGAACGAAAAGTACATGGTGAAAAATAAACTTTTAAAACCAACTGTGTGCGGCCAAATTAATACTAGGTGTGGGCGATTTGTAAAACAAACGAAAAAACTGAGGTTTAGTTAAGACTAATCAACCCCTTACTAAGTCCTGACAGATGGTTACATTTATATTATAAAATGAGAAAACATATTAAAGTGAGCATTAGCTAAACGTTTGTACGTCGCTAGAAAAGTCAATTGAATCGCTAAAGTATTACCCGAATTAGCTGAATCAATCGTTAGCAAGGCAGCTAGTTAAGGTAGCTCTTCTAACGTCGTAACTATAGATGACATAAACCTTGAAGTTTAACTAATAATCCTTGTCAATGGAAAACAGATTCTAAAGTGTCTCATTTCATGTACTTACCGCATCGTTTTCGAGCAACACCATGATTTCGATACCAACTCTGCTGTAGCGTTTAGCTCACTGCAGAGAAGCACACGTACGACAAGCCGAAGCTCCGCCCTGCGCTTTGACTGACAGATCGTTCATTACTGCCGCCTACCGACACGGAGGGGAATTACATGAACATTTTTAATTTTCAATTCTGAGAACTGGCGACTTCACTTAGTTTCTCTACTTGGTTCTCATTTGTTGCTTTTACACGTTTTGCCTGTTTTAGAAGTATTATTCATGTGTTTTTTTATTTATTTTTATTACTGCAACAATCTTTGTTGCCAGCTATACCCGTGTTTAAGTAAACCTTAATTCCAAAACTTATTAATCTCTTTTTGGTTTTTCAAAAAAAAATTGTAATGTGAATTCAGCGTTTTTAGCAAAATATTTATTTTAAGACTATAATACTAAAGACATTTTTATTTTTATTAAAAAGGAAGTGTACACAGTTAGCTGAGGTAACTTTGCATAATCATTGGAATAAATTAAATAGATTAAAAAACAAACAAACAAACTGATACCACTATCCAACTTGAAATGAATAAAAAGGTTTTATTTTAATGTTTTATTTTTAAAAAATGTAACATTTAAAGATGATGTAATGTATAAAAAAAATTCAAAACATGCAAAAACATATTCCTGGAATTTCTGCTTAAAGAAAAAAAAAATCTGTGGTTGTCAGCCACTTTTGGTTGAAATAAACTCACTGCTTTGTGTTTTTTCTGATCTAATGGAAGCACTAGGATTAAATCCCTAAAAAATTATTAGACATCATAATGTACAGAATATTTACATACAGTTAATAACAAGAAACCATATTGAAAAATATTGCCAAAACAAAAAATCCTTGTATTTATAAATGTATAAAACTTTAAAGCATCCGTTAATAAAAAAGGCACTAACTGCTAATTCTGACAAGAAATTTACAAAAACAAGCAGCCATGATGATGCATGCAACCCTTTTACCGGAGCTTTGGTCATCTTAGAAGGGCACAATCTGGGTTGGGTCGAGAATCGTTCAGGTGCACGGCGTATTCCGAGTCCCAGTCTCTGTTGAACGTCTCCTTCAGCTGGCTCTGCAGGGTCCTGGTGTTCCACGCAGAGTGAGAAGTGGGCTGGGAAACCACCAGACCCACTCCACCTGTGGTCAGAAAATAATCTCCTGCCCAGTTGGACGTACCTGATTTGCAAAACGGCATCATTCGGTCGGTGTTTACCTTGGATTTAGTCGCAAAGCTCACATGAGAAATAAAAATTTATCTAAATAACTCACCAATATATGCAGTTTTGTCCGTCACCATGTATTTATTATGATTGATTCTGGTAAATGGAATATCAGACTGATTTCCCACTGGGATGATGAACAGTTTCTACAATAAATAAAAGGAGATTAACTGTAATAGAACTGTCATTTAACAGATATTGAGCAGATTATTCCATGCGATGCCTTACTATTTGGACGCTGATTTGATGTTCAGGATAATCCATCGAGGCCAGAGATTGAAGAAAAGGCAGCATTGCTGGGTCTGAGCTCAGGCCACAGCTGATCAACATCCTGATCTGAACCTTCCTGTCAAATGCAGCCGTCCTGAGCGCATCGTCTATGACCGGCCAGTATCTGTAAACACTCCAGCGTGAGGACATCAAACAAAACATCTGCTTTTTAAACACAAACTTTTTTTAATTTTTAGGCTCACTTGCGAGGCTTTTCATAGCACGTGGCGGGAAAATACTCCATGACAGCAACGTCTATAAACTTCTCAGCCTCTGAGATGGAGGAGAGAATCGCCTCCAGGTCCTGAGTCCTCGATCGAGGGCAGAACGACGGCGGAGAAGCCTGAGATGGAGCAAAACAAGAAGCACATCTGATCCTCGTTTGTGGTTGAGGTGACCAATATAAAAAAAACTTTCACTTCAATATCAGAAACTCTCAGCAACAACAACTTCTTTGTTCGTGGAAATAAAAGCACCCTGTGATAAAAGGAAGTAACAGCTGGGTCTCTTACAGCAAAGTAAACGCTGCTGGTGGTTTCACCCTCTTCCACCAGCAGGGGGTGCTGTTTGTTGATGTCAGTGTCGAACTTGGCAGGCCAGGGCCGAGGCAGCGAGCTGTTGGGGTGTCCCATCACCCAGTAGGACTGGAAGATCTTGTGGAGATCATTTGCCAGACCAGAGCAGTTGTAGACCACCACTCCCAGCTCCTTCACCTGCAGAGAACAGAGAATAATGGTTCTGTTTTTATTTGTTTTTGAAACAATTTAATGTGAACATTGAAGGATGATCATTTCTTATTAAATGAGCAGAAATATTTCAGTAAATCTGTGTAATGTTCATTTATTTCTCCTGAAATAAGGAAGATAGTGCAGGCTTTAGTTTTGTGTCTCCTTGATTATTGTTCAGTGGTTTGGTGCTACAAAAAAAGATCCAGAAAAATTGCAAATAGTCGAGAACAAAGAAGAAGATTAAAAGATGCAAGATTAAAACTTGGCTGTGATTTCAGAACCAGGATGATGGCCAATGACAGACTTAAATAAGTTTCCCCCCATAAAATATGGACCTTGCTTTTAGCCTTTTCTCAAACCCTGATGAGATTAGATCTATAAAAAGCTGTCAGAAACTTAAAATGAAGTCATCTTTGACTTTTGATGTTGATGGGTTGATTGCATGTATGGGTTGTGTGCTGTTTGAATTTTTGTTTTATTGTACAGTTGTGTTTTTTGTTGACCCCAAGAAGAATAGTCTAATGGGAATTCCTTTAAATAAACATAAGAATGTATGCTGCCCACCATTTTCCATGCCATTATTTTAAACTTGGGTCATCTTAAGCCTAAAAAATTAAATTATGCACAAACTCATGCAAGTAGGCAATGGAATTAACTTTCAGCTACTACCAAATCACATTTTAGTTCAGTAGCTGTAAAACAGACTGAATAATAGCCATTTTGTGTGTTTTTTTGTTAAGGTCAGTTGTCTGTGGTGGCCACAATCTAACCGACTGAAAATTAGCACAGAGGTTCATTAGATATTTTGCTAACAAGGACTTTACTTGTGTCAGAGCCCTCCAGTCCATGTTGGCGCTTCCAATAAACACATGCTTTCTGTCGACAATCCAGAACTTGCTGTGGAGGACGCCATGAGTCAGGCGACCAAAGTCCACTTTCCTCACCTGAACTCCTGCAGACAAACCAGCGGCAGAACCAGGTCACGACAAACCCCAAACACACGCAGGTGTAAGAACAGAAAGAGTCGCTCTCAAACCTTTTTGTTTTAAGATCGTCAAATCGGTGGAGTTTGTTTTGACTGTGGGAACGCTGCTCACGAGTCGGACGGATATGTTCCTGCTGGGCAGCTCCTCCAGTCTTTTCAGGAGGTCTTTCCCCTGCAGACGACAGTGGAGTTTCTCAAAAACATTACGCTCCACTGAATTATTTAAACACTTAAGCTGAAAACTCACAAGACTATCAGAGGAAGTGTTAACATTGATGTCCTCGCCTGTTAACGTCCAGTAGAAAGAGGCCACCTCCACTTGCTTTGTTGCAGCGGAGATCAGATCGTTCCAGACTTGCACCAGCGGGATCCCAAATGTTACATTGTCTTTATATTTTAAATGTACAGGAATGCTCTCCACTAGTGACATACTGAGAGATAAAACATTTAAAAAAAGAATAAAGGTGAAGTTTTGAATGCAACAGACATTAACATCAGTGTTTTCTGGGATTCTTACCTGCACTGATGAGTGAAGTTGTCCACTTCAAAGTCTTCAGGAAGAGTTTCATGATCCTTTGGAGCTGGTGGTCTCTCCAGCACAGCGATGGCGAGAATAATGCCCACAACAGTCAAACAGCCCAAAACCACAGCTAAAGTCACACAGCTGGTCCTCCTCTAATAAAAGAAAACAGACGTTAGGAGAAAAACGACAACCTGACCAAACTAAAGGATCAGTTCTGGCAGCTTCCTACCCCTTTGTTTGAAACGTAATTATCATGAAGGCTGCTGTACGTCGAGCTCATCTTCTCCTTTTAAAGCAGATGTTTTTTTTTTTTTTTTATATAAAGACAAAAACCAGATTATCAACGAGTTTTAGATGAAAATTAACTTACAGAAAATAGCTCTTCTTCACCTCGAAGCTGCTTCTTCCTCTGAGAGTTTCAGCCGGAGCTGAACAGAGCTCTCTGGTGTTTAATTTATCTCAGCACAGTTCCTGTTTTTACTTTCATTTCAGCTTTAGAGACAAGCGTTTGCTCAGGAATTGCAAAGTGTGGTGCAGCATGTACAATAAAGAGGGGTGGGAGGAAAAATCAGTTTGTTGATCACTTTTATTTGGAAAAAAAAGAAAATTTGAATAATTTATGATGCATTAAAAATGATAAGCTACCAGTTAATTATTATCCAATCATGTGTGTGGGGGTGGGGGTGGGGGTAGAGAGGGAAACAGAAACTTAATATAGGGATACAAATTTGATACATAAGATTCATTTTCTGATTTAACTCAAATAACAGGAAAAGATCAGCAGCATGTTTGGAAGGACATTCAGTTTGTAAACAACACGCAGCAGTACGGCACTTACAGGCTTTTTCCATTCCCACAATTTGTTTTGAGAAGAAACTTACTGGTTTACGTCCGGTTGGAGGAATATTGTTGAACTATATTAGTGCAAAAGACACGAGGTAATTTGTAGAAAATATAAAGAACTTCTGACATTTAACTTTAAAATAAACATGACTCAAAAGGGACTGAGGGAGTTTCAAACTGACCACATTATTCTGACGTTTGGTGCGTAAATCACATGTGGACAAAAGCTCCAAATGCTTCGGCTGGTTTAGACACAAATAAACACGTTTAAAATCAGGAATGCTCAAAAACATCCCAGTTACAGCTATTTTCTTAAAAGCTATGTGGATAAACTTCAGAATGAGCCAGTTCAGATTGAACATTCCTGAAGGATTTCCACCCTCCGCTGAACAGAATATCATCCATCTCCTGTGGAGGGAAAGGTTTCCAAAGCCCAAACACACCTACATGTGTAATTCAACATTCACTGGTCTGCCACAAGAACAAAAAAAAATAAAATTCTGTTACGTCTTCCACAAAAATACCCACTAATAAATAATTTTCATATGTTTCTGTAAATCTGGTCTGAAAAAAAGTGGCACAAAAAGACAAAAACATAGAAAAATATATAAAGATATGCACTGAAATTACTGATAATAATTTGCCACTAAACACATTTTCAAATATTTTCCTGAGATAATTATGCTCAGGGTTTTTCTACAACAAACTCTTTATAAAAATCAAATATATTGGTCGTATCATTGGCAAACATGGGAAAACATTTAGTGAAAAAGAGAATCAAGTATAACTTTGTAGCTTGTTAAAGATGAGATCTACTGAAATGTCACAGGACTTCCTTAAATCATCATCTGAAACACACACCACTCATCAGCTGTGCTTTAAAAGTGACTCAGACCTGCGCTGAGTGTCCACAGTGTTTGTTTCAAAGAGGCTACAGCTTTGTAAATCAAGTTTTACTTCTCCTTCCATCTAGTTTCACTTGCTCAGACGCCTAACACCTGGTTTCAAGGAGCTGCAGCAGAGGTTCAGTCAGGGTGTAAAAGTCAGGTCTCAGACTATGAATCCCTCTCTGAGGTCGTCTGGAGTCACAGCAGCTCTCCTGACGCTCCCACTGGGCCTCGGGCCGCCGCCTCGCTTGGAGACGGAGTGGACGGTCCTCCAGTCTCGAGACAAAGGTGTTCTGGATGAGCGAGCTTCAGACGAGGAGGAGGAGGAGGAGGAAGTCTTCGTAGCTTCCAGTGTACCTCTGGATTCCATGACAGCATTAAGGACTGAAACCAAAGGAAAAAGAATCTTTACTTTTTACATTTTTGCATTAAAAACTATAAATATAAAGTGGTTAAAATGACGGAGTGTCTCACCCTCGAGTTGCATCTGAACACTTCGAAGTTCTCTCAAGATAGACGTCACTTCCTGAAATACAGACAGGTGGCTAAGCTGAAACACCCATTGTTAGCCGACGACAACACAAACACACACAGAATCACTCACCTTGTTGGAAGATTTGCCAACAGCAGCATCGCCGTCAGACTTAATCTTGGCCTCAGTTTCTTCCCAGACATCCACCCTGTCCTGGAACAGCAGTCTGCAGAACGCCAACAGCTCTGATTAAAAACCTGTTTTTAAATCTTTGTGAAAAAATTCTGTCTGTATTTGTGTATCTGAAACATTATAGATGCACTTCAATCAATCTTGTGTTCCAAAAAAATAATGCAAAAGAAATTAAAGAGTAAAAAAAGAGGAAGGAAAACTGCATCAAATCTCCCCGCTGGATATTGTCAGACTGTCTGTGAGCAGCCTCACCGAGTTATTCAATAAGATCAGATGCTCTGATTATTGGATAAGATTATAAGAGCTGGATGTCTGTTTTTGTTTGTTTGAATCTTACTTAATCTTGTCAACAAGTTGCTCTGTGTTTCCTCTGATGGCCGCTGCCACCTGATGAACAGGACCCAGCAACAAACTGTCTGCACTGACCTGCAGGGGGAACAAAACAAAAAACAGGAAATAAGTTATTCGCTAAGAGAGAGAAAGCCTGTAGGAAGTTAAAAAGCAGCTCTTTGCTTCAAACCTCATCTTTGTTTCGAGGTGGATGATGCAGGTTTTGTTCATGGTCACTTGATTTCAGGTCAGGATCTTTTTTTGGTGCAGAACTCGGTTGGACTCTGTTGAGTCCAGACTGTGGAACCTGCTGGAACAAAATAAAAGTTTCAGGAGGATAAACAGACGGACAAAACTTATTTTGCCTAATTAAGATATACTGTATGTGTATA
>JARVJO010000173.1:9535327-9572761 GCA_031762555.1 Cynodonichthys magdalenae | reverse complement strand
TTTTTTTTTATTTTTAGTGGTGGTGATGTGGTAAAAAAAAAAAAAAAAAAAAAAAGGGAGTGAAAATCAGCTGCACGCTCAAGTTCAACAGGATCAAACCAGGAAGGAAGATCTGCTCGAGTCCAGCTGAGGACCTGGACCGCTGCTTGCTCCTCAATACCAAACACACCCACAAAGTTCTAACCAATCACACGCTCCAAGCCGCAAAGTCCGCAGCGCAGAGTTTTGACTGGGGGCAATGTACACGACGGCTGTCACCGGGGGATAGCAGTGGGACAGCAGACAGAAGTTGCGCAATTTTTTGTCACTCAGCAGGGGGAACAAGACATGCGACACGAAGTATAAACCAGCCTTCACAATAAAAAAAGAATTCTGACCAAAGCATTGCAGTTCCACTTTATATAGACCCTAACTTATTGATTTAAATGTGAAAAAGAAGGATTTAAAAGCACAATATGTCTCCTTTGATGGGAGCCAGGTCACTCAAACATACATGTGCTGTGTTAGTGTTAAACATTACACCATAAACAACATGAAGTATCCAGCTGTTAAGTTGAGAAAACAAACCAACCGATTGGTCTTCAGTTGCCAGTTCAATGTGGCCAAATATCAATTTAGAAGCTCAGTTCACAGCAGGGGAGCTAAGCGGTAATAATCTGTTTCAGTCTGGGCAATGCGAAGGGAACAATGACCCTTCCTCCCCCCTTCAGAAGCTTAAAGGGTCATAATCCATCACGAGGCAGACAGGCACTGCCCAGTGGCCTGGCTAACACTTCACAACTGGCAGCCAGAGACCTGCCCAAAGCTTAAAACCATCCATCTCCCAGTGACCACCAGATAACAGGGTCATAAAAAGCCTGTCATTACAAATTAGGGTCTAATTCACAGACTTGGGAAAACACTCAAACACTTGAACTAGAGAAGTTGTTGTTGCTTTTAAGATAAATCTAAACACAAATAAGTTCAGTGATTACGAACACGTTAGACACATTCTCTGACCTGGCGTCTCCTGTTCTGGCATTTTTCCTCCGCTGTTTTGGTTCGTGTTGGCCTGGTCCTCATCCTCCCCCCACCAGGATGGTTGGCCATACAAAGGAGTAGGCCTGGATATGGGAGCATCTGTGGAAGCTAGCAGAGAAACACAAAAACAAACAGTATATTCAAACAGAGCGAGGAAAGCTAAAGTGTAACATCTGACTTATTTTACAATTTATTTTAATAACATTATTAAAATATACATTTTTATGGTTTACATATAAGCTATTTTTTCTGTTTTTGTGATGCATTGATCAAGAAATGTATCATACTGAAAATACATACTACACATTTTTATGATACACAGAAATGTTTAAGTAATCCTCATGAGACAACAACTCAGTTAATCCTAATCTTCAAAATAAAAAAACAATGCAAGATGTAAGATAAACTGCATAACTTGCATATTCTTGTAGACGCTGACACTATTTATTGCTTTAAATACTGCAGTCATGAGAGTGAAGACTTATCCTACTTTGCTGTTTAGTCAGACTGTACATGCTAGTACACACATGCAAGAAAGCCTATCATGGACTAATCAGATAATCCAGGAGCTACTTTTTGGCCTGATAGATGAGACAAACAAGCTCTTTAGAGTTTAATGTGGCTACACAAAGTCTGAGCATCAGCAACAATCAACCACTGTTGCCTTGGACACACAAAATAAGACATAAACACAGTGGCAGGAGACGAAGAGGCGCATGGTGACAATTCTTTTCCACTTACTCAATCCTCACATGAGTAAAACATGAGTGAGCATAATAATGTGTCCGATGCTGAATTATGAATATTAATCAACTAAATGAATATGCAAAAATAAGGCAAAATGGTTTAAACATAATAGAAACATTATAATATATAAATAAAAACTAAACTCTAGATAATGTATCTTTGTGTGAGTTGTTTCCATGAGCAACACACAATAAGCATAAGGAAATTTAAATTGCACAGTGAAATGTGCCACATCTTGTCAAGCTGAGTAATCAATTTTATGATCCTTCTCTAAACACTGAGGAGCCCCTGGCCTGACCAACTCACACTGTACAGCTGAAATGTCAGACACGCAGACAGCTGGAGGATTGGATTCACTCCACATCCTGCAAATCTGTGAGAGAGAAGAGGCGCAAACCCCAAAAATATGCAGTCGCTCTTCCAGCATTTTAAAGAAAGCAACTGTATAAAGTGTGTGGAATTAAACAGAAGATAAAAACATAAAAAAATGGGACAATTCGTTAAAACCCCAATTCCAATGAAGTTGGGATGTTGTGTAAAATATAAATTCAACTTATATTCAATTGAATACACTACATAGACAAGAGATTTAATGTTCAAATGGGATAAATTTTATTAGTATTTCGCAAATATAGATCCAGATTATCTGAATCTTTTGATATTATGGACTGTAGATGATGAAATCCCTAAATTCCTTGCAGTTGACAAACGTTCTTAAACTGTTGGACTGTCAAAGTGGTGAACCTCACTCCATCCTTGATCGTGAATGACTGAGCCTTTTGAGGATGCTCCCTTTATACCCAACCATGACACTCACCTCTTTCCAATTAACTCGTTCACCTGTGGAATGCTCCAAACAGCCGTTTTTAAGCCTTCCTCAACTTTCCCAGTCTTGTCGCTCCTGTCCCACCTTTTTCAGAACATGTTGCAGGCATCAAATTCAAAACAGGTGAATATTTAGAAGAAAAAAGAAAACTAAAGCTTTTATCAAGTTTGACCATTAAATACCTTGTCTTTGTAGTGTATTCAAAAGAATTCAGGTTGAAAAGGATTTGCAAATCATCATATTCTGTTTTTATTTATGTTTTAATCAACTTCCCAACTTCATTGAACTTGGGGTTGTAATTCCATTAAAAATATTTCATTAATCCCAAAGGGGAATTAAATATTGTTGTAACTCATTATCCTCAAATTAAACACATCAAATCCACAGCAAGGGAAGAAAATCAAGATATCTGGTAAAAAAAAACAAAAAACTGCATTTGCATAAAGTCAGTAGTGATCCAAGGAAAAGGCTCCAAGAAACAGTTTTGTTGACATATGCACCTTTCCACAACACCTAACACACGACACACGTGTGGGTTGCTGCTGTAACTCTAGCTTTATTTTCTCAGGCACACAGTGAAATATCATCCTTATCTTGTTGTGTCACGACGCTTAGCTAGACACTGAAGGTTAGTTTAGCTATCTCTTTTGTGAACTGGCTCAAAACAGTGCAGTGTGGGGCTGCTTTGACTGCAAATGCACAAAAGATCAGTAAACATGGCTTTGGTAAAACTGTTCAAAGAGTTTTGCAACGACTGGTTTTTCAGGTCACCATGCTAGCTACAGGCTCACAAATTCTGCTGAGGTTCAATGAATGCATGCAGAGGAACACAGGGGCTACGGTTGGAAAGGTCCTATTTTAAGCACCGCTAGTATTTTTCCCACTAAACTCAACGGCCCAATTATGGAGCAGAAAGCGCCGAGCTGCTAAAATCAACAGCAGCTGTAATAGTTTGGTCAGTGTGAATGAGTTTCATTCATAAAGTGCTTCTACTGCAATGACAGTTTCCTGATTGTTGTCTGCGATGTAAAGCATGACTACCTCTGTATATATAGGAGCAAAGAGCATGAGGAGACTGCAAATATGAGTGCAAAACTTCAAGAAACAACCACGTTATTTGGCAGCATACCACCTTTTGTCAGCAGTCAGGCATGTCTGACAGAGATAAGGCTGCTTGTCCTCAACTCTTCACCCTTTTAGCCCTTACTCACGTACGCTCATCCTGGCAACCCTGGATGTCAAGATCAATTTCTATACCGACACAGGATTGTCACTTGAGCCTCTCTTTTCACAGGCCGTCCTAATCGCACACCAGGGAAGGTCTTAATAAAAGAAGACACAGTTGCTCTATCCGGAGGATCTGTAGCTAAAGTGGAAACTTCAACTTCCTCTTGTGTGTGAACAGGATATTCAAATCCACTTTAGTTAGAACTGTTCCCATCAATAGGAAAGACAACTAAACCCACTGCTTTCCTTATGTGTAGTCGTTTATGGACATGGTTTTTACCTGTGAGTGACTGGGCCCTTCGCTCAGCCTTGTCCTGCAGTTTCACATTAGAAATGGCATCTTTGCCCTTCTCCTGGGTCTGGAAATGCTGTTTTTCCTTTAACCTGACCTCCAAGGATTTTACACTGAGCTGCAACTGGCTGGTGTACTTCTCATGCTGCAAAGAGAGACAGGAGGGAAGCAGGATGTGAAAAACCTCCCACAAACAATCAGCACTGATGGAACCATTTTCATACAAATGAAGTTTCTTCAGTTAAAATCGTTGTCCTTCACTTTTTTTTTTAACTGAAGAATAATGTTTAATGGATGACAGAGCAGGTCAAACAAAATTTAAGATATTTAATGTTTAAAATATTTAGTTTTTTTTCCCTCAAATGACACAGCTGATTAACTAGTCTGCATACACAATTACATTTCCTGCAAAAACAAAGGTTGCACGTTGTTTAGTCTATTACAACAAAGCTAATTAACCAGCAGCTGTTTTTATAAAAACACTTTGAAGCTTTTTGTTGTTCTGCTAATTATTTCTTGTAAAAGTAAAGCCACTGTTCTTAAAAAAAAACAATGCAATGGAACTTTTTAAAAGCATGATTGCTAAATAATAATTTTTTCATAAAGAAGTATTGTCGTAATGCTTCAAAATAAAAACTAATAAGCTTTCATTTGAGGAGGGATTTCAAAAGAAAGAAACAGGGACAGGATGTGAGAAGAACTTACTTTCAGAGCTTCCTCTGGGACTTTGTGTTGACTCTTCTCCAGGATATAAACATGCGCATGTACAGAAGGAGTTAAAGCACTCAAATCTCTAATTGTGAAACACAACTTATAATTTAGTTAAACAACTGAAGTTCAGGAACAATTATAATACAGCAAACCTGTTGCTTAAATGTTTATTTTGACTGTTTACGCTGATTTTAAAGTTTCACCTCTTCAGAACCAAATAATAAAAAATAAAGTATGTTTTTTCCCCTGGTGCAAATCAAACAAGTTTTTTTTCATCCAGGAAGCTTGTATGCTGTGCACTCAGGTCAGTGGATGAATACTTCTAAACATGTTTTTTTTTTCATACTGCTATCTAAACTGCATTTCACCATTCATGTTTTTTTCTGCTCTGAGGGTCAAAGGGTGCAGCTTTTGTGTTTAACAGTTGTTCATAATCTGAAACTCCTGACTGAAAAAAAAAAAAGATCACACAGGATTAATGTGCAGTGAAGGAAAATGTAACAAAAATACACGTGTTGCTAATCCTCAACTAAAACTGCCATAACTCTAAAGAGGAGAAATGTTTGTAACTATAACATGATACAGCCAGTCACAATAAAGCCAGCAAGGAAACAAGTTTTATGAGAGATTATTAAAAAACAAAAAAAGGATATCATAACCAAAGCGAATGACATCCGACAGCTTTAGGGTGATGTACGTCTGGTCCGGGATTCTGAGGTCATTCACAAAAGTCTGCAAAACAGAATTAATATGATATAAGATAGACGTGCCAGCTCGTAAAATAACGGACTAATTCCTAGTTGCGTGCACCGATACTACAGGTGCTTAACTGGCCCCTTTCCCACTGAAGGTGGAATTTATTGACCAAGTATTTTACATACAAGGAATCAGACGTGTTGTTGAGGTGCAGAACATTCAATGTGAACAAGGAATAAACAAATCAAAGTGTAAAGGTTTTTAAATAAGAAAATATAAAATATGAAGTATATAAAAACAGAACGTCAAGATAAAATAAGTGTGAGACTCTTGGCTAAATAAGCTTAACAAAAACTAAGAATTGGAGCTACAGACTAGAAGTAAAAAACAAAAAAACACAAAGTAAAAAATTCTTTCAGATGGAGAATATTTTGCGCAAATGAACTTACCGGCAATTGCAGTTCGCGCATGATGTAATGATAGTTGCATCATAGGTACAAATAAATAAAATAACGGTGCTTGTGCATTTTTTGATCCCGCCCCCGTCTCTAACAACTTGGTAGGAGTAGTTTCGGAGTAACTGTTTATCAAATTCTGAGAAAAACACTGAACAAAAAGCAGATCTTGTCTACACAGATTCAATGAATCTGTGGATGGATTTCAGTTGCATATCTGCACCGTTCTGCTCCGATTAGTGTGGTTACCAGAGCCAAAAGACACGTTCGGTGAGAACAATGAGCAGCCCGACCCCCCTGCACAACTTTGGATGTTTTAGTAGGATAATGGTGCAGTGAAGTGGCAACATAGCTGTAAAAGGAGAAGGCCACAGACTGACATACAAAGACTGGAAACAAAAAAAAGGGTCCTGGTAACCAGGAAACTCCAGTCTGAGGATTGTCCCAGTTCCTCCAACATGTCTCTGGCAAACAGATACACATTTTCTGCTGCAGGAATTGTTGAGACAAGAGCCTTTTTTCCTCTCATCCAAACTGAAGCAGGTAGTTTGTTGCTAAAAACAAACCAACTCACCCCGTTCAAGCTGCCCAGGTCCTTCACCATGTGCTCATCGGTGTTTGGGTCATAGTTGATCACAGCATGCTGTTTGTCCACACTGCGAGACTGCAAAACCAAAGTTATAGATCAGTTTTAAAACACTATTTATTAATTACAACAGTTTATTTGAAATTCTTCAGAGAAAGTGTAAAATTTCAACAAAAGCAGAAAGTAGAACCACATATCATATGTCGAAACTGACCAAGCCAATTGTTCTTTTATTGTGTTGCACGTGACATACAATTACAAAGAATTTATGGATTTTAGAAGAAATCTCATATCACAAGAAAAAAAGGATGAAAGTTCAACTATTTCATCATTCAAAAATACACCGAAGGAGCTCAGAAACAAACCACGTATCTTTTAAGTTTCACACTCTCCATCATCTTCAATTATTTATTGCTTTTATTTTATTTCTTTGCTAATCATTGTTATTTATATTTTAAAAAGGGACCTTGTAAAATTATGATTTTTTATTGGTTTTATTTACTGTTTTATTGGTTTTAATGGTTCCAAATTTGGAGCTCAAGCTCACAGAGATCACAAACAGGCAGTTGTTTGCAAACAAGCAAAAAATATTCTATTTACACACATAATTGTTTTTTATTCATAAAACACCTCTAAAACATTCAGGTTTTTATACCTGCCACTTAGCAGCGTAAAGACCTGCCTCTTATTTACATGAATAATGATCCACTGATACAGACCGACAGTCCCTTTGCTGCTCATTAGCCCCCCGGGCCTCTGTCACAGAAATCACAAACACTGTGACTGAATGACAAAATTCATTAGCTAAATTAAACCCTGTTCTCCAGCAGACCATTTATAGGCTTGTCATAAACCCCTGAACATTCCTCTGGGAATAACGGTGTTGGGATACTTTGTATTTTTGTCCACGTGTGCAAACTTTCTAATTTGTCAATTAGTTTACCTCCTTGATTAGTTTAACTATGGAACAAAAAGATATGTGGGTTTGATGGCCTTTAGCTTTACTTTGATCTCATTATCAGAAAGACTTAAACACAAAGTAGACACAAAATCCTTTGGGTCCAATCGGTGCTGATAAAGATACAGATCAGACATCAGTTGTCATGGAAAGTCCAAACATCTAAGACAAAGGCCCTGAACAGTTCTGTTTAAAATAACTCTGCTTTTCACGCTCAACAGGATTCTCATGTTTCTGGAAAATGCATTGAAGTAGTCACAAAAACAGAGAAGATTTCAAACTATTTGCTACAGAAAAGAAACACATTTCAAATGAGTTTCAGTACAAATGGTAAAGTATGCACCAATTTAGAGTGGAAGAAGCTGAGGTTTCTCTTAAATGCAACAACGCCTTAATGTGGATAGGAACAACGTCTCAGTATAAGCACCATCTGTGGTTAGAAGGGCATATCTGGACCGAACACACAAAATAACAGCATAAACAACAGCTTCAGAGGCAACATTCCTCCTTAACTGGTCTAAATACAGCGAGGACAAAATGAGATGGAAATTATTATGTAAAGACCACAAAGACATTGTGTTTACAGCAGGCAGCACATGAAAAGCAACACGGCAGAATGCTGTAAATGAATTCAAGGGGACTTTTTAATTTTTATTTTACATTTATTAAACCAGGCAAATCAGAGATCACAGATCTGCTTTGCAAGGGAGGCCTTGGGTCTGAAGGCAGCCTAACATGAATGTTTCTGGACTTTGAGAGGAAAACTGAGAGCCCAGAGACGACCCACACAAGCACAAGTACATGCAAACAGAAAAACACAGAAAGACCCCAGGTCCAAATCGGGGATAAAACACAGAACTTTCTGTATTAACCACAGAGCTGTCATGCGTGATCATTTAAAAGACTGTCAGAGTCAGCTGTGTGAGAGAACGCGGTCTCCAGGTTACACACTTAAAAATGAATACACCTCAAACCAACTCTGTTAGGACATCACCAGAGAAGGGTAGACATGTCATAGACATCGTTCACAGCTGAAGGCCCAAACGTCAAGGCAGCCACACACCTGAAGCATTAGCTCACAATCATCCCGGCCCACGAAGATCATCTCCCGTGGCAACCTGTGGCGTGTGCCCGAGCTGCTGATCAGGAACCATGATGTCACGCTCATGTTGGGGCCACGTGTCAGGATCCTCTTAGCATTCTGGAGAAACAGACAAATGGAAAATGTTCAGAATATATTTTATGGTCAATTAAAGTCCAGTTTTAAAATCTTTAGCTTAAATGTTAGCAACAGGAAGTTGTCCTCTCGCCCAGGTTTTGTTTCTGGCTAAACCCCTTATTGTTTGATTGTTTGTGCTACTAATGAAGTAATGTAATTAAAGAACTACACAAACACCTATGTTTTAATTTACACTAAGATGTTTCTATAAGAAATCTTCAGAGAGTAAAAAATAAGAAGACACACTATAATTATCATTATTTGTTGTTTAGAATAGTAAAACCAGTATAACCTGTAGTATTTTTACCATTTTTTTAAGCGTTTAAGCATCCAAAGCACATGTTATATTTAAGATATGTCTTTCTTTGTGTGTGTTTGTAACCAAAGGGATAAAAAGTTGTAGTTATTTTCTTTACATAGAGAATATAAGCAAGACAAACAGATATACACAGAATGTGTTTTAGTTGGCTTTAGTACAAGCAATGTTATCAAAGAGGCAACGTCCACACAGAGAGAAGGAAAGCTATGTGAGGAAATGAATGACAGTAAATGTTAGCTAACAACTTAAACTTTCTCTAACATAAATAAGTTAATTAATATTGACAAAATTACAAGTCAGTCCGTCCACTTTTAACCTAAACCTACGTAGTTTGTCGTAAATAGCAACTCCATTGTTGTTTTTAATGTGGCTAATGTCTGTTGTTGACAGTGGGGTTGTTCAGCTAATCTAGCGAGCCTAAAAAAACCGTGACAAGTTTTTTTTCTTTTTCCCCAATTTGTTCCCAACAAGATCCGCGCTTACCTTCAGAGCCTTTTCTGTTTTACGCCTTAGTGAAGCCAGCGTTTCACGTCCAAATGTCAGGAAACTTCGACGACAGACATAAAAAGCAACAGGTGACACAGGACAGGTAAATGTCTAACACACCCTCTTCCTCCTTTGGGAATGACAACCGGACGAAACTATTTTTTTTCCGAAACGCCTCCTCTCCCTGTCCGACACTGTGACGTTACTGACGTGAGCCCCATCAAACGGGTTTAATCCGATAGAGAGCGCTAGAAAAATGAAAGAGGTCTCACTCTGTCTGGATTCCGAGTGCGAGAGGGAAAAGGATGGCCACGCCCACTTGTAAATTGACTTGTTTTTTTTAGACAAAATAACAAAAATCAATAAATAAGTTTACACCATATTTAACGCAACCTTTTTGGATTCAGACGTTTTTTCCATTTATTGTTGAACACTAAACTAAAACAAACATAATATGCTATCTAGTGAGTCAATCGATCTACCCGTTATCAACGCTGCCCAGCACACAGAAAACTAATGTTCAACTAAATTTAATTTTAAAGCAAGAAAAACATATATACATATACATATATGTAAACATATATACATTTTTTATTTACTACCATGTAAAAATGATTATTATTTTTATCTTAAGATCAACTATAAATGTATGTGATTTGTGAAAATGTTTTGTGTTGTGAAACAACTTGCAAAACACAATTTTTTTAAATTATTTTTATTTATTGATTATAAAATAAAGCTTCCTTTGATGTATGAATACATGTTAAATTGTTTTAGGAAAGCTTGCTAACCGCTAGATGGCGCTTCAGCTTCAATATAGTATATAAATGAAAAATCTGCTGCACAAATGTTTTCAGCTTTCTGTTTAGAACAACGCAAATAGTTCAGACTGTGATAATTATTTATATCTTTTTTGTTTTGCTTTGATTTTGGTGGTGTCAGAAATATTGGACAGCACCTATCCTGCTCAACAATCTCTGGTCTGTGTGGCTGATTTTGAACTTAATTATAATGTGTTTTAAAAAAAACACAATCAAGATGTTTTGAGACAATAAAGCTTCAAATTTTGCCTTTTTCAAAATCCAGCATTTTTATTTATGTTCTGGGTACATTGTAGGCCCTACGTCAGACACTATATTTTCCAGTAAATACTTATTGAGCAGCCCCACAAACTCTGTCCAGCTTAAGTCAGGTCAGCTGAAATGATGTTTGTCAGGTGAGTGTCACAGCAAGCCCAGGCCTGGGTCTCAGTGTGCGACGCTGCTGTGGCCAAAAAGAGCAGACTGTGAGCTCTGGCTGTCAACATCTGCTCCAGAGACTGTACCATCTGCCTGAGGCCCCAGGGGCGGAGTGCTGTTCCTCATGTCAGACCAGCTGCAGAGGCCCAGAGGTGGACCAGAACTCAGCCAAGACAGAGTCAGAACCTTTGAGCACTGGGAGAGGTGTCCCACACATTTAGCCATGTTTAATTTAAAGGGTTTTAACCACAAAAAGGTTTAGACAAATTCAACTATTGCGTTAATAATTTTTTTCCCACACAGTTAAAAAAAAACTTATTTTTTTATTGTAGATACAATAAACGTTTCACAGGAAACAAAAAGCAGGGGGAAAAAAATCCACATTTTTTTGTGAAACTTTAATAGGAATGACGAGGGCTGAACAACTTAGTTGCAATTTGTTGAAGCTGAGTCAAAAAACAAGAGAAACTGAGTTTACAACAAAAGCTAAATCAACCAGAATATTAATCCAAGTGAGCAGAAAACAAGCTAAATTATAAAAAAAAGAAAAACTTCAACCAAATAATACAAGCAAAAATTAACTAAACTGTAGCTAAAAGATAAAACAAACAAAAATGTAACAGGTACAATAAGACAACCATAAAGCTAAATTAGCAAAATTATACCTAAAAACAAAGATTAGCTAAATGAGAAAAGCTAAAAATAGTAGCCAAAGGCTAAATCAATGGACCTAAGCAAGCAAAAATAGAGCAAGTGTGCATAAACAGATTTCAAACATAATGTTTTGAACAATTTAAACAGATCATGTTTATTTATGGAGAAGAGTTTGTCAATTTATTTCTTAAAAAAATTCTAAAAGTTACAAAAAACAACTGCCTTAGCACAGTATTCTTGAACAAGTTAAATGTTTCTGTGTTTAAACAAATAAAATAAGGTATGTGGAAGTAATTGGCAAAAACACCAAACAGAAACTAAACAGGAAAACAAATAACTCCATGAATCAGTTTTCACACAAAGATTTAATATTTAGGCAAGTAAAATAGAACCTTCATGAATGTGTGTAGATGGAAATAAATACACAAAAAATAGACAAACTATGTAAAAATGTGTTTATTATATGTTTATCAGATAGTTCAAATCAGGGTTCTTGTTTATTTTTCTCATCTTTAGTTTCAAAGTAAAAGTCCAGCACAAAAAGATTTTGACAAGCTTTTTTTATTTCATCAATTTAAACAAAACAAGTAAAAAGAGTGTTGTACAAAGTTTATATTATTTGTTTACTAAAGCTGGTGTCCTCAGTCTTGGGAGTACAGGAGGGGCAGGTACAAAAAAAAAAAAAAAAAAGTAAAAAATATAAAATGAATTTTCCCTATTTTAAGTTTTTACTTTTGAAAGGTGACAGCAAACGGGCAGTGTGCATAGGAAGGAGAAACAAACAGATTCAAAGTGTGAACAAACGATTAGAAAAAATATATATCATAAAAACCATTACATTCAATGACGAATTATGCATTTTGCAAGTGATTATCAGTCATTTATTTTATTTTTTTAAATACTGAAGTGCGTTTGGAAACTCAGAACCTCCAAAGAGAATTAGCTCACCTTCAGCTGTTCTTAAAAAGGGAGACATTACTGAAACCAGCACATCTCGTTTCATTTGTATGCACGACACATGAATCCATATTATAGAAGGCGGCTAAGTTAGTCTTTACCAACCATAAATTACATAAAGGGGTCCAAATACAATCATTCTGGGAAGCAAAGTGCATATCATTGGCACAGTGAAACTCATTTTATCCCATGTTTGTCTTGTATAAATAACTCAGAAGCTCTTGAACGGATAAAAAAAAAAAAAAAAAAAAAAAGTCCCAGAAATTCAAAGATGAGCGCTTTCCCCTGAAGCTAAGTTTGAAATGGATTCCTAAAACAAAACAAACAAAAAGTGTTAAGTTAAAGAGACCTCATTGAGGCTGCAGCATATGCACTGGGCGAGAAGCACCCAATAGTGTACTGTACACAGATGAAAAACCCAAAAAGAGAAAAAGTTTTGGAAAGGTCAGAGCGACACAGGCAGAGGAAACAAGAAGCACTTACTTCAGGGGGAGCTTTTTATTAACCTCAACAGGAAAAACCACGGGTCTCTTATTGATGTGCAAACAGTTTTTACAAAAATAAATCCACTGCAGGCCATCTTGTGCCCAAATGATTAGTCACAACCATTTTGCATGTCTGCCTTTCCTCACATCAGACTGTATTGCACAATTGATTTATCAGACCCATCATGGTGTGGCATGACAATTTGACAGACTGGTTTCAGTTTTGCATCAGAATAGGAGGGAGGAGGAGTAAAATAAAGTAAAAGACTAAAAATCCTTTCAGAAGAAGGCATTTCTGTATTGGGAGAATTAGGCATGTGTTACAACACATAAGTATGCAGGAAGATTAACTTTATTTGATACGGTACATTCACTTATGAAGCTCAAAAAAAAGAAAGAAAATGTCTTAATGAACTTGGGAAACATGGATTAATTAATCACCCACTCAACAAACACACTCTCTGCTCACATGGTGCTTTTTGTATGTTTTTGGTCCACAGCATGCCTACAAAACTATTTAGAAAATGGTTGATATTTCCTTGCAGAACACGAACGACTCCTTTCAAGATTCATTGATCTAAAGCCCAATTTGTGCCCAAACTGAACTACATTTCCCCGTTCATCATGATGTAAGGATGCCTGCTCAGTATACAACATAACAACCAGGAAATGCAGGGTAGTGTTATCTTCATGGTCAGTCTTCAAAGCCCACAAAGAACAGGCGTATTTATCTTTGCTTAGCACTTCCTCCTTTTTCGTGAAATGCAGCTCGCAGAGTGTGACATCCGACAACGGCTTTTCTGCAGACGCTGCTGGGAGGACGAAGATGAGGCTGAGGCCTTTCAGGTGGAGAGAGTGGGGGAGTGGGGAGAACGGAGGAATGTTTGAGTCGTTTTAGGCTGTCCCACTGGCAGAGTAGGAGAACTGGGGGAAGTGGGGTCGTCGCTCGCTGTCAAAAAACTCCATACTGTCGTCTAGGAATGAAGGGAAAAAACTAAAATTAATAAAAAAAACTGATGAGTTGATCATATGACAATTTACTCTGAATTCTAATAACAAAAGGCTAACAACAAATACTCTTTCCTTGATTATTTGCACCTTAAAAGATATAAGAAAAAAGTAAGATACTCAATGACTCATAACAAATCATTTTATTATTTTCAGTAAGATTTTCAAGCAGAAGTCAAATTTACAACTTTCTATTTTTTTATAAATAAGGTTGAAGTTGTATTCCATGTTTTTTTTTACACATATATTTTATTTATCATTATTATGACATTAGCTCACCGCTTGTCCCTTTTAATAACACTGAATGTCCAGAAGAGGGCACACTACTCTCAAGGGAGCTGGGTAATGCCTCCACTTGCATTTAATGAGCTGAATATCACTAACTCAATTCTCAGCCCCTGGATGAAGAATAAAATGAGCCAAAAAGGCAGTAAAAGAGCGCAGATTTATGACAAACTGAATATGTTGGAAGTAGAGTTTCTTAAAATACATTTAAAGATAAGTGAAAAGGTAAATAAAAATATATTTAAGCAGGAGAGCTCAGAAGGCTCGACACCCGTGAGTTGATGCTACCTTGTCCGGGTGGCGTAATAGTGATGGTTTGTCCTGTGAACTCCGTGTCAAAATATCGTGTGTCCGTCTCTGAGGTAACTTGGGGCTTAAACGGCGGGACCAGCTGTTGGAGAGGAGACACTTATATCAGCGCATCGCAGACAGTGCGCTTATAGAGGCCTTTCTGTGGACAAGTACACAGTTTCTAGATGCTGCTGCTTCAAGTCATGCAATTTTATTGATCACAGAGGGATCGGCAGCAGCGCAAGTTCTTGAAAGAAGCCACGGCTAAAAGAAAGAAGATAAAAGGGAAGAACAATTTGAGAAACCCACCTTCTTTTCATAAACATCTTGCCAATTAATCCCAGCGAAAAACTTGTGTTGCATGATTTCCTTTGCATCATCAGGTCCTCCACCTAACCTGGAAACACACATTCAAAAGGTTTAATGCTAAGTGAGGAAGAGCTTTTATTAAAAAGGCTTCTTTGGGTTTAACAGTATAAAAAAGGCAGCTGAGGTTTTAACCTTTGCATCGGGTCTTTCTTCAGAAGACCAGAGAGCAGGGAACGAGCCTCGGGGCCGAGGGTCCGGGGGAAGCGGATGTCCTCCATGAGGATGAGTTCAAACAGCTTCTCGTGGTCCTGGTTGTAGAAGGGCAGCCTGCCGCACATCATCTCGTACATCACCACCCCGAGACCCCACCAGTCCACAGCACGGCCGTAGTCATTGTCTTCCAGGACCTGGAAGATGTGGAGATGGCTTTAAATGCGGTTGTAATGCTACTCAGCTTGTATTTATTGTGTGAATGCTTTTAAAATATTCACACAATTAAGTTTTGTTTTTTTTTTCTTCTGTAAGTTTTTCAGCAGGTAACTTGTGCCACAATTTTTGTGCCATTTCAACAATTTATAAATCAAAAGGCTCAGCTTCTTCGGGACATTTCAGTTATGACTTCTGGTACTTCAGCTATTTATACTTTGAGATTTTTACCTTTTTGGCCATTTTTTTGTCTTCATTACAAAGCCATCACAAATCCTTACTGTATTTTTTACATTTTGTTCTGGTCTGCTTTTTAAAAAAAAACTTTTTGTGCCAATTTCAACTTTCTTCAGCTTCTATTTGGCTGACTTTAGCTATTTTCAGCTTTTTTAGCTGCTGTCCTGGGCTTTTCTGACATTCTTCTGCCAATTTAAACTTTTCTCTTGTTCATTTCACTTTTATTCTGCCCCTTTCAGCTATATTTCTACTTCCTTTTTATTTGCATAATTCTGCACTTTTCAGCTATTCTTCAGCAAATTTCATGAATCATTGGTAAAATTCAGCTAGCATTAATAGTTCAGTTTAGTTTAAAAGTATTTTAGCTTCCTCTGCTGCTTTCAGCTAAAACATTCAGCAGTAAGCATTCACTCTCCATCTGCACGCTGGAAATGCAGCTTCTCTAGTTGTTTTATGATTCCTTAACTTTGTTTCCGTAGTTTTACAAACTGATGTTACACTTCTGTGAATACAGCGTTCAGCTAATAAAACTGTGCTCGGACATCACAACCAGCCTCCTGCGAAATCTCCAGCTCTCATCTCTCCCCAGCATTGACTCACATCTCACATTAGGAGTAAGGATAGAGTTTCCCCTAGAGCCTTGCATATTTAATTGCCACAGGGCCTTCTACACAAACACAAACGCATACAGATCAACAAGCAAAAGAGGTATGGGTCACTTACATAAACAAATGTGCAGCAGCCAGAAAATAAACCGGCTCGATTAAAACTGCCCGAGTCACAGAAAGGACAATATTTAATACTTTCAATAAGATGACATTTCTTCACACTACTTAATGAGACAAACTCCTCCACTGCTGTGTTTGGTGAAGAGTGCAACCTGTTGCATGACTAATGTGCTGCTGAGCAGAGTTGTTCCAAGGTGTCTGGGGACGTGTACTGGATTCTACCTCACCAGGCGGATGTTGAAGGTTAAATCAAGACAACGAGAACAGTCTGTTCTTGCACACTTTCAGCAGCATGATGCTAGAAAAACTCAGACCCAAGAATAGAAACTTGGGTAAAAAGATGAGGGTGGATTAACAGAATTCGATACGGACACAAAAGTCCAGCAGCTAAGAGAGACAGTCCCAGAAAACAGATGAACCGAGGGGTCCGTAAAAGGAACAAAACTGGGTGTGTGCGCACATGCAGCGTGTGTCTGTGGGCACTCGGCCTGGTTGGTGCTGCAGTGAGTGCTGAGCATCGAGGAGGACGACTGGGAAGGCAGGGGGAGTAACGTGAAGCCGGTGCAGGGCTAAGATTACTGGGCTGTCTCTATTTCCAGCGCTGCTGTCGTGTGATTCACACCGTGCGACAGCTGGGCCCGCAGCTGCCCCATATATGTAGAAGAGCGCCACAGCTGTGAAGCTGCCAGGAGCGCAGGAGCCAAGCTCATCCCTCATATACGTAACCAGGACTGCCTGCCTATTTGGGCCCCAGCCTTAAGCTAATACTGTTACACTGCCCCAAAGGAGCAGAGATGGTGGAAGAGAAAGGAAACTAAGGATAAAAGGGACACTTGCAGCTGATTCTTCAGAGCTCTACTCTGTGGGCAGGAAAAAAAAAGTACTTTAAAGTTATACTGACACGTTCACGTTTCCTGAAGTCCTGCCAGCCAAACGTCTCCACTCCTCCCACAACCAGCTTTCAAGATGCTGAATCCAGATCATTGTTGGAAGCTATATCAAGTATGTTTTGCTTTGTAATGGCTCCCTAACAGCCAATTCCCTTAGCCAATAATAGTTTTCTTCCTGTAAGCGCTTAATAAAAGTGACTAAGTGAATTTGTCCAGCTCTTTACTCCTGGGACAAACTGGTCAGGTTGTTGCAGATTATTGAGTCTATCCTCCCTGCCTCTCCCTCTGCAGCTCTGAGTAGAATATTCCCAGACGTTATAGCATTCCTGCGCGGCACACACACAACAAGGTCATTGTTTACTGCAGGAGAACCTGTAACACTGCCCTGCCCTGCGCTCCATAGAGACGCTTGCCAGCGACCCTGTTGCCACAGCAACGCCCCCTGATGTCTCCCCGCGCTCAGCTGGCAAGTTTGGAGCTGTCATGAGCTGCGCCTCCTCTGTGGAGGAGGAGAGTGGGTCAGGAGGGGCCTGAGATGGACAGGTTTGAGTGAGTTCAGTGAAAGAATTACTGAAGTATGATTTAAACAATAAAAATGTTGACGCAGGACAGGTGAGAGGAAGTAAACACAGATGTGAAGCCAGATCAGAGAACTGCCTCTCTTTCTGGTGCAAACGATTGAAAAAGGCTCAATCCGTCATAAGAGATGTCTTTTTGAAAACGAGAGCCTGTAGCACTGTGGGATATCACGCCTGGGTCAGGTGAGGTATCCCAGGCAGCAGCAGGCGTTGTGCCTCCCCTAAAGCCACACAACAGCCGCAGCCAATGTGGTCTTTTTCGGGGGCGGAAGTTCACGTTTCCTGAAGTCCTGCCAGCCAAACGTCTCCACTCCTCCCACAACCAGAAAATTCCAAATGCGGTCTAAAAACAACAATGCGGCAACTGTGTCAACACAGAGACCCCACTGTCTCCCGGGAAGGATTTTTACGACAACGGGCCGGAGAACTCACAAACACACGGCAAACACTCACAATGAAATATTAGGTTACTCGGCTCACTCCAACACTTGTCATACCTGCACGCCACAGTGAGCAGCCACACCCCTCCACAGACAGAGAGTATAGGAGCGAGCTGCCCTGCCCTGGGCACACTCATTAACTTCAGCTGGAGATTAGAAAGGCATTTTGAGACAGCTGCTCCTTGCTTCAAACACTTCCCATCCACTGGGGTCCAACAACACACTCCATGTTTTTGTTTGGGGTTGACAAAAGCCTAGCAGTCATCGTTTTAGTTTATCTTAATAAATGTAATTAATGCATTTTCCTCTAAAAGATGACTTGGATAGGGTAAGTGAAAGGTTTGATATGTGTAAAAGTTACGTGACTTGTACACAACCTACTTATGATCTCAGTCCAGCATGAAATATTTTGAACAGATGTGTTAAAAGCCTCTGCTGCATCAAACACCACATAACAGTTTAACGGACACCAAGCGGCTCTGAAAGGTGTTTCAACAAAACATTAAGGTGATTTAAGTTGTACAATTTTATAAAACTAAAATGTTGGTTTTTTTTCTGCTGATAAAAATGTTGAAAGAATGAAATAAAAAGTTGTGTTTACCTCAGGTGCAAGGTACTCTGGTGTCCCACAGAAAGTTTTCATGGTGGCACCATCTTTGATGCCCTCCTTACACAGACCAAAATCTGTGATCTTTATGTGTCCGTCTTTGTCCAGCATAAGGTTTTCCAGCTGAGCAGAGGAATTAAAAAAAGGTGTATATTATAGTCCACATTAAATAACTTCTAATTTTTGTGAGGTGCGATCAGAGTTACACAATAATTACACAATAACTACACCATAATTAGCCTTACTTAATCCTTAGTAAATGATTTGTTAACTTTGAAAACATAACTAAGAATGACTCGTACTTGATAATTAATAATGCTTTACCCATAAAGGCTAATTACTTCCAAAACCAACATACTCATTGTTAGACGTGTTAATCGTTAGATAATGTTTAAATTAATTATGATTTCGGTCTGATTTCCACAGGTGAAAAAGAACTTGTGGCCCTTCAGTGTTTTGTCAACATTAACAAATAATTAAGCATAAATGGGCTTCACTTTAGAAGGGTTCACAATGAGACTAACTACTAGCAACTACGTTAATTATTGCTGCACTGCAAGATTTGTATATAGTCAATTCAAATGTTCTGTAATCATTAATACGTGTCTAACACATGGTGTGAAAGTACATTTATGTGAACATTTACATACATACACAGTATATAGAAAAGTAATTCCTGAGTTTTAAAGCATGAATACACAAAGAATATGCTGGTTTTGGAAGTAATTAACCTTTATGGGTAAAGCATTAATAAATATGATAAGCTATAAATTAAGTATTAATCATCCTTAATTAATAATGTTTTAAGGTTAAATAACCATTTTTTAATGATTAAGTAAGGCTAAACAAAGGTGTAGTTATAAAGTGTTACCAACTACATTAATAAAAACAAAAACATTTCATGATTTTAGTACCAACCAGCTTATTTGAAGAAATAAAACTTATGAACAAATAAAAATTTCAACTTAATCTGTATTTATTTTCCATCCATCCATTTTCTACCTTTCAGAGTCATGGGTGTCAGTAGCTATGTTTACATGCGCAAAATTCTTTGATCGGATTGAAATATATTCGGATTAAACAATCCGAATGTATCGTTTACATGAACACAATCCGATCATGAGGAGTGTTTACATGCACCGGACTTTTATTCAGAATAAAAGCACTGACATGCGCAAAGTTGTAAACTTTCCCTAAAAAAAAACACAGAAGAAGTAGTTCTACTTCCGTGATGAACGTAAACAAACGTCTTCGGAGCTCCCAGAATGAACCCGCGACAGGTTTTAATAACGGTGGAGACATTACTGCACTCCTTGGTTGAGCTGCAGGTGAAGCACGGATTTTTTTTTTTTGGCGAAGCCACACATGGTGTTTATCTTCCTTCTTTATTGAATGAGAGAACGAGGGAAAAGTTCTGTGCTGCTGGAAACTACAGCGCGGCTGCCCCTCCCTCCACAGAAGTGCAGAAACTGATGGGTGAAAGTCAGAAGACATGCGCAGTCAGGTCAGTTTTCTACAATCAGAATAAGATGATAGGATTAAGTATTTACATGCACATCGTTCGAATTATCAATCGGCATAAACCACCCCTCTCGTTCCGATTAAAAATTCATTCGGATCGAGCTGAATAATCCGAATGAGGTGTTTACATGACGCATTTTTATTCCGAATGGCCGTTTAATCCGATTACTTATGTCCATGTAAACGTAGCTATAGAGACAAACAACCATTCACTCTCTCACTCACATCGAAGGACAATTTTAGAGTTTCCAATTAGCCTAACAGTCATGGTTTTGGTCTGTGGAAGGAAACTGGAGTGCTCGAAGAAAACCCACTCATAACATGCAAACTCTACCCAGAAAGGTCCTGGGTCAGGATTTGATCTGGCAACCTCCTTGCAGAGAGACAGCATCTCTACCAACTGAGTCACCGTGTCACCCCATTTATTTTTCATTAAATATATTTGTGTTTTGTACACACTCATTTAACTGATGCTTTTATTTAAAGAAACTTGTAAATAAAAAAATACAGTAAACACTTCTCATAAAACCTGGAGATCAAAGCTGCAAACTACATCTTACGCTGACAAATTAAACACGTGCCGACATAGAAAAGAAAATGTACTTGACAAAATAAAAATGTAACTCGAGCTAAGGGCCATAAAGACAAGCATCACTTAGTGACACGACTTGAGGTTGTTCGTTCTCCCCCTCCTCTCTCACTTCAAGTCACCTGACAGCTGTAGCTCACACGTGGCCAGCAGCGCCCAGCCAGAGTCAGCACATCCTCCAATCCTGCTATCCTGGCATTTTCAGGAGAACCCTCGCAGGCTGGGAGCCTGCCTCGTAAAACCCAAGGGAGGGAGGGAGGGAGGTAGTGTGCGCTGTGCTGACCTGGCTGGTACAGTTTTATCAGCTGGAAGTAGCACGGCTACAGATGCCCACTGCAGCACTGATAACCCTCCTATACAAAACCGTGCCCATCAATCTGGAAGATCCATGGCTGAGGTCATCTTTACAGAATTCTGTTTATTCTTTCACCAGAACCAGAGGCCGAGGCTGAGACCTTCAAACATCTTCACTGTGAAATGATGGATATTTTTCTCCCAGCTAAGAAAAACTCTTTTACCGAGCTTAAACTTACAAAACGATATCAATTACAAACAAAGGGCACAGGTTTCACCCCCTGGGCACCGAGTGTTCGCTACAACCGGAGGCGGTCGCACATTCGTTCAAAGAGCCCGGTAGTTATTTCTGTCCGTCTGCAGCAATGTATGGACCGAGCTCGTCTCCAGCTGCAGTGAGGTCTGGAAGAAGCAGATCAATAAGGCTTGGCCACCGCCACTGCTCAAGATGAAGATAAACCCTATTTATATCCAGGCGGAGGAGGAAGGAATGAAGAAAAAAGGGAGAAAAAAAGGCAGAGAAGAGCAAGAGAGGCCACAATGGGCGAAGGCGAGCACACGTTTCCCTGCCTACCTTTAAATCTCGATAAACCACGTTTCTCTCAGCATGCAGGTAGTCCAGTGCTGACACTATCTCTGCACCGTAGAACCGAGCTCGCTCTTCTGAGAACACCCGGTCTCTTGACAGATGGAAAAAAAGCTGCAGATTGACAACAAACAAAACAAAGACGACTCAGTGCAAAGGAAAAGGGGGCTACCTTTATAAAGATCATTAAAATTAAGCCATCGCTAATTCACAGTGCACTAAAAGGCGTGCATTCGTGAGGTTTTTAAACTGGCTTACCTCACCACCGTTTGCATACTCCATGACAAAACACAGGCGGTCGTGTGTTTGGAAAGAGTATTTCAGTCCCTGAAGAAGAACAACATGTTTAAAGCAGAACTTGGCGTTTCCAGCTAATTCAAGAGGAAGTTGCCGGTGTTATCATGCAAATCGCAAACAAATATCTACAAAGAACTAGAGATAAAAAAAGAACAAAGAATTTCTAGCATTCAGGCTTGGAACAATAGTAAATAGGACCAGTTCTGAGCACTTTGCATCAATCGTTGTTTTCACCTGCCACTTGAGTAAACCCAAAGTGTCAAGGTTCACAAAAAAGGTTAACGAAATAAAAAAAAAGGCTAGCATTACTGTAGCATAGTGTGTTTAAAAATACTGTTCAAACATCCCCTTTCTGCATATATGCTGAAGGAGTTTGAGCGTCACCATTGGTTAAAAACTGTTTGGTTTAGGTACTTGGGGTTCCTTACAGTCAAGAACGGATGCTTTGAATTCTGGAGGACTCTGTTTTCTGTGAGTGTGTGCGCCACTTCATCCTGTGAAAGAAAAGGCACAAAGAGTGTTTGTGCAAGTCTTACAATAGCTAACTATTTAGGTATCAGTCATCGCTCTGATGCCCTCTTAAACCCGAGTGTTTTTCACCCCCTTTTCACTTTGCTCATTGGCAAACACTCACTTTCGCTACGATCACCTCCTTCTTTAGGATCTTCATAGCATAGTAGCGTCCTGTGGCCTTCTCCTTTACCAGAATAACTTTGCCAAAAGTGCCTTTTCCCAGGAGTTTGAGGTATTCAAAGTCGTGCATAGTCTAGAAGGCCAAAGCACACAAAGTTGCATCTGGTTACAAACTGGATCATTAACAAACCCAAGCTCTAACTAGCCGGGACACACAATCCTTCTGACAAAAACACTGAAGGGTTTTAGGCACCGTTTTACCCACTAAGCAATTTCCTCTTCTCTAATGATTTGACCTTAACTGTATGTAGCTGTGTCTCAATTAACCTCTGACCCTGACACTGAGGAGAAATGTTCAAAATTGTTGTGTGGAGGAGATCCAACCCCGTACTTTGGACTTTTATGTTGTGATAAATGAAGGGGAGTTGTGGACATCTTATCTGGTGTAGAGCTACCTGTGGTTGATGTTTGGGAAATTGATAAAAGAGGGGAAGCTGTCAAAGCAGGGTCAAATGTTGAGAAGCAAGAAGAGGGACACAAAAATCTGAATGTAAATGTGCTAGTACCACTTTCTGTCTGGGTTTGGTCAGGTAGACCTCCATGTCCATGGGGTCTGGAGAGGAGTCCATCATCTCCTCCTCTTGCTTGTGAAGGCCTTCAGCTACTGCCTGGATGGCTTTGGTCCATTCTTCCCTGAAGAGACACAGAGGCAGCAGAGACGGAGAGAGAGAAAGATTACATCAGCTCATTTGCCATCATGCAAGCCCAGCAGCCCAATCACGTGATTGTCTTCTTATCAACAGAAAGGCAATTTCATGTGTGAGTTCTGCCAATAACCAGCGGACCCTGTGAAAGAGTGTAATAATGATTAAATATATATACTTCTACATGTTAGGGAAAACAGGGCTCTTAATTTGTGCCACTGTTTCCCAGGGACAAGGGCAAATAGTGCCCATGTAAATGGCTTGTGTTTTACTGCTCCGCGTGCAGAGAGGTGTGTGTGCGCATCTCGCTTGCCTTTCCTCCGGGGTCTCCACGTGGAAGGTGCGCTCGATGACAGTGGTCCACTGCAGGCAGCGGATGATAAATGTGTTGGGCTTGGGTCGTTCCGTCTTCATCAGCTGGCACTCTGACCACAGCCAGGGAGAGCGGGTGGGAGATGAAGAGAAGAGTCAGTGTGTAGGAAACAGAGGGGAGAGACAGACCCACAGTTACAGCCATTTATCTTTATCACCACCCTAACAGGCACTGTCGGCCAATTTGTAAAAGAACAGGTGCACTTTGGTGGAAGAAAACAACTCCCATCCTTAATTTTGAAGTTCCCTTAAAATGAAACCTTGGAAATATAAGGTTTGATCTCAATTTGGAACAAAAAACTAATGTATGGAGAAAAAATAAAATAAATTTCCAATAAAGAATTGCAGTGATGTAGCTGATTTTCTGTTCTTTGTAAAGGTAGGAATATTAAAAAAAAAAAAAAAAAAAAAAAAAAAAAAAATTTTAAAAATTTATGTTTAATACAAATACAAAACAATTAAAAAATTTAAAAATTCTGAAATATTCAACATTAAAAAAAAGAATATACCCTCATATCCCTGTCTCTATTTCTATAATTTGAGTATCACTTCCTGTTTTCTTTCATTTTGTTCTCTTTTTTTCCCCCCACATTTGGAGCAAATAATTGTTATGTAAGCAGTTTGCCAAAAACAATTACTCAGAAGAAAGAATTTACAAAGCAAAGATTTCCATCTGCACCTTCTTCACATTAACATCTGCTCCTAAATGGAACATGTCAGCAAATATGTCAGGATGTGACACAAAAATGGCCTCTCTCTGATCGATGGAGGACTCTGACTGGACCACCACTGAGATCCAACATGGTTTCATCAGGATGAATATGCATTCCAGCTGTAGCCGCACCGTCAGCAGCGACACACCATGTGTCCTCCAACGGTGGGTTTGCGGTGGTGACAAAAAAAAAAAAAAAAACAGAAAACCAATGAGGATGGAGACAAGCGCCTCAAAGCATAGCCCGGATAAATACTCAAAATCAGGCGGCTAATGGCTACAATAACTCAAAAGCGTTGGGGAGGAAACATTTAGTTAAACAAACAGTGTGCTGTCTAATTGCTGCGCTCAGTCATCAGCACAGCAACTTTCTCTGATGTGAAGATGGAGTGAGCTGGATGGCTTTGGGCATTCGTTGTTGTTGCTGTTACTTTCTGTCACAGTATTAAAAGTGACTGAGGATAGCATCTAATGAATAAGTTTCAAGAGCCAAATATCAAGCAAGGATTCTTGCTTTAGTTTAGAGATACAAGAGACATGATACTACAACCACTCATGACTGAAAGCATACAGGAGTAATTACATGGAGGAGTTATTTGGTCATAATATGAGGGAAGACCCCCTATTAATTTGACCCTTTAAGCACCTGGGAATGCTTTGCTATTCTGACGGGCGAACAGCAAGTTTTCTACACATCTTCATTTTCCATCAGCGTATTCCCACTGATAGTTGTTGCATCTATGCATCTCCTATATAAATCTAGTTTTCAAGTAAACATTCCACAGCTAAAGGTCTAAGAAAATATCGATACACTGAAATATCACGATACTTCATTACCTGATATTGTATAATTCTCAAAAGCACTATTTTTTTAATTAAAGCTTAATATAATTTATGTTGTAACAGGAAATGTGAAACACAAAGCAGTTTTCACTGTTGTTCAGTTTTCCTCTGATTGCATAAAAAGAAACTGATTATAATCAGATTTTATGCATGTAATGCATAAATATATTCTTTATACTGAGTTTTTAAAAAATGTGAATCTTTTGAAGAAAAAACTGGCAATATATCACCTTGCTTACAGTATTGCAAGATATCGCGACATATCACATCGTGACCCATGTCGTGATTTGTATCATATAACCAATTCCTTGGCAATACACAGCCCTACTACCAGCATCTTTATCTTTTAAAATAATACGTTAGGTGGAGCTTTCATGTCATGTCCTGAACCTTGTTCTGCAGGAGGTTTCTTTTCGTTAAAAGGGAGTTTTTCCTTTCCACTGTCGCCAATGTGCTACTCAGGATGGGAGACTGTGACAAAGTGATTCAACGCAATCTGCTGGCGTCCTGTTTTTTGTACGAGACGTCATTTGTTGTGTAAAGTGAGCATGCCCAGTTGATGTGTCACGTCTTCTACTCCCTTTGTGTGATTCTCACGCGTTTAGTTGAGTTTTTGAGACAAAAAAAGTGTATATATTTTAAAACATGTATGAGGTTTATATTATAAAATCTTGATATCTTGATTATATAATCTATTGCTGTAAATTTTCAGAAATAATAGATGCCAAATTAAGATTTCTTGCAAAAGTAAAATCATGTACGTCACAAAGATCTGACAGAGACAACAACAACAAACAGAAGGCAAGCGGGTGTTAACACTCCTATATCATTAGGTTTGGGCTCTAAAAACAGGGAAATTAGACAACTGTAGACATTCCAATAACTGGGAAAAAGTATTTAATAGCAGTGGTCACGCTTCACAACTGTCCTAGAAAATTATGACAGTGATTAATATTTGTTCTGAGTAAAGAAATATTGCACTTGAGAATAAGGTATGATAAATAATAACTATAATTTTGGTCCTGTTGTTGCTTAAAGTACTTTATATAAATAGGTTGCATTATGATATAATAAAAATTCAAGAAATTATTACAATTCTTTTTGTTTATATGTCTGAAAACAGAGTGAGAACCTGGCTCCAAACGTGAGACAGAAAACTAAACCTTCACTTCAAAACATAATGGAGGAACACCATGGCAATGATTTATTTAGAGAAAGAATTATTTAAGAAAGCACCTGGGCACATTAAAATAGAAGAAAAGAAAAAAGGTGTAAAACATTTACTTTTTTGTTCTATTGTTATCAGATGTGAACTTGGTAAGCTGAGGTCTGACTGTGTTTTCCAGCTAATAGCTCGCAGCTGTCGTGCTTTTTAAGTAATTGGTAAAAACGTAAATAAAAACGGATCTAAACTTGAAAAAAAAGAAAAAGTAAAGCAAGCTGCCAAGATTAGGAGGAAGAAAAGTGGTTCCTCTGATGTAGATACTCACGTGCTACAGAGAAGTTATTTAAGGGGGTTTCCAGCTGGTCAACATCTTGTGGTCGTTCTTTGTAACCGATAAATGTACCATCACTCTTCAGCAGAAAATACCTTGGCCTCCAGGTCTTGATGTATTCTCCTGATATGAAAAGGAGAGAGAAAAATATTGTCTTTTTTAAATTGAACATTTTTTACTTTTACACTCTCAAAAATGTTTACAATTAATGATAAGGGTAATGGTCAAATGTGAACCTTGTTGCTCTTGATTTTCTACTTTTTTTTTAAGTGCAAGTCAGCTGCAGGACAGATGTTGGTTTTAGCTAAAATTAAAACACCTTTATCCTCAAGGTTTTAAAACTGATGAACTTTGGACAAAATTTTACAAATAAAATATACAAATGTATATTTTTCACCTAAACTTTATGGTCTTTATTTGTTTAACCAGGACTGTGTTATTGTGGTATGAGAGCTCTTCTTTTAGGGAATCCCAGGGGAAGATAGCACCACAGAACCAAAATAAAAACAGTTTTTCATAAAAGTATTACTATAAAAATAATTTACGCCAGTTGATTTTTAAGAGCAACAAAATGAGTTCCAACGTCCAATAAATGTGTTTTTTTTTTGTTTACATAGTTTTAATTTTTTACACAAAACTTCCCACACTTCTTTTAGACACCTGCTATAACCTCAAGCATGCATCCTCATCCTAATCGCTTAGACACACTGCACTTGCATCGCACAAATGAATTTCTCTGAAGGCAGACAAAACTCAATTTATTTCAGTGATGCTTCAGGAAATGTTGCGCCAGATGTTGCACAGACGGGGCAAAAAAAAAAAAAAAAAGCTTACATACCACCATAACAAGGCAGTGGCACACAATAGTGTGGAACTTGAATATTTATACAGTAAAACTGTAATTTATTTTTAATTACGAAGCCACATATTAACCCCCTGCAGAGAAGCGCCAAGCTGTCCTTAATTGCTCTATTTCCTCAAACGCAGAAGTGTGGCATTTCGCGTGCAAGAGACATCAAGTGCATGCACAGAGATGTGGAAGATCGGTCAATAAGAGCTTCTGCTCCACTCTTCAAAACACACTTCTGATTGATGAAACTGATAACAGATCAAACATTACACAAACATCTGCAGCTTGTTCCTACATTTCTTGTTTTTACAAAAATCACATGAATTACCCAACCTTATCACAATATAGGATGTTACCCTCCAACATCTTTTCTGGCTTCACTTAAACACTTTTTTTCATTAGGATGTGGTATAAGTAGTAAATTCTAACAAGATATCTGCATTTTGGCTTTCCTGTTCAAATACAGAAGAGGGAGAGATAAAACAGATATTTTGAAAGAAAGTCATTTAGATAAAGTTATCCTCACGCAGCAAGATGAAGTCTTATAAAATGAGATGCTTGTACATCATTTTCCAGTAGTGTCGGTACATCACAGCACAAACGAGCTTCACAAACTTGTTTTCTACAGTCATTATTTTCACATAAAACAACAACTAATTTAGAAATCAGCATGTCTTTGTCAGCAGTTAGATGGTCTTTCAATTAAAGGTAAATGAGCTACCTAACGCAATAGCAAATATCTTTCTTTTTTTTTTTATTTAAGAACTTTACCTTTCAGCTTCCACATTAGTCACCTACATATGATGATTTTTAAAGAATCCACATGAACTAGATTATTCACCACAAGCCTTAAAAACTTTTCAGTTTCCTGTTTGATACAAAGCCGTTTGAATTTGCAGCATTAATTAAATCAAAGTACACATGAGGTGCATTTTAAAAACCTTAGACACCTGAATCTACGTACGACCACAAACTCTTCAGGGACTTTTGTGTTGAGCCTGTTTTTTTCCTCAACTGGGCCCCAGCTGGTGACTTGTTCTGTGGTCAGGTTTTGGCTGACCCATATTCCCCCTACCGTCGCCCAAGCCAACTAACACTAAGGACAGTATGTGCACAATGTAGAGGCGACATAATGAGCCCCCTACCTGACACCACGACAACAAGATGAGGGCGCATCTCACCGACGCAAAAACTTTCTGCTGAGAAGTTTTGGTTTAGAAGGAGGAACGAAGCAAATCACTTCCAGACTGTGAAATTTCCTTGTGTATACTGTAGGATTCAAATCTTGACCGACAGGTGTTTGTGAAAAGCTCATGTGCTTGTGTGCAAATAGATGCGCGTTTATTCGCTGACTTGCAGGAGGTTAAAACACATGTGTGTTACTGATTGCATCAACGTGCAGTCTGAAAGGTTGAGAGCTTTCCCTGCCAGCTCCGCTGACGCATAGCTCCCACCAGAGAAGCAGCATGGGAGGTAATACGTGACGCAGCAGCTCAAGGCTTGGCATGTTCTGCATTTGGAGACACTGAGGTGGCCTTGATCACATGGATGTCAGGGAGATGAAAACACAAGCCCAGCATTCCCAGTCACTTGAGTCTTCCAAGTAATGTCACTATGCTGAATTTTGACACGAGGTGTTATTTGATGAAGGATTTTGAGCAACTATTTTACTCAAACTGACAAAAAAATTAAAAATTAAAACTTTCGCTACTATTTCCACACATCCATGTTGCACCTTTTAACCAGTGCAGACTCATTTAGACTGGAGGACATTGCAACTTCCTTATGTGTGACCACAAACCTGGTCACATGACAACAGTGGAAACGGCTATATCCGGTTGTCTGCGAGTGCGTCTCCACCGCTGAGCAGCGCAACACACACACACACACACACACACACACAGACTGCGAGCACAAACAACAAAGATGACCCTTGTAAGCTTCCCATTTACACTCATTTCCTCTTCTACTTTTATTCAGCTGTACTTTCCACACAACGGCTTTTCTTAAGCGCCGACACGATGTGAAAGTGAAACTGACAGCTGGACTTTTGTTTTTTTTTTTTTGCATCTTTATACAGTTCACGTAAACAAAGTTAAGGAAAGAAACTGTGGTTACAGACATGCACTCGGTGACAAACGAATGCAAAACATCTTGCAAAAGGAGCGACAGTGCAATTCTTGTTGGGGGAGGTTGAGTTGCAATGCTGGTTTGATGTTGAGGATTACAAAGGTAATCTAGTTATTTAGACCGGAACAGAAGGATGTCAAAAACATTACAACACAACTTTGAAAATTATAACAGAAAAAAATTTTTAATCAAATTACTATAAAGACATATTCATCAATTATTGCAAAACTCTTTCAATGGACAGGCAACTGAGCAAGAGTTATAAAAGGAGTGTTAAAAACAAATAGCAAACACAATAAAAAATATATATAAAAAAGGTCATAGAAAGCTACTTTTAACTTTCACAGAACTTCAATGTTTTGCAAAGTAGACCTGAAATACATCCTGTATAGTGAGCAAAGCAACGTAAACAGCTGACAAAGGACAATGGGCCTCATAAGAACATAACAGAGCTTTCTGCTTTTAAGTCAGATCATCATCACAGAGTTCCAGTAAACTAAACCCTGTTTGATGTCAAAATGTTCTCCAAAACAGGAAAATGGCCCACTGACAGACTGACCACAACCTAGATAAGATAAAACTTACAGCAAGCGTTGTTCTGTGTCACAGAATCAACGTTTTCTTTAAAAACAAAAAAAAGTTTGACTGTAGACATGTGGCTCAGCTCAACAAAATTAGAGGAAGGACAGAAGCATAAAATGACTGATTTCACTCAAGTTGAGCGATGAGAGAACTGGAGGGGATGAAAAAGCTTTGTGCGAAGAGCTGTGCCGAATGGAGTGCTAGTGAGACGGATCACTACATATGTTCCCTACATATGTACGACTGTGAGTGGAGGGGAGCGTGCGAGCAGGAGTCAAGTGTGTATGAGCCATGTGCACGGTGTGTGTGCATGGGAGGAGCTGTCAGGGCCTGATAGAGTGTCTTTACATGACAAGCAGCTGCTGAGGGCTGGGATGCGCGCTGGGCAAAGTGGAAAATAATGAACAGAGAACCGCTGCCAAACACAACAGAATTCATCTTTATTTGCCAGCTGCTGTGTGGCCTTGCATGTGGACAGTTCTAGCATGCGACTGCCACGCCCTTTATACCCTAAATACAAAACATACAAACAAAGTGCCGTGGGAAAGAACAGGTGAGAACGAGGTGGAGCATCATCCCGTCTGCTTGTGTTCACCAAACCACCTTTAAGATCTCAAAACTGATGTGGTGCCTTTGCAGACCTCACCCGTTAGTGCCTCGCTAGAAAGTGGAATTTAAAGCAATTTAAATTCACATTAATTCTTGAGACGCAGAAGCGATTTGCAAGTCAACTCGGCTTAAGAGTCCTGAAGTAAAAAGGCCAGCCAGACAGGCTTACTGAAGAATTGGTGAATAAAAGGGGGAAAAATGTGGAAATCTTCACACAGAAAAAGGAAGAGAGAAAGGGCGGTTAGTGGCCGTTTCCGAGGAGCACTCTCTTCTATCCGTCTCCATGTGACAACGACAGGAATGCTGAGGTCCCAGCTGCGGTGGCTTGTTGGCTTTTAATAAGACCCATCATGTACCATTCATCAAGCAGCCCATGGAATAAAAAGGCCACAGCATCCCAACAATATGTCAAAAGTATAAGCCCTGTTGCACATCATATTTGTTTTAATCTTTATGTCGAGTAGTTTTAATAATGGTAAACATTTGACACAAGATAAGCCATAGACACGGAGGAAATCATATTGTTAAATGGCTCAATGATCTCATACACTGCAAGGAAGTTTGAGGGTCAGACACTGTGCCTCTCAGTGCCTACACCCAGTGGTTGGACTTCCTGAGAGGACTGCTGTTGGGTTTTGTCCCCGTCTGGCCATTCATAGCTTGGGGATGAGAGGAAGAGAGCCAGTGGAAGCTGCACAAACTGTGCATTTGTGAATGTGTGTGTCAAAGTGGTGGGAATCGGATGAGGGGGGGTTGCGTGTGTGGGGGAAGGCGGAGGTTGAGGATTAGGGAATTAGAACTCCAAAAGCAAGAGAGGAGGGGAAGGGGGGGCTTCGTCTTTTGTTTTTTTTCCCCCCCCTCCTCAGCCACCCCCGCCATCCCTTCGGCTCTTTTCTGCCGGGTTCTGCCTGTAGGCTGCAGCTGCGGCCCACCGCTCTGTGCTCTGCATCTCAATGTGCTGCAGCCTCCAGAGAGAGGGTTCCCTGATGCAGGGGTCACCAGTGAGTCCCAGTAACCACCAAGCACTGGCCTAATCAGAAGGCTCATGGCAGGACTGTAAAACTACTGAACCGCCCCATTTGTCTGGTTCACTCTGACCAAATAAGGCAGCCTCAGACGTTCAACTTCAACTTGTATCCAGAAACAGGAACTCCTTCCTTCCTTTCTGTTGCTTTACGTTTTCTTGACAACCAAACTGTTCACATCGCTTTTTCTTTCATACAGATGGATAGAGGGGGGGACTGCAGAGCTAGCAGCATCAACACGTTGAGTTGAAGGACCATCTTCTCCTTTTTCCTCTCTGTCACTAGGGCTGCTGTTGCTAACCCTAACAAGAAAAAAGGAAAAAGAAAAAAAAAAAGCCAGGGGGATGGGGAAGCAATGGAGGCTGCCTCTCTTTCTCACGCTTATAAGAAAGCCCTCACTTCTTCTCCATGGTGAGTGACACCTGCTGATTACCATAGAGACACTGTGGGAAGTTCCCCCTGCCACACTGGGGCTGAGATTTGCCCCTTCTCCCTGGGTAAACAAGCAATCCATGGATTTGTTAACAGGGTTACTTCACGGCAAACAAATAAACACACATTATTTAGAGCAAATTAGTGCCAATGAACTCTCGAGGACCGATGTAAGATCACTCTCTAAAGAGATTAAAAAACCCAGGGGACATCCTCCCCTCCTTTTCAAAAAACAGGCATTTAGCTTAAATTTCTAATCCAAATACATCGATCAACTCTTTGTCCAGATTTAAAACTTGTAAAATGTTATGAATAATAAAATAGACCTATATATTGGTTTTAATGAATCTGTCTTTCCATCTCTTCTCTAAAGTGGAGATTTGTGCTACATGATTGATGTCAGAGACTGGAAGCTTTTTTGCCAGTCCATAGTAGCTTCTGCCATAGGTTTGAATTGTCAACAGGGTCATTATACCAAAACAGTGTGAAGCAGGGATGTATGAGAGAACTGAGAAGAGATGAGGCTGTTGGGGTGGGCTAGATGAGTAGAACAGGAAAACTATGAGACTAAGAAAAGAAGAAAAAAAAAAAACCAGAAATGAAGACAACATAAAAAATAAAACAGAAGAGCACCGCTGAGTACCACAGTTGGGACAAGCAGGCGGACTCTACACAGAAAAGTAAGCACACAGCAGGTTTGCCACGAGAGAAGGCAAATGGTGGAGGTGCCATCTCCCGCCGCCTCCTGGTTTTACCAGCGAGCCTGCCCGCCAGCAGCTGCACCCCCATAATTTACTTCTCTCCACCACATTTAGCAGGAAGACTGCTTCCCATTACCCAGAGCAGGGGGTCTGCGCTGACGGCCAGAAGCCCAGCCTGCCAGAGCGCTGGCATCCTGGTGCGACACCCTCTGCTGCTGGACCCTGCCTATGGGGGTTCAACTCCCCGATCAGTCACTGTGGCTTTTACTGCTGGTGGTTAACTGGGTTGAATAAAATCACGCTTAAACAAAGTTAGGGTTATCGGCTTTAAAGCTATTCAAAAAAATATGGGAGCGGTATTCCAAGCCAAGCTGTTATTTTCATGAACCTATTAAATAACTTGCTATCACTAAACTGTATCAAACTTTAAACAGATGCTATAATTAAATTGATGTTCGTACCATTTTGGGGGTGGATTAACTCAGAACTCAAAAGCATCAATTTGATTTTTCATAGGTTAAAACACCACCATGGATCTACATCAATTTGTCATTTTTCAAACACTCATGCCATTTAATTTGATCACAAAATGGAACAAGCTTTGATCTTTCGCACATCAAATTTCTCTCGGTTTTTCAAAATTCTCATGCTACACGCTCGGTTATCAGCAGTTTGATAATAGCTGTAAACAGCAAAGTCTGTGAATGTGGTCGTCAACGCAAGCTGTTGATGTTAAAAAAAAAAAATAAAAAAATTGCAGATGATCTTGAAACACTAAAGTTTGTGGGGAAAAAATACCTTTGATCAAAATAGTTTTATTTAAGCTTTCCTAATTTGGATTATGCCACTAATCCTGACTATTTCCATATGTTTTAAACAAGAATGAAGAATAAAACAAAGTACCAGCAATCCAACATCTCATAGTTTCTATAAAATTTGAAAAAGACAGAGGCTGAGTTAAAATCTATAAGAATGCTGGAGACTAAAACCCTGTTCAAACTAAAATAATTTTAGACCTTTAATTTCTAAGCATTTTTTTTCTAAAATAAAAAATACATTGATAAAGCAACGATCAATTCCTATAATTTCTTTTTAGAGGGAACTTGAGGTGATATACAGTTTTATCAACCTTACTGTTAAACACCGCTAAGCCTGTACACAATTTTTATTTAGTTTAGTTCAGCAACTCATTTTAAAATAAAATGTGTGTTCATCTCTTTTTAAATAAACTGTTCTTTTTTCCTTCTAATTGGTGTTTGCACTCTAAAGTAAACACCACCCAGAAATCAACTTGGTTGTTGGGGTTGAGCCAAGTGTCCTGAAAATCCTAAAGTCTTGGCTCCTGGTCCGTTTCTATAAACACTGGAAGATACCCTGAGCTGTTATCCAACTGCATTATGCAGCTTATCCTAAAGTCCGTGTTCTCACCTACAAAGAGGACTACAGCTTTTAAATAAATGCAGACATGGTGTTGATCAGAGGTCAAAACCAAACTGGTCGTAGAGGTTAGGTTGTGGATCAGTTAATATCCTCTGATCTTGTAAACTGTTGTAAACATAAACTCTGATTCTACTGTGTTAAACAGAGGTTGATGCAGTGCAGAGCTTAGTCATCATTCTCTGGTGTTCTCACAGCCAAAAAACTAAGCTTGTTTATCTGGTACACCTCACCACGAAGGTATCAGGAAGTAGTGAACACCAGAGCCTGGAGCTGATTTATATATACCTATTTGTCATACAAGATCAGAGGATATTAAACTGATCCACAACCTAACCTCTACACCCAATATGGGCTTATGCACTCAGCTAGATGGCACTAGAGTTGGGGAAAATCGTATCATGTGTAATTAATCATCAGAAAAACTATCAAATAATATTTGCCACTTTGCAATTACTGCAATTAGTGCCATGTGACGATAACGTATTTTTGTGGGCAACACTATTAGACACACATGAGCTGAATGGTAAAGGCAGCGTAGAGCAACTAACGCTAAAGGCCCTAACATACTCGGGTGTACTTCGCTCCGTAGAGGTTCCCGCAGACTCGAGGTGGACGTCCTCCGGACAGGTCGGCGCAGAGATCAGTTTTTTATGACCCCGGTGTCGCACAATAAACTGTTCACATCAAACTGTTCTGGATGCGACACCAAGCAGATAAAATTGAGAATCTGTGTCATTTGTGGATGAAATGGAGTCTTTTGTAGAGCGTCTCACAGAGGAGATTAGAAAACATAAAAGCTTTATGACACATCAATGCAGGAATATAAGGACTTTCAGCGAGCAATAAATTTGTGGGAGGAAATAGCCAATATCCTCAATATGGTAAGTTATTTTCTTTTGTTGTTTTAAAGCTAAAATGCAAACCATCTATTCCTCCTCGTCCTTGACGGCTTGAATGAAATTGAAAAAAAATTAAGGAATTTGTCAGGCGATCAGTATGCTCCAGTAAGAAGTCTCAAACGTCCACGGACTCACGGACTGTACACAGTATGCCCGAGTATGTGGGGGGCCTTAACCCTACAAATTTGTTATCACCCGAAATATTGACATAAACCGGAGTACCAGGAAAGCCAGAAAATGTGGAACAAAGCCACAACATTGGCCACATGGAAGTGCAATTGTTGTCTATTGTTCATCATTGTTATTGGCTAAATGCCACAATTATTCAAGATTCTTTTGCCAATATTGCCCAACCCTAGATGGCACAAAGTTTCCCACCATAATATAGGGCAGACATGTCCAACTCCGGTCCTCAAGGGCCGGTTTCCTGCAAGTTTTAGATTTGTCCCTGCTTCAACACGGCTGATTCAAATAGATGATTTACCTTCTCCGTTTGCCATCAAAGTCTGCAGAGACCCACTAATTAAACACTCCTTAGATTCAGCTGTGTTGAAGCAGGGCAGCACCTAAAACATGCAGGACACCGGCCCTTGAGGACTGACTTTGGACACCACTGATAAAGGTTTAACAACACCTATAGTCAATTCTGTCTAACATCTAAATAATTTTTAGATGAATAAAAAAATAGGTACCAGTAAATTTTTATTGTTTTTTAAATTGTAATAAGAGTTATTTGCAACAGCTTTTTAAAATCCATGTATTTTCATTGAAGCCAAATTTATTACAGGAAGTATATCGTACTGATATGATACATAAATCCATACAAAAACATTAAAAGAAACTAAGAGCCCAGATCTGTACATCTGGGCCCAGTTTGCTTGTTTGTCTATTTGTAAGCTATGAAAACTTAAAAGAAACTTTAAGATTGTTAGCAGTCCTAAATTTAAACATAGTAATCAAGCATTCAAAAAGGAAAAAAAGAAAGCCTTTTGAGTTTTATTTTGAAAATCCCTCACTTTTGAAGTGAATACTTTGGCCAAATTTGGTGAAAAACGCTTCTAGTGCAGCAATATGCCTGTGTGAGTGTTGGTGCGGAGCAGCAGCGCGTGGCCACTGACAGCCATAATGAGGGGATGTGTAGGAGCCTGGCTGAGCCCAACAATAAATCTGTCAGAAATTTAAGGATGAGAAGTCTTGAGACAGTCAGCAGCACAGGATCACAACATATTTCTTAATCAGATGGAGTTGCTTCTTGGAATAAAAGAAAACTCTGCATTCCCTTACTGAGATATTACATTATAAACTGTTACCATTGTGAAAAAATGTTGGCCGAACTGTTGCAGGTCTGCTCACCAGATGCACAGACATTCATAAGATCAAACAATACGTTACATTTTCTGCGTCTTGTTCTCCTGCCCCCACCTTCTCCTCCCTCTGTGTCTCATGAAGTGTTCTGGACCACCAACAAGGTTTTGCTTGGAGGAGCACGTCATGGGTGTCCTTCAACCGCATGACCAGCAAAAGAGGCCAATCAGCTGATGAACTGCAAACCAGACCACAAGAAGGTCTCTGTGGCACGTAGCGCACAACATCCACCGACTCTCCCCAGGCTGACTGGGTCACTGAACAATGTTCTAGGGACTTTAGAAAAGATGCTGTTTAACTTCTGTCCCTTTTATTTTCCCTTCGCCACCTCTGCTGGTGTGTTTTCAACTTCCCCTCCCCGTTTCAAGCCAGCCCTCCTCTCAGGAGATGGAGCCAGCTGAGCGTGTTACCCAAATCCAACAGTTGTTGTGGACTTCGTTAGCCTAACGAGGGGGACGGCTCTTTATACTTGTCAGGGAGCAAATGAGTCAAACAAACAAGGGCCAGGGAAGAGGCGAGGACAAGCAAGTGCTGTTAAGCTTCACTGCGTTTTTGGCCACGGAGCCTCGCTGGAAACTAGGGAACCCACAATCTGCCTCTTTGATGTCTGATGATACTCTGGCTTTGATGAAAACTTTGGGGGGGGGGGGGGGGGAAAAAAAAAAAAAAAAAATTTATT
>JARVJO010000173.1:9480556-9516724 GCA_031762555.1 Cynodonichthys magdalenae | reverse complement strand
GTGATGTCAGAGCAGCTGACTCCACAGCTTGCAGTGTAATTAGCAAACAGAGCACCAGTTTACTCACTCTGCAAGCTCGTATTTTTTTTTATTTTTTTTTTCACTTGAGTCCTCCTCTCCGCCTCCTGGACTATCACTCCCTGTCCGGTTCTGCTTGTCCTGTAAACAGCGCTGTTTGTGTGTGTGTGTGTTTGGAGAGGCGCCGGTGCGTCACTTTAGGACACAAGCGCATGAAATACTTGGGAATAATTTGGAAAAGTGGGCTCTATTTACGCCGCGATACATGGGTGAGTGAGCGCAACGTGCCCTGATGTCTCCAATAATTAAGTTGGATAAAGTTGACAGACAAATTCATTTTCCTGCGTTAAGTTCTTAAGATGCCAATGATTATTTAAACTCTTATTTAAAAGTGTGGGTTTCTTGTCCCTTTTTAGGCCATTTGCCTCACATCTTCCTGCTTTTGGTCACTTTGGTGCATCTGACGCTGTGCTCTGCCCTCTAAATGCTGCCTCATTTGCTTTATCCAGTATCCTGTTTTTCCTGTTTCCCATCAGGTTATGAAGGAAGAATGGAGTTCCCAGACCATAGCCGCCAGTTGCTGCAGTGTCTGAGTCAGCAGCGTCACCAAGGTTTCCTCTGTGACTGCACTGTTCTTGTCGGGCAGGCTCGATTCAAAGCGCACAGAGCCGTGCTGGCCTCCTGCAGCATGTACTTCCATCTCTTCTACAGGGACCAGCTAGACAAAAGGGACGTTGTGCATCTCAACAGTGACATTGTAACAGCCCCGGCTTTCAGTCTGCTCCTTGAATTTATGTATGAGGGGAAGTTGGAATTCAGCACTCTGCCTGTGGAGGATGTCCTGGCAGCAGCCAGTTACCTCCACATGTACGATATCGTGAAAGTGTGCAAAGGCAAGCTCAAAGATAAGGAACTCTCCTCGCTGGATGAAAAGATTGGAGAGGGCCTGGGACTCAGCTGTCTGGACAGGGAAAATTCCTCGGATGGCGAGCTGCACAGTAAGCAGCTCATTCAGCGGCTGCCCCAGGGGCTTCACAGGGCCCCCCCTGCAGAAGAGTTTGACATGGACAAAAGTGAAGTCAGGCTGGCTGTCACAGATTGTGATAGGTCCACGCAGAGCAGGCAGAAGGCGAACGGTCACTCTGGCAGGTCCCCGGACCTTGTAGGTGTCAATTATGTGTCAGCAGAGGCCGAGCCCCGCGTCCAAACAGCTGGAAAAACAAAAGCTGATGTCAGTAGTTCCACCGTATTGCTGTCCCAGAGGTCCCGGGCTTCAGATGACATGGACTGTGCACTGGATTTGTCTTTCAAGCCTCTGTCTAGCAGAGATCCCTTACACCCCTCCTATGTCTCGGGACAGCTGGCCCTCGACAGCCAGCAGCAGGGCACTGAGCCACTTGTTAAAGACGAACACGACTTGCTGTCAGAGCAGGAGGACAGTGAGCCGATGAGCCCTGAGAGCCAGCGCTTTGGGAATAGTGCCAGGAGCTCAGTGGTGACAGGGTTCGCTGCCCTCTTCCCAGGCAACAACGGCGCTACAGCCACCCTGCTCTCCCAGGAGGAGGACCTGATGGACGGGGAGGGGGAGGCCTGCAGGAGGAGGGAGGGCGCTCCAGGCAGGGAGCTAGACGGGAGGGGCAGACTGCTGGGGGACAGCGAGGAGGAGGAGGAGGACGACCTGGCCTCTTCAGACATCTCCACCTCCAGCGGGGTGCTCCTGCCCCCGGGCCAACAGGTGTGCATCTGCCCCCTCTGCAGCAAAGTCTTCCCCAGCCCCCACGTGCTGCAGCTGCACCTCAGCTCACACTTCCGAGAGAAGGACGGCGCCCGCTCCAAGCTGTCCCCCGACGGCTCGGTCCCCACCTGCATGCAGTGCAACAAGACCTTCTCCTGCATGTACACGCTCAAGCGCCACGAGCGCACGCACTCGGGCGAAAAGCCCTTCACCTGCGGCCAGTGCGGCAAGAGCTTCCAGTACTCGCATAACTTGAGTCGGCACGCCGTGGTTCACACGCGCGAGAAGCCGCACGCCTGTAAGTGGTGCGAGCGGCGCTTCACTCAGTCCGGTGACCTCTACCGCCACATCAGGAAGTTTCACTGTGGCCTTGTCAAGACTCTCGCCATCGGATAGAACCCCTCTCACCAGTGCCATGAGATAGAATGTCTTTTCATACACTGAACACTACTACTGATCTACTTTCACTGTTCGTACACACGTGGGCTGTTGGTTTGGAGGCATTTTCTTTTTGACTTTTACCCCATGAGGCATTTCTCCAGTTGAAAGATGTAGCAAATGTAAAAACTGGAGCTGTTTTCTGTGCTGGACTGAGTCAGGTAGATGGAGGAAGCTCCTGATGAATCCTGGTCGCTGAAGGTTAACAAATCAGATGATGCACTTGATTGTTTCTGTCTTGTACTGTCAGTTTGTTGAGATTATTCAAGGGGTCTTTTTTTTTTCTTTGTGGCAGAAAAAGAGCATATTAAGTTCAAATGGTTTGGGTGAAAGCTAATGCTTATACACAATCATCAGAGAAACGTTTATTTGTGCACATGGGAGATCAGAACCGTCCGCAAGTAGCAATATGTGATTATTTTCTCAACACCTACAGTAACTTTTACTATTTATTTTGGGGATTAGTTTAGCTTTATTTAATCATCAAGAAGCAGAAAAAAAACTAATGAAGTTTGACTACTGGAAGTATGGTTTTTACTGTTTTTATGTGAGTATAATCTTTTTTTAATGAAGTTTTTATGTTTTGTTACGAGAAGCAAGCAGACCATCATATCCTTTTTTTCCTGCTTATAGAGCTTTCAAGATGAGTGAGTGAATGTGCACATCTTGATGGATTAGCCTTCTATTGTTTGCCACTTTAAAAGAAGTTGTACTGACAAATAGAAAGTAGTTAAAAACTAATGTCTTCAACACTGCTGCCTAATGAAACCCTTGATGCTTAGTGTACTTACTAAAATAATATCGCCATGTTTTTTTTCCCTTTTAATTTTACTGTTATGCTTTGAAAACAAACAAAACAAATTAAGTTACACTCCACATGCCAGGTTTTATAAGATTTTCTACTTTTGAATCAGTCCATGAAGGCTTACGGTTAAATAAGTTGAGTTCACGTTAAAGGAAAGTTATTGATTCATTTGGATTAAAAGCAAATGTTTGCTGGTAAATTACCTTGTTATTTCCTGGTATAACACGAAAGATGCACTGATTGTGTTCTTGAGAAACCCTCGACCTGCTTGAAGTGGTATCAGAACATCAGAGTTTTGCCGTTTTTACTCTAAATCAGCTGATCTTTTTGTTCTTGTAATCAACATTTTTTTCACATCGCTGTATGCGTGGAAGTTACTACTGACGAAGCCTTCGTTTCCTTATGGCAGGAAATGCTTCATGTTCAATGTAGATATAAACTAAGGTCGTAGAACTAAAAGTTTGCAACATTTGTCTAATCTGTCCTGAGAAGACTTGATCAGATTTTATTTATTAGTTGGATTCTGTTCGGGGTGTACTGTAGGTCTGTTTTCTCTTTAAGCTTGAAAGTCATTTTGTCTTTTCTAGCAATCCTGGTACTCATTAACCGGTGTTGGGGCTGTCCGTTTTCTCTGTGCAAATCAAGTTACTGTAATTGTATTTTAATATATTGTTTAGAAACCTCGACAGAGTATTCAAGACTTTTTTTTAAACATAGAGAAGCACTTGTTTTTGGCATGCGTATAGTTTCAACACTATTGTCTAGGCTGCTATTTCTTACTTATTTGTGTATTTAATGTAAATATATATTATATTTATCATGTGGTGGGGTGGGGTGGGGGGGTGTTGTTTTTCCATGTTAAGTGTGGTTGAGAGAGTCGGGCGGCTCCAGTCTCTTAGTGTCTTCCTTTTTTTTTTTCTAAAAAGAAAAATCTTTATTCGACTCCGCCTCACTACAAATCAGAGCGTTTTAAAAGACAAAACAAAACAGGAAGCAGTTGTTCACAAGCGCAGCTTCTCCGATACAACTACCTAAAGAAACGAGACAATACGTGCATTGTCCTCCCCCCCCTTTTTCACTCCCCACCTCTCAAAGTTTCAGGTAGTTCTCAAGGTATCTTTGTGTATCTCCCGCCTCGCTGAGAGGAGAAAAGGCACTTCGAGGCTCTCTGTGCACTTTTCTGTGTTGAATGAAGCTACCTGGAATGTGAGAAATGTATTTGTTTGGAAGCAGTTTTCCTAAATGAGAAAGTGTCCACCTCAGCATTTCTTTTGGTCATGAAGACATCTGTTCAGGAAGAAAAACTAAAATTTGATGCGATTATTTTTTTTAAAGAGTTTTTTTTTTTTTTGTTGTTTTTGTTTTCCTCGAGGAGACCAAGTATAAAGATGGAGTCTTCCTGACCTGAAGTTGGCATAAAAACACTCCCAGTTGAATCCGTTTCACACAAAGCTGTTGACTTGTGCTGTTAATTTGAGTCAGAGCACAAAGGAATGTAGTTTATATCAGTTAGTGTTTTGAAGGAACATTTCTATGTGGTGCAGATCTGTAATGTACATGTGTACAGCGGTAGAAAAACTAACGTGTAAAGAATTGTCTTGTTTTTTTATTTATACCTCCAGGATGGTCACCGAATGTGCCTTGTAGACACACAAAGGGGTGTTGCATCTGGAAAAAGACCTTTATTTTCAACATTGTTTTGTTTTTGTTTGTTTGTTTGCATCACAACAGCAGTGGCCTGCTGATGAAAATGAAAATAACAATTTTATGTTTGTTTTTTCCAATCATATCAAAAATATTAAGATACTTTTAGATTACGTTGAAGGTTTGAAACGGATGTGAATAAAAATGTTCTGGTTTTGTTTCACTGAATTTTTTTTTGTTTTTTTATTTTTTTTTTAAAGCCAACACTACTGGGAACTAACAATCTGTTCCTTTTCTACTCTTTTTTTTTTTTTTTTTCTTTCTTTCTTTAATGTGAAACGCTGAGATTCTGATTGTCAACTTGAGGGCTTTGTTTGCCCAGCTCATGCTGTATGATCCTGAAAAAAAAAAATACTGTTCTGTTACTGGAATTTTGTCTTCTGCAGGTCACAACTGTGAAATAATTGTGTATAATCATGAAAAATATTTATTAATGCTTCTTGTGCAACATTTTGACTCTCGGTTTTAATTTGATTTGAAAAAAAAAAAAAAGCCTTCACGTCAAACCTTTTTAATAGACTTTTTAGAAGTGCCATTAGAATTTAATATAATTTTTTTAATCAGAAAAAAGTTCTATTTTATAGTAATCAGATGCTTCAGTGTTAGTGGTGTAGAGATTAGAGGACAATCTTCAGGCAGAATTGGCATTGCTTAGATAATGAGACAGTTTTACTTTTTGATCTATAAATGTACTTTTTATTTACTTCCTTGTTTTGCGCTTTTGGAGTGTGCTTGTGTGTGTGTGTGCTGTGAAAATGTGACAATCTTGATTTAGGTCTTTTATTGAGATGATGCATAGAATTAAATGGAACAACTTTCCTCCGTTTGTCTGGCACTCATTTATTTACCATTCCTCTTTTCTAAGCAGTTTCAGACCAGTTTGTCAGAAAAAAACATGCAGCACAGACTTGGTTGAGAAATAATAATAATAATAATAAGAAGAAGGCTGAGACAGTTGAATGTGTTGCAGAGGAGACAAACAGCAAATACAACCAGGCAGTCACTGTAAGCAGTGTGGTAATGTGTACATAGACAACAGAATGTGAAAAAACATCTGAAACTATAAACTAAACTCAAGGACGGAGCTCCTGACCTGTCTCCAACAGAGGATATACCCTAAATAACAACAATCACCCACCACAGAAAGGTGAAGGATGAAAATGTTTTTCTAGCATCTGTGCGTCTGTCAACAAAATATCTCATGAACCAGTGGAAGGTTTTAATGAAACTTATTAGCAGTTAATCTACGACCAATTTACTCAACTCAGTTTAAGATGGCTACCACAGCTTATGACCTTAAATAACACAAAAATAGCTATAACTCAGTCAATTATACGGATACTGACGTAAGATGTGGTATGGTACAGCTGAGACTGATCCCCAACAAATACTCCAACACTACAAAAAATATCCATCTGACCAAGTCTTACAATCTTAAATCCAGTCAAAAAGTATTTTGTTCCTGTGTTGAGACTGATATACGGAGCAGAATTAATATTGGCCTGCAAAATATTTCTCTTTTTTCAAGAAGTCGTATCAAGTGCAATTGTCTTACTGCACTGGCAGATTATTTCACTTAATTTGATAAGATTCAGACTATAATCTATTTTTCCCTCTTATTTTTAAGGGACGATGCAATTACCGTAGCATTAGTGCTGCAAATTAGCTCACGCTATAAGCACCATGATACAGGCATGGGACTGCTGTTTTATTCAGTTTGTCTGTTATTGTGCGTCTGTCCCTATTAAATAAACTTCATAAATGAATCGATTTACAATTGATTATAACTGCTTAAAATATAAATGATTAATTTTTTTAAATGAATCGATTTCATTGTTATTGTATAACAGTAAGTTATGTCTTTAAGACAAATTCAGTTTGATACTTTTTGTCACAAAAGGACATTTTTATTTATTTTAAAGTTATATTTCATCACTAAGACAACAGAGAGTTACATTTTGATACAAGATATTAAAAGAAACGAAACATTTGGTTATAAAATGGCTACAGTTCATTTTGTTTAAATAAAAAACCAAAACAAAAAAACAAATCAAAAATAATCGTAATCGTGAATTTAAAATCGAATCGGGGCTTGAGTGAATCATTATATCCCTATTATTTTTAGATGGATAAATGTTGCAGTGAAGGGCTCCTGAGACTGGGTCAACACTTTTTCTTTCAGAAAGTAATCAATTTACATTTAGAACTACGGGTGCACCAACTCCAGTTTTCACCAATTATTAAAACGTCTGACCTGCCAACTTCAATTTTGGCCGATACTGATTTTTAAAATAACCGACGGTGTCGGGTTGTGTAAGGTCACAATACAGCTTCATCTTATTTTATTGAAAAACATTGAACATCAAACTTGTTTTAACTGGACATTAGATAATGCTCACAGCAGAGCAAAAGGGGACAGTGGCTGATTTTCAGATCTTTGTGGAGGTAGATGAAAAGCTGATCTTTTCCTTTGATTTTTTGTAAATATCGGCCAATCTCCCAAAATAAAGAAAGTTTTTTGGAGCCAACCCAATTCAAGATGGCCAACACAGCTAATCGAACTTAACCAATCTGAAAATGGCTCAAGTTTCAAAAATATTAAGCTAATATTGGATGTGGTAGTAGCTGAGAGTCCTTAACAAACATACTCTGAAAGTGACATCACATGAGATTTTCCATGTTATTTTGAAGGGTTGCCTAAAATTGGTACAACTGAGTATTTTCTCAACTAATATTTAGTTTAAAACTTTGACATGAAAGGCAGTGAGTAATATGGATTAGTAATCTTAGAGTTTTTCATTTTTACCAGATTTATTTAGCCCGAGCAGACGACACGTTACTTGCACGTTAACACACACACAGACCAAATGTGTGTCTAATTGAGGAGCTTCATGCCAATTCACTGGACATTTTCAATAGCAAAGACTTTTAATTATTTCCCCGCTGCACCATGAAAGAAATCCAGCTGCTTTGCTACGTGATCCCAATCGGGATGTGCTCTGGTTCCCACCACCCTCCCCCAAATCCCAGCTCACCCACTCTGGGAACGCCATGTTATAGACGAGGGCACCATCCAGCCCCCCTCTCAAACCATGGGCCCCCCAAACCTCAGCCTCATCCCACCACTCCATTGTGTGCGTTGGTAGTAGCTCAACCAGGCTATTGTCTGGCCCAGCTCCCCACAGCACGTACTTTTATGCACAAACAGACGACACGGCGGCGCTGGCTGGGCAGCTCCAATATAAAGAAAACAATGTCCTCCCAAGATCATTCAGAGCCACGCCGAACAGCCCCAGCCGGCTTATAACACTGTAAATAAGGGCCCTCCTCGGTGCTGCAGACACGTCTCACTGTAAACAGCAGCGGGCCTCGGAGGGCTCCCTGTCACCTGCATCTCACATCTGCTTCATGTGGGACTAAAACTAAGTGGTGTGTGCGCGAGTGTGTGTATTTGTGTGCTTCTTATGAAGCAACACATTCACATGGAAAGCAGGGGCCATGTGATAGGGCTTAGCTGCAGGGTGACGAGCCGGGATATGTTCAGTATTAAAACATTCTTCTCTCAGGCTCAAAGCCAGGCTCGTTTGGCACCGAGGGCTTTTTGTGTGTGTATGTATACATATGAGTGTGTGTGAGTGTTTAGAGGTACTTGAGAGAAGTTGAGAGGAAAGTTGTAAGTGTCCAGCACCTCAACAAGGCCAGCGGTGGGAGCCCTTGACCTCTGCAGGGACGGCCTGCCAGGGACAGCTGGTGTGGCCCGTGTTTATTTATTTATTTCTTAACAAAAGACAGGTGGTCACACTTGAAAAGGGCACACAAACACGTCCACACTTGGGCACAGACAATAAACACACACACACACATATGCAAGGGTACTTCTTCTGCCCCCCGCCCTCCTCTTACACATGCATATTCTTATCATCCAATTAGTTTTCGGAGGAGCCATTATTTTGACTTTCAGAAAATCTATATCCTTAAGAAGAAATTTGAACTTATTTTCAAATAAATTGAATACGTCTGACTTGAGTTTTTAAGAGAGGCACACTTGAAAAACGATTTACAATTTAAATATACCTAACATTTCTTTGAAGGAATGCTAGGGTCTGTTAAGAGGAACAGAGTTACAGCTGTTGTCCATGATCTGATGCAACATTGTGGGATCTCAGACAACTCAGCTGCTACAAAAAAAGTTTCTCAAAGTCAACTTTCTGTGGTGTCCATCTTGAACTAACCGGCTGCAGATGTCCATCCACTAATTACGTTTCCGTTCAGGTTCATGAAATATTTTGCTAACGAACAGACAAAAACATTATTGACTTTATGTGATAATTGGTTCAAATGCATAAATCTTTATCAGTTAGCGTTCTCTCACGCTGCATTTGCCTTTTTTGGCCTGGCTCGCCCTGACAGCGCCAAGACAGCGTGTCCTTGGTCCACTGTACAGCTGTCACTTACTCACTCTCGTTCACGCATATTTATAGCAGCAGCATCACTCGCTTTGACGCTCGCCACACTCAGACCACAGCTGGTACCCTAAAGAATGGGCCAAAGACAAAGCCACGTGCTCCTGCTGGCTGAGTGCAGTTGGTGCTGTCTGCTGTGAGCGGTGGTGGTGTGTGTGTGTGTGTGTGTTGGGGGGGGTCTATGTGGCCCCCACCTCCTCTCAGCTATACATGCATCAAAGAGTAGATGGAGTCTTCCCATAGCAAGGAAACACGGTGACCTTTTGGCCCACTTGGTGCCGTGGATGAAGATGTGCTGAAAACTTTAACAGCTGCAGTGTTCTTTCAAAAGTATAAGAAGTTAGCATGGTGGAACTAGAAATACTATGTTTTGTGTAAAAACAGTGTTAATGCTGAGCGACTGCTGAAGTGTCCTGAATAAGCTGAAACTTGTTTGTTAAAAAAAGAACACTAGCCAAAAGTAGCCAAAAACTAGCTAAAAGATATTAGTAAAAACAAAACAAGCTAGCTAGAAAGTAAAAGTAGCAAAACAGTAGGTAAGAACAGCAAAAAATAGAACGATAGCAAAAAGCTAAAAGTAAAAAAGGCTAACTAAAAAGTAAAAGAACTGTAGCTAAAAGTAGAAAAAACTTGCTAACCTAAACGTAGCAAATGGCTAGCTCAAACCGAAAAATAGCTGAACTGTAGCTAAAAACTAAAAGGCCAGCTAAAAACAAACTTTGGCCTAAGTAAAAGCTAAAGTAGCAAAAGGCTAGCTCAAAGAAGAATGATAGCAAAAAGTAGAAAGAGGCTAATTAAAGCCTAAAAGTAGCCAAATGGAATCTAAAAACAAGTCTGAAGCAGATTTAAAGAGAATGTATGAAGGAATTAAATAACTCAATGTACTTCAATGAGGAAACATCTGTAATTAAAGTGAAATATTTTGAAAAAAAAAAAAAACTAAATTACAAAATCAAATAATTGCACCCATCTCCTGCATGAGCTCAAAGTTTTGTTATATGGTGACTAAAATAGAACAAATTATGTAGAAGGGTTAAACTGAAAAATATACACAGAAAATGAAAAAAAGGAAACCAGTAGATGCTGACTCAGCACAGTTAAGATGTAAAGGGGACATATATCAGTTTTAGCTTAACAGATTTTTATTTTTTTGCATGTTCAGTTCAATGCAGCTTCAAAATTTGATGTCATCCTTTCAAGTTCATCCGAGTTCCTTAAAGTCTTATCAAGAAGTGTGCAGACAACTTGACGCCTGGCTCACCAGCAGCTGTCTGCTCACTCAGCCAGAAATCAAGCGGTGCCCTCGGACACCAGCCGCAAGAGCTCCCCAAAGACCGGAGCCACAACTGGCCCTCTGCGCGAGTGATGTGACTCCGCAGCTCACAGGGACATTTGCAGTAAGCTCTGTGAAACGCACTCATCCAGGCCAGTATCCACTATATATAGTCATGAGACTCGTTTTAAAGTGCCACAGAGAATTACATTTTTTTAAAAGCGTATATCTGACCCTGAAACAGACCGTCACCACTGACGAACAGCAGCAAACATGAAGACATGATTACACCACAAGGTCGTGTCCAGCAGGGATAACTGTAGCCAAACTGTCTGCTTCAACCTCTGCCTGGTTCAATAAATACATTTGATAAATACTCGAGGTCAGTCCAGATGAGCAGGACAGGAATTTAATTATCATTCTCAAACCGAGACTAAACTCAAGACACTTTTGGCTAAAAGGTTGAAGCCGTTTCTCTTGAGAAAAAGCGAGACCAATTTGCTCAACCACACACACAAAAAAAAAAAAAAAGAGAAGTCCGGATGCCAAATGTGATAACAACCTGTTATCTCACTACCAATAAGTGATGAAGTGTGCTGCCACCTGCTGCTGTTTCACCCTAGAACAACAAAGTAACTGAGCTTCCGAGTCTAATTTTTTATATACAATATAGAAAACGATAACTAAATACACTAAAAAGAAAACTGCGTGCAAAAGAGTTCAAGTTTATTTCAGTTCATTTTTGGAATAAATGTATATACAAGAATCTGACTCATAAAAAACAAGGATAAAATGTAGTTTTTGCAATATCTCATACAAGGCAACTATACAAGCATAAACTCCAGTTCTTTTTGAGGGTCCTTTTTTTTTTTTTACGTCGAACAGCTGCAGCACAGTACTTCATCGTATCGCCCGCTGTAACTGTGGAACAAAGAAAAAACATGTTAAATATCTAGAAATAATTGTTTTTTCTATTCAAACAGCATCATATATGACAGCACCACATCTCACACTCAGTGAGTTTGGTTTAACCAGATGTGGACAAAAGAGCAGGGTGGATAAAACCACAAAAACAAACATTTTTTTCAACTTACAAGATCTCACTTTATTTTGACATTAATTTATAAAATCCTTACATTAAAAAATTTTGAAGTATTGAAGCTTTATCTACATTAGTCCTGCTGTTCAAAGCCAGTGCTAAAATTAATAAGAAAAATAACATAACACTGAACTAAAACACTTTGGGCAAATAGAAAAGCACTTATTAGTTCAAGTAAAATTGATATTAACTAAAAGTAAAATCCTAGGCTGAGATAAAGTGTGAGGTGATAAAACATCAAACTGCTGTGTGTATCTTTGTCTCCCCCTTCTGGCAGTAAATATAATTACACAGAACCAATGAATCCTTGTTTTAATGTGACACCAGAACTTACTGAACCTCTTTAATGCTTCTCGCATACTTCTAGTTATTTTTTCCTCTTCTGTGCAACTTTTACAAAACTACTGACTGCTAAATTTAAAATTTGTAAACTTAAAAATCCTAAAAATCAACATTTACTTCGTCCTAAATAGTTTAAATGTGTTAATTATATTTTAAAAATGCCAACATGCAAATTCCTGATATCTCTTTTACTTATGTGAAATCAGAGACTTATGATTAGTTATGCAAACATTAAATGTCTGGAGAATCTTGTACACAACAGATCACTGTTTAAAACCCACTTGTAAGCTAGATATGCTGTTGAAATAAACATTAATTTAACTTATTTGCTTGCACCTTGTTTGTAAATTAATGTCCATCTATTCAAGTATTCAAAAGGATACAAATAAAAGTACACAGATGTATAACTTGACCTTCAATCAATGCAAAGATAGTTAATTAGAACAAGTGGCTCTTGTGAATAAGATTACCTGTCTAAATAAAAAAAGTACATGGAATGGAGAAAGAGTTTGTCAGAAGTCCCAAAATGTGACTTACTCTATGATGGTGCAGACAGAGCAGCAGAGGCTCGAGCAGCTGGAACAGTGTCGGGTACAAGAGGAGCAGACTAGCCTGTCACACTGGGAACACGGTGTCCTGGAGCCCTGGTTTTTCTGACACACACAGCAGCATGTGGGAGCCACCTGTGCACCTAAGAAAAAAAATGAAAAGATATATTCAGAAAACTTCAGTAAAGTAGCAAAACTATAAAGTAAACAAAAAACGTATGCAAACGTGATGAGCCTGACATCTGCTGGTAAAAGCAAATGTGTAACGGAGCACATGGGTTTGGTTTTGTAAAAAACATTTTCCTGGGCACGTATTTATCAAACTTCTTAGAGGGGAACTTTATACGTAAGTGCTTAGAATTTCTGAAATTTACTCTTACTTTCAGACTTAAGTGTAAATGCCAGTTATCAAATTTCTGAAGGCTAAGAATCACTCTTACTCTCCCGGATATTTAAGACAGCTCTAGAGTTCTCTCAGAGCTCTGTGATTGACTGAGAAGACAGAAATCACAGCTGTTCTCAAGTATTTGCTGCAACACCTCAGAAACTGCACGGGGTGCCAAAAATTTTTTTTCTTCTTTACAAACTTCCATTCTTAACGGCATTCTTAAGAGTAATTCTAAGAAGTTTGATCAACGCAAGCCCTGATTATTTATAAAAGGCAAAAAATGGTCAATTTGCATAACTCAAAATGTCATGTGTAGCAGCAAACTTTAAAGTAGAGTTTTTAAAATATTTATATCTGCTAAATAAATTAAAAACCAACATAATTGAATTTGCTTTACAATTACAGCTGCTTTGTTTGCTAGTTTTAAATCTAGCTTTCTTTCTCTACAGCACTTGTTCCTAAAGCTGGGGTCACGAAACATCAAGGTGGTGTCTTGAAGATTTTCAGAGTTAGTTACATTTAAAAATAAACTAACATTTTTTTTGTCTTAGCTATTACAAAAGAGTGAGGTTAGCCTGCTTCAAAATGGATAAAGTAGCATAATGAAAATTGTTACTATGTCCATATTTGTTTGTGTATTTGTCTTGATAATACTGTTTATCACCCAAAAATAGTTGGGGACACAGGTCTCTGCTGCTGTTTGTGAGTGAAAAGCTGAAAAGTTTGGAAACCATTGTTCAACAGGATAAAGAGCAGTAAGACTAAACTAAAGTCCTGGAGTCACACTTGGTACTGTGACTTGAACCTGAATATGACACTTTATTCAAATGATAAGTAACTGATACCAGTTAGTACTGATTTATTTTGTTCTTCTATCAATTTTTAATTTTCTGAATGTTCAAATGTACGTATTTGATTGATGAATGCAAATAAGTCGTTTATATTGTAGTTCTGCGAGTACTGTAGCATTTCTCCACTGAAATTAAATTGAGAATTTGCATAAATTCATTTTAGTAGTTGGGTGTCATTGCCATAGGTGATTCACATGAAAGAGATGCAAAAAGAAAATTTTAACAAAATATAATGACATGCTTACTGGAGCCGTCTACTATACACAGCATAATCTAAGTTGAAATGCAATACAAAATGAGAGTTATACTCTAATCTTGGTCAAGCATCTTTAGTAAGATTTAATTTAAATTTGGTAAACAGATGGCTGCTTTTTGACAAATTGCTGAAAACGACAGAGGTACAGGTGACAGAGTTGATTCTTTATACTGTGCTTTTCCTTGCAGTATATTTATAATTTAAACATTTATCCCTGCCTCAGTTCAGACAGACCTTGTGCAGCAGTTGTTCTTGTAAGTCTCCCATCATGTCCAATAAGTGTCTGTCCTCTCAGAAGAGTCTGACTGCACGCAGACGGCTGTCCACTACTGGGCTGCGACTCGGCGAGCTTCTCCTCACCTGTCCATATTTTGTTCATTACTGCTTTGGCACCGTTGAAAAGCAAGTTCTTTGTCTTATCTGAAAAAAACAATACAAGCCAGTGATGTGTGGAATTATATGTCAGCTGACCTCCCCCTGGAGCACTCACCAATAGATAATGGTTTTTAATAACTGTGACTGAGAGAAATTTCAAACTAAAACACTTCGAACGGTGTTTAGCTTAAATATTATATTTACTTATATAAACTACAAATTAAACAGATTAAATAAATTGTTTTCGCAAACTACATAAACATACTAAAAGAAGGATTTAAGTCTTTAAAAAAAGAGGTTTTGTCATCAACTGCTAAGAGAAGCTAATTAACAAACTTAGCTCAACAACGAAGCTAACACTAGCCTAACGCGAAACATGGTCCACAGTCATTCACTTACCGTATATTTCTTGTCTGTATTTATTCGCAAATACGCCGTAAGTATTCAGCTCGTGTTGTCCAATATGCATTTTGTACTGGGATGAAAACGTTTCTGGAAAAGGACAAGTTCGTTTGGGCATTTTTGCTGCTAAAAGTGCTCAACCTGTGCTTCGACGAACTTCAACACATTGCGGGAAAAAATAAAGGTAGGATGAAAAGTACCCAATCACAAACAGGTTTGACTATCACGTGACTATAAAGATCCAATCCAGGAACAATGTACATGTCACGTGGCAAATCCTAAATCTTAAGACGCATTCAAGGACTTTCGGTTACTTTTGATTCACAAACGCACTCACGTCACGAAGACAAAAATCAGTAAAGGTATTTTTGACAGCAAAGTGGGTAATGACCAACACATTTAACCTAACTGATTTATTTACAGATCTAGTTTTCAAATGTAAAGCAAAAACAGAAAACAAAGAATTAGTTTATTTTTGATAAAAAAATAAGGATTATTATATACTATTTGTAATATAACTTTATAAACTATGTTATTCTTTTGATTGTATTTGCCTTTATTTCATGTAGATTCTCAGTCATCTAGGACATTTTATGTAGTATTCTAAATTTAAATTTTTTTTCTAGCAAACCACTTTGAAATGTAACATTGCCTATAAAGTGCTGTAGAAATCCAATGCTGACTTTATTTTTAATTTTCTTGCAGCAGGTCTCAACTTTTTTTTTTGGACACTGCCACAAAAGACACACAATCACCACAGCTCAGTGATAATATATTTGCATATAAATATCTTTAACGTTTGAAAATAACACAGTCTTTGTGATGGAAAAATGCCCCCATTATATCACATTTTTCTTCATCGAGTGGTATTTTGGTTCAGAACATCTGGATCATGCACTCTCTGGACTTTCCAACACCAACCCACTTAACTAGAGAGAGAGAGAGAGAGAGAGAGAGAGAGAGAAAAACAAATTGTAGACAAAGCTATATATGACAGTTAAATTGTGCCACCTAATGGACAACATGACAATCTTGTGTTCAGTGCTTTCTATGACCTGCAGAGAAAATAGATATGATTTGTCATTCTTGTCTTAAACATACTGGGGACTCCAATGTGATTCTCAATGAAGCGGATGTAGTTCTGTGCCTTGGCTGGGAGATCATTCCACTTCCTGGCTGCAGATGTGTCTGTCTTCCATCCAGGGAAAGTCTCATACTCAACTTCCACTTTGTGCAAAATATCCATGTTGGCTGCAATGAAAACACAGACATTACCAATATTTGATCTCCTATTGGGAAAAAAAACCATTTGTTGTCAGCTAACGTAAGTTGTTTTTTTCTTCTTTTTAATTACCTGGGAAATGAGGAATTCTCTTCCCGTTGAGTTTGTAGGCAACTCCAACTTTAATTTCATCCAGCACATCCAGAATGTCAAGTTTTGTCAAAGCAATGCTGTGGGGACACGTGACGACAATTGATTTGACAATTGAAAGCTGATTTCAAGATGAATGTGCAACAATGGACTACACAACACCTTCACATGCCACTCACGCTGTAAAGCCATTGATCATGTGAGCATATCGGACGATGACAAGATCCAACCAGCCGCAGCGCCGCTTCCTTCCTGTGGTTACACCAACCTCATGACCCCTTGTTTGCAGTAATTCCCCAACAGCCTGTAAAAAAACATTCTTCCTGTTACTTCATGGATGTTACTTTAACAAACTGCATAACAATGAGCAGAATAAACAGGATATTATAATGTGTCAGAGCTTGAGAGGGAAGTTTTACCATCTTGACCTTTGGTCAGTTACATCCACAGGAAACATAACCCCTTACAGTAAATATATCCTTAACCCAGAATCTGGCCCTAAATTTATCTGTGCAACACATGACCTGAGAAAGAGGTAAAGCCCAAGTCTCTCACAAAATATGACAGCTGTTTTGAGCAGGAATACACTCTGTAGTCACGCTGTAGTCACACAATCACAACAGGTCAAGCTGAACTTGGTGTACTCAACATTTCCTTCCTCCTTTTTTCTTTAGCCTTGAAGTAAAAACTAATATTTGCGCTAATAATTGTGTGAATGTTATTAAGCATTAATACTACTGAGATAATTTTACTCATTCCACATTTTTTGTGCCATTTCAACAATTCATATATCAAAACTTCCAGTTCATTTATACCATGGGTGCTTTGACTTTTGGTATTTCAGGAACTTGTGCTTTTTCAACTATTCAGATTTTTTGGGGGGATTTTTTTTTATCTGCAACATCTTTGAAAACTTTTAAAATGTTTAAAAATCTTTACTGCACTGTTTACCTTTTGTTCAGGTTCTGATTTTTTTTCAACTTTTGCTGCTAATTTCAGATTCCTTTAACTTCTCTTCTGATTTTAGCTTTTTTCTGCTTTTTTCAGCTATCGTTCTGCTCCTTTCAGCTATTATTCTCAGTTTAAACTTTTTTAGGCTTCTATCAACTTCTTTAAGCTTTTTATGCTTGTTTTAGCTAATTTCTACTCATTTCAGCTGTTTCTGCCCTTGTAGCTATTTTCAGCTAATTTTAGTTTTCATCTATAATCACCTTTTTGTGATAATTTCAGCTTCTTAGTGCTTAATTCAGCAAATGTGTGCTTACTGCATCATTTTGGCTGCTTTAATGTTACAACAAATTTAAATTTTTTGCACTCCTTTTTTAGTTTTTATGCCAACGTGTGCTTTTTTACTCTTCGTTCATCTGTTGTTTCTGATGTCTGCTTTTGTTTTCCTACTTTCAGCAAAGGTCAGCTGTTCAAACTTAACTGTCATTAACATTTTTGCTGTTAAAGATTTCAACTTTTTCAGCTGAAAATCTTTCATTCTGCATTTTCTCAGGAAATTCAAACTCTCTAGTTTACTGTAGGTCTTACGTTGAGTTGTTCTGTAGGGAAGGCTCCGATTCCCACTCTGGTGGTGTAGGCCTTGGCTACACCAAACACCTCGCCGATATTGAGCGGGGGGATGCCGAGACCAGTGCACACACCTCCCACAGTGCAGTTTGATGATGTCACAAAAGGATACGTACCTAATAATGGGGAGGATTTAATGAATAAACCAGCACAAAGTCAAACAATTCAGTGATTGTAAAAAAACAAATACAGCGTTACCAAAGTCAATGTCAAGCAGAGCAGCATTGGCCCCTTCAACAAGAATCTTCTTCAAAGGTCCATGAAGAGCTTCATACATGTAATAGACACCGTCTCTTACCATGGGGCGCAATCTCTCTGAATAGTCCTACAGAACATGACAACCTTTTCATTTGTCAACAAAAATGTTGAAACTGAGGATGAAAATTGACATTTGTAGTGTGGCTAAATCATGTTAGACTGCATGATAATTAACATCTTGCACTTTAAAACTTATTAAAAACAACAAAATCAAAACCTACCTTTAGTTTTTTGAGCTGGTCATCAGCATCAACTGTCAAAGACGGATACATGGACTGATAATGATGAACGAGGTTCTTAAACCTGAAAGGAATTTAATATATATATTAGGTTTGACTTATTTTGAAGGAGTAAAAGTCTTTGACTTTACTTTTCATTATTGCTACCTGGTTGAAAAGTCATTAAAGTCTCCCAGGAGGTCACAAACACGCAGGCCGATCCGAGATGCTTTGCTGGAGTACGCAGGTCCAATGCCCTTCTTTGTTGTTCCAATGCTGTCATGTTAAAAATTCAGCATATCAATAGAGTTGAATCTATTCTGTTTTAAGCTTTTTGATTGGAACTTCTTACTTTTTCCCTTCTTGTGCTTGTCTTTCAGTCTCCTGTAAGCCATCGACGACTTGATGAAAATCAAAGACTGTGGAGGACACAGATGTACCATATTTTTATTTTAAAAGATTCATATAGGTGTATGTGTTTGAATTACAGGGAGTTTTTTAACGTACCAAGATGAGCTCTGTCTGAAACAATCAGCCTCTTCTCCCATCCTTTCAGACCTGCATTGTCACAGAACAAAATGTGTGTGTAAACTGCACACTCACATCTCTGTCACATACTTTCATTAAAAAAATACCTTTCTTATCATTTTTATCTCCCTCTTCAAACAATCCAGGTAGATGTATGACCACTCCATTACCTGAAATGGCAAGGAAAGGTTCAGAGTAATGAGATAAATGCAGCATGAAGCAGACTCTATAAAATCTAAAGTTGTGAAGCTTTTTACCGATGAGTGATGTGCTTTTAGTGTTGATAATTCCACTGGGGAGGAGGTGGAAATCATACTCTTTCCCATCCACCACCACTGTGTGTCCTGCATTGTTGCCTCCCTGTAAAGAAAAAAAATTAATATTATGTCTCATCTCGTTTTCATCAGGCAGTGATGAGGCATTTTCTTCTGCCAGGGGCTTCCAGCACCCAATTTAACAGACTTGGCTGCTGCTGGTGGACCATCACTTTAACCACCCCTTCCCAGGCTGGACTGGCCTTCTCACATATCAAGCCAGCCTGAGAATGTGACCTCCACAACCCGGCGGGTGGGGCTGTGAAAGCCCTCAGAACACTGGGTACTAGTGGAAAGAGCTCAACAGTCCAACTGTTGACAGGTTTTCAGTGTGCGTCCTGACGCAGGAGTGACCTCTGGAGGGTTGCATGTCATGTGTACGCGGACAAACAGACCTGTCTACGTTTTTATTATTATTATTTATTCATGATTAAATGTAATGCGTGCCACTTGTCTTCTTTTTATAGACCAGTCTGATTGGCTGAGCGAATCAGAGCAACTTTACGCACAACACCTGACATTCAAGCTAACTACTGCTGACGTTTGGCTTAGTTGCCATTATGTATGAGTGATTAACACTAAAGTACTGACTTTTATTCTGAGTACAACTGATTTTCAATATTCTTAAATAACACAATTTCCAATTTGAACACATGTTGCGCCTTGCTAGACATCCAACAAATCCATTGATCAGTCAGAAATAAAAAAAAGAAAAAAAAAGACGCATCAATCGAGTGAAACGATGAATCCAAACATACCTGACACCTGCAGACAATATCAGCCTCAGTTGCCAACAAGTCGACGACCTTCCCCTTCCCCTCGTCTCCCCACTGCGCTCCGAGCACCACAGTCACTTTATTCCCCGCGTCGCTGCGCGTCCGCTTCTGTCCAGCGGCTTGATTCGTGCTTTTGTGGTCTTTGGACGACCAGCTGAGCGACATGACGGCGGGGTTGCTTGGTCTTCCCGTCTCAAGGAGACTCGACTGCTGTCTTAAGATACAGAGAGAGAGAGAGGGAGAGAGAGGGGGCATTGCCATATGTGTAACTTCAGAGCTGGTGACGCACAGAGGGACGTAGCCTTTGCAAGTGATCCCCCACAAAGCTGCAGGATCAGAGACGGCAGCCTTCACACAGGGAGGTCCATTATATGGCTTCTTTTATGATAGTTTTTGAATGCACCTTGCAATGATAACACAATATGCTAAAATTCTACAACCAATCTGAGACCAAATAAGATTTAATTTGGGTCCAGATCTGGACAGTGGTCCTGTGGGACCCCTGAACTATCAGCATTACTTACCTTATACTGCATATTTGAGCCTTAAATCAGTGGGGTCAAAATTCAAAACTTGATTCAAGGCCATGCCAATGGCCAGTTTCTGTCATTATTTATTTAAGTTAGTCTTAACCCTTAATATTACAGAAATACAAATTACCATTTCTAAATGTATATGTAGCATTTAGATAACACACACTCAAATAAAGACAAATATTAAATTTAGAATGACGTCTTCAGCATTCATTTCTTATAACTTACTGTCAACAACCTTTTCATTTACCAAATCAGTTAAAAAAGCTATCCATCCATCCTCTTTATCTGATTCTTTCTTTCACTGGTACCCACATCCAGCAATCAGTGTGAGGGGTGTGACACACCCTGGACAGGCCTATCGCAAGGTCACATAGAGACAAACAACCATTCATTCTTTCACTCACACTTAGGGACAATTTGGAGTTACCAATTAGTCCAACAGACATGTTTTTGGTCTGTGGGTGGAAACCACACCCAGGGAAAACCCACACATGCAGAGAGAGAACATGCAAACTCTACCCAGAAAGGTCCCCAGCTGGGATTCGTCCCGGCAACAGCTCTACCAACTGAGCCAACGGGCAGAAAAAGTCAATTTTCTGCTATTTCTACACCAAAATCAAGGATTACTAAACATTTTAAACTCTTTTTTTTTTCTTGTCTTGAAACTTGGCCAGCTGTCATGAGAAGAATGCACTAAAAACAGCAACAAAAAGAGAAACATAAAATCATCACATTTAAAGTATTACCTTTGGGGCCAGATAAATGTTAATGAGGGCCAGATTTGGCCAGCGGGCCTTTTGTTTGACCCATTTAAAATAAAAGTTTAGTGAAAGGATCTGTAAAAATCACTAAAGTTCTATTTTACATTCGTTCCACTCTAAAAGAATGGTTCAAATAAATTTAAATTGTTAAATTAAAGCAAAACTCATGAACACTTGATAACTTTAATAAAAATGTAAGATCAAGAAAAAGAAGTCTTCATACTTGGAACCATGGAGGTAAATCCATGAGTCATAGCATTTTTTATTATTGACATTTTGTATGCACCCTGCAATAAAAGGGGTTAAAAAAAACCCTTGAAAACAGTACAGTGAAACTGAATAAAACATTAAAAGTTACAGCCCATTATTGGTTATTTTGTAGATGATTAGAATATAGAAAGAAATTAAGACACAAGCAGGTTTGTTTTTGATCAGTTAAATATTTTACAAACATTTTCTCCCCTTAAAGGTGCTGCTAGTTAACCAGAACACATTTCACTTATTACAATTATACAAACATAGAAATATATAAATACGTTTTTTTTTTTCTCCTTTTTAGAATATTTTATACACAAAAAACAAAATTTACATAAAGTGACCAGTTGACATCCATTCGCTTAGATCTCCAATTCTGGAGGAGTTCACGCTTTTGTAACATTTCATTGTCAGGTTTTTTTTTAAAAACAGTCCTGCAGTTTAGACGTCCCAACACAAAAATCGTCAACATTTTCTTTTTCCTCTTGCTTTCTTTTTCCTGGAGTCACCTAAAAAGAAAGAAAATACAAAAATGTTGAAATGAATGAGCAGAATCAAAAATATTTTAGAGAAGACTTTATTTAAAAACAGGTCAACAGATAAAAGATTTAATTAAACTTTTAAATAAATTAGGTATTTCCCCCCCCCCTTTCCTTTTTATAAAACATTTTAATGCAGTTTGCAGCAGCATTTGAGTCACAAGCAAAGTTTACAGGAAGCACATGTGAGACTGTTGGATGATTAAACGGAAACAGTCCCGCTCGCAGACAAGTAAATATGGACAGAGGACACAAAAGTGACAGCTTTCATGGCACAGTTCAGTCCACAATGACTTCACAAACTGAGATTAGAACTGGAAGAAAGGTTTTGCATGAAGGTTGCTGCTTTTGTTTTTGCACCAGATTTGATTATTTGCGTCACAAATGTAAAAAGTCTCAGCATGATAAACCACTGAGTTTTGGAGAAAGTTAGAGAGCAAGCATTAAAGAGTCAGACAACACAGACAAATGAAATCCAGATTCCAGTTAGACCGACAGATGATGTGTTATTGGCACAGAGCTCTGATGATTTGAGTTCGTCACGATACTCCCCCCCCCACCTACCTCACTGCAACACACAGCCTGTTTTATGTTTAGCATGTCCTTTCCCACTGTTACCTTGTGTTTCAGAGAATCAGAAACAAGAACATTCAAAACACACTGACCAAAGAGTTAAATCCATCTTTAGCATTACACATCTACAAATCAATGGCTGCACACTGCATTTGTAGCTCCATTAAAATGCATGTATTCATGCAAAAACATTTATAAAATCTAAAACAGACAATACATCATACAAAATATTAATTGAAATAAAATCAGAGCAAACATTGGTTTCCCTTTAAAACACAGAAAGAGGCTAGCATTCCAAGAACAATCTTTATTTGAGTGAGTATATAAATTACCTGGATTACTCTTCTTTTTGCTTCGCTTAAACAGCTTCGGCTGTTTCTTTGGTTCGGCTTTAGGAGAAGGAGACATGGCTTCAGAGGCGGAGGGCAAATCTTCCGGCTCATCCTGGATGTCGCACTTAGTGATGCCCTCGTCGAACTGAACCAAACCAACTTTTGCTTCTGAATGCTTGTCACTCAACACTTCACAGTGCGTTCTCACAATCACACGCTCGCTCTCTTCCTTCGTTTTTTGTCCCACAGCTTCTGATAAAAAGCTTTCCTCGAGGTTCGGTTCTTTGTCGTCCGTTACGCTGCTTTCGCTGCCGTGTTCCACGTTATTGTCTGTATCAGGTGAACTCGCGTTAAGGTTTTCGGATTCTTCAGGCGTCGCTTTCTCGGACACCAGACTGGACGAGCCGTCCACCACGTCCTCCCCCCGGTCTGAGTCTGACAGCGAGGACGGACTGAGGACACTCGTGTCTGCAGAGTCTAAAGAGAAGCCGTTTGTGGACAGAGACGGTGGAGGTTGAGGCGGCGTCTTATCGAGTCTTGGTGCTGCAGGTGTTTCTAGGCGAGGACCATCCTGTGGCTGCGCAGGAGGGGCCGGGGGCGTCTGCGTCATGGTGGCTGGCTCGTCTGCGGGGGTGCTGGGGGGCGCAGCTGTCCCCCTTTGTCCTGCACTGAGCGGAGGAGCTGGCACAGTCTCTTCTGCCGGGCTGATGAAGCCATTCACTTTGTCTACGGGAGGCTGGTGATCCTCGTTCTGTGGTTTGCAGGGAGCGGAAGTGGTGGCCGCTTCGGCGTTTTTTACGTCCACAGACTTCACATTTGATTCTGGAGGAGAGATGCAAAAACGCACCAGCTGAGGTATATATGAATTTATAGAAACAATAAAATGGATCGACAGAGAGCAACAACACACCACAAACTGCTTGCCACGTAAAAAATTTAAAAAAAGCTGAAGCAGCAGCAACAAAGCGTGATGGCGAGGAAGCACAAACAATCCTACAGGGCAGGTTTGTGGCTTGCACTTTGGATCACGAACGGAGCTAGGAACTGCAGATGGAGACCACCATCTGTTGTCCTTACCAGGTGGGCAGGTATCTCTACGCATTTCACTAGAAGGGAGGCTTTCCGAATCGCACCTTGGCCGGGTCTTTCTCAGGCTGAAACCTTTCCTGATATCCGCCAGCAGGTGATCGATGATGCAGCCATCGTTTTGGGGCATAATGCCTTTCTTGACTGAAAAATCAGAAGAAAGAGAGCCTTCAACAACACGCATCATTGAGTTTGTTTGTGCACACTGCTTTGAACTCACTTATTTTTCCATTCTCTCCTTTCTGTCGTTTAGCCTCTTCCTCTGCCAGCTGCTTCTTTCTCTTCTCAGCCTTGGCTGCTTGTTCTTTCCTCATTTTGTTTTCCTTTTATCATGAAAGAAACAACGTCACTGCCAAAGTATTAAATGAAACAAAGACAAATTGCCTCGAATGTTTGAGTGGAAACATCCCTCTGTAATCATTCAGTCTATTGATACACATATTCCAAACAAAAACAACTCCCACTCAGCCTCCACTGTGCAGCAGCATTCATGCACAAATAATGAGCCCTAACCTGACAAACATCAACAAATCGTCCTCCCTAACCTTCAGCGACTTGATGAAAAGTTCCCGGAAAGTCCTGACGGTTCCGAGGAGCTCCTCGAGCGACAGCTGATTCACGTCTTCGCACAAGTAGAGGGCCAGGTCACTCCTCTTCTTCTCAATCTCGGCGAATCTCTTTGTTAAAGCTTGACACAATTTTTGATTTTCCTATGGAACAGATCAAGTATTCAGGAAGTGACCCAGCTGCAAAAAATAGCATCCAGTTTACTCTTGCTGCTTTTATTTTTAGGGAAAAGAGTTTGACCTCTTACCTCGAGAACTTCTGCATATTGCTCTTTCACCTCGTTCTCAGAGATGGACACTTTCTTAACGGCCTCATTCAGCTGTTTGAGCAAAGAGCCAGTTTCTGATTGAATAGAGTCCAGATTGACTCTGAGGATCACAAAAAGAAATGGTCTTGTTATGCATTTTATAAATCTATTAAGAACCAATTTAAATGAATAAATATGCAGATAGAAAAAAAAAAAAAAGTCTGTACCCTGCTGCTTTTTCACATATCTGTATATCATCCGGCAGAGCCAACAGCTCCGGGTGGTTTGCTTCTGCTTCCTTTTTGCAAAATAAAAGCACAGCTTTGGTAATTAAACAGATTCATGACTGAAAAAGAGGGAAGTTATGGCAGCTGTTAGGCAGTTTGTATACCTCCAGGATGTGATGCAGCAGCGTGATGCGGCTCTTGTTGGCCTTCGTCTCCGTTAGCTTCAGCAGAGAGCTGATCTTGAAGCCCTCAGCGTTCCCCGTGTGACTTCCCTGGAAAAGAAGATCGACTATTAAAAAATTCCACACCGCAGCTTAATTAAAAGCAGAAACGAAACGGAGAGGTTCTTACATAATTAAGAAAATTTCCAACGTCGAGGATGAGTCTGCAGAAACTTGGCAACAGTGGACTCATTCTGAGAGCTGAGGAATATTATTTTACATTAAAAAAAGATAATTCAAGCATTCAAATAAAATAAAATTTAAAAAAAAGGTATGCTTATGCACAGGTGGTTTACTTACACTGGCAGGCCTCCTCCACCAGCTTCACTTTGGGTCTGAGCATCTCCAACATAGATGTCGTCTCCTCGCACAACAGCATGCATTCTATTCTCAGCTTATAACTAAAGAGAAGAAGCCAAGAAAGAGTAAACAACCAAACAACTGGATTAAATCAATGCAGACATGCAGCAGAAAAGCTGAATGTTACCATGGAATAGTCAGGAGGGAGGTGTAGAAACGGTCAACGTTTGCCAACTTGTCTTTTTCTCCTTGGAAGGACTTCAAGTTTTCAATCTAGGAAAAAAAAAAAAAGTTGATGCAATAAAAATAATAGTAATGAGTTAGGAGTGTGCAGAAAGCATCAAAACAAACAGTAAAGTAAAGTGTTCCAAGAACCTCATGTTTCTCTGGTAGGAGCTTAATAAGTTGTTTTAGTGCCTCTACATCAAACTTGCTGCGATCTCCTTTCAGGATCATGGCCACGAACTCCTCATTTGTGCTGAACATAAAGTGATAAAGAAAAAATAAAAAAGCTACTTATGAGTTAAAAAAAAAAACAAAAAAATACACCAACATGTTATTTAAAATGATGACTCACCATTTGAACTGCTTCAGAAATATGTTCATATTTAAATTCTTTTTGGGATCAATGAACGTTATCTACAAAATAGAAGCAAAACAAATAAGAACGGAGACAGAATGTTAAGCTTTGTTGATCAGATGGATTTGTTCCGAGTCGCACCTCTTTAGGCTCCTTCTTTGCAGGAGTAGCGGCTCCCTTGTCTTTGGGCTCAATCACCGGGAGGCAGAACAGCTCCTCGATGCTGCTGTAGTCCGGCTCACGAGGAGGTGTTTCTTTCTGAACCGAGGCCCACATGGTCTGGCCATCTGTATTCACGGATGGAGGGAAAAACATTACTAAATTAAAAACCACAACCTAGTATGAGCGTGTGGGAATTCATTTTGTATCAGAATTGTGCAGCATCAGAATGAGACCTTGGAATTTACTGTGAATAAAAAAAAAAAAAAACTGCTAAAAAGTTGCCACATATGGTTGAAGTGAAGTGCTGTGTGCATTAATCTTCAAATCATTTTTATCCATTTGCTACACAGAAACTGAAGTCTAGTATCTAAACTCAATTCTATATATTTTATATAAAAAGGGAAAATTGATCAGACAATGTCACACAGCCCCCAAAATCCTTACTGAAACAGAAAGAAATTTTAGCTTTCATTTTCAGGTATTCACATCTAGATTAGTGGAAATAAATAAATAAATAAAAATCTGTATGTTTACATCACATTTTGTGTAAAATGTTAAAGTGAGAAAAATGAGGTAATTTGTTTAACACAGAGACAAAAGAGGAGTTGTGAGAAATGGAACGGTTTACTCTGGCTGAGTCAGTCTCTAGATCTAAAACACTGAGCTGTGTTTTTTTATTTTTTTTGCTGCCAAGAAGCAGGAACCCCACCCAAAAACTAAACTGAAAGAGGCTGAAGGGAAAATCCTAAAAACAGCATGACAAAACAGCAGAATGAAAAGTTTTGGGGACTTTTTGGCTGCAGGTTTGATTGTTCTGTCAAGCAGAATATGACCTTTTAAATTAAAGGTCCCCTGCTTTATTGTGACTTTTACTTCCTAGAATATTTAAATATTTGGTGTTCTGTCCTAAATTTTTGAAAAAAAAAAAGTTGGAATGCAGATCTTGTGTCATGGTTGTCTTTTTGCCAAATTCAAATGTTAGTGGAAAAAAAAGTTGTGTTTGTTTAAGGAAATGTACTTTTAGATTAAGCCTAAAATGCAAGTCTGACCTTATTTAAAAAAAAAAAAAAAGGGAAAACAGGAGACTGTTGGGAAAAATAACCTTGACGTTTACAAGAATGTGTTTCTCACGCGCCTGAAACACGACGGAGTTTCTGCCAGTTGAGCTTTTTCATCTTCAGAGTGGGACATCTGCTCGGCTTCCCTGCCATGCTGGAGCCCAGCGCCTGGCTACTCTGAGCCACTATCATGCCGGGGGGAGGAGGAGGCATCCCAGGTAAGGGTGGAGGTGGTGGTGGTGCGCCCCCCATCCCTGGCAACGGCGGTGGAGGGGGTGGGGCAGTCATTCCAGGCATTAGAGGTGGCGGCGGCGGCGGTGGAGGGGGACTACCAAGCCCTCCAGGTAAGGGTGGAGGGGGAGGTGGCGGGGGACTGCCAAAACCTCCAGGTAACGGAGGAGGTGGAGGTGAGGCACACAGCAGCTTCGCAGCAGAGGCTGCGCTCACGTCCAGCTTGTCTTCGACCCGTCGGTCCAGATCCGTCTGCACGGCCTTGTCCACCTTCACAACGAGCCCGTCCACCTCGTAGCGACCCGCGATGCTGCTGCTCCTCCGTTTGTAGAACATCAGCCGCTGCAGGATCTTCTCACAGGACTCCATCTGAGCTGCAGCACAGATCCACACAACAATCATAAACATTTCAAATGAGCCTCCCCTCCCTACAACAAAGCTTTCACCCCAGTTACTCCCAGCCTCGCTTTAATCGCCCACTTGAATCCATTTTCCCGGCTAATAGCTCCCCTTCACACATTAATCAGAGAGCCATTAGCCTCTTGTGAGTTCTGTCCTGACTGAAGGAATGTTTCTGCAGTGCTGACTCACAGTCCTGGGCGAGGAGTATGGCTCTGTTAGTGATAGCCTCCAGAGCCAGCCAGATGTCTGTGCGGCCCGGTCCGAGCGCCATCATGGTCTGCAGGATGGACAGTAGCTGGAGGGAAGCTGGAGAGCTGCTCACCTGCGCACACAAATTCCACTTAATTGGATAAACCTCCTGCAGGAACCCTGCATTAATCTCCGCCCTGCTTGAGCCTCTACTTAACTGCACAGTCTCAACTCTTAGCAGCGGAAGCCGTCGGCTCTTACCTTGTTGAAGAGTGCGGTAAAAACCTCCAGGTGACTGCTCATGTCAATCCCTCCGTACACTCGCTGCAGCTCCTCTTCATCCTCAGCCATCGCCTCCTCGAAAGCTTCACACTGAATAATCAAGTCTTCGTCCTCCTGCTCTCTGTAGACAAAATGTTAAAGTTACCGAATAAAAAAGGTCTTTGCAATGTTATTGGCCCTTATTATCTGTCAGCTGAATTAGCAAAATACCTTTTGAACCACTGAATGGATTTCATCAACCCACCCCAATTCAACATGACAGTCACAGCTAATCAGCCTTAATCAACACAAAAATGGCTGGAACTGTCAGTTTTAGATACTGAGCTAAACTTGGTTTGGTAGTAAATAAGTCATCCTCAGTTAAGCATTTTGATAAACATAAAATTTACTTGAAAGGCTCTATGCACTGATTCCAAAACAGTTTAGTTAATATAAAATCGGACCACCCATTCATGATTTAGAGGTCATCAATGTTTGGTATATAGGAAGCAAGTCCTGCATTATGTGCATAATACCATAAAAAGATAACGGAGGCCCGCAGACACAGAGAGACAAAATTTTCTCAACAATTTTTCAAACCAAATTAGAAAAACTAGATAAAACATTTAGATTTTGAAATGATATGAGGGTCCAGGTATTATAAACAAGTGACTAAAACTCAGGTGTATAGTAACTAAATACATTTACTTTGTTACAGTATGTAAGTTTTTGAAGATTTGTAATTTTACAAAGTGTTTTTTTAAACCGTAATTTTACTTTTATTTCATTACATTTAAAACATAAAATGATACTTTTACTTCTTTAATTTAAAATGTAACACCTCGTTACAAATTTAAATATGACCAAAACTCATCATGAAAGGAGTTGTTTAGACAGTTAAATTTACCTAAACAAGTTATGTCAACTGGTTCGACTAAACCGAGTTGAGAAAACAGTTTACTCAGCTTGGTTTAGTGGAACCGGTTTGGTTAAATAAATTCAACAGTTAGTGTGTAAAAGTACTTTTATAGAGACTTTGATAATATTTTCAAATTTATTTTTAGAGCTGCATTTCCTTTTTGTACTCAATAAAATGTACGGTTTAGTTTTTTTTTTTTTTTTTAACTGGAAGGCTGAAAATTAAGAAGCAAGTGCTCCATTGACTTCCATTATACCATAAAAATATTGCGGAGCTTCGTAGACCTAGTACGCATCACTTTTTCAAACCAAAGCAGAAAAACTAAATAAAACATTAAAATAGATTTGAAAATGCTATGGGAGGGGGAAGGGAGGGCTAAGCATTAAAACAAGCAGAAAAAAAATAAATAAAAAAAATCACAAAAACCTGACCCACGCACTGCCGAGGTCGGGCAGCGCATTTATCGGAGTGCCCAACTTTTACTTTACTGTGAGCAATATTATGAGTACTTTCTTTTAAATCAGTGAAATTAAGTTTCAAAGTCATTTTCTGTTAATGTAGTTATTTCTTTTAAGTAGTGTATACACCTCTGCTGAAACTCACCTGGTAACACCGATACACTGCCTGAATAGGACAATGCATTTATCAAAGTACCTACCTCAATACATTCTGTGAGCATCAACACATCTAACAATACCTCTGAATATCACACGCATACAGTCATTTACAACAACTGATCAAAGCAAATACATTCCTTTAGGGAATAAATGTTTTTAAAATGAGCCCAAATATCAGAAAATCTCTACTTATTTTGAACAGCTTAACAAATTCCTCTAAAACTATTTACCACTTAAATTTCTTTGAGCTATTTGAGTGAGTGACTCAAACATGCACTCCAAACAATTGGCTTACCTTAATTTTGGCAGGATATCAAGCAGCTGGAGGCCTGCAAAGTCCAAAACAACAAAACACAGATCCAGTATTTAGGTTTTTTTTTTTTTTTTTTTTTTGCTATCTGCACTAAACTTCCTTTTGGTCACAGCAGTTTGTTAGTTTGTAGTCAACATCATGAAGCTACAGGTGTGTAATCACAAAGGAGGCGTGGCTAATCAGATGTCTGATTGCTTTCAGGTGATGGGAACTGAGCTCATCCTGTAGCTGCAGCTGGGATATGTTTGCAAACCCTTTTTTTCCAATGGAATGCTCCTCAGGTAGGTTTGTAGCTCAGTGGTTTATGTTATGAAGTTTAATAGACATGTTTTAAGAGTGATATCATTCAGATAGTTAATTGTCTCAAAGAAATGCTTAAAATATCCTCTATTCAACTTGAGTTTTTTTCAGTCTGAGGGGGCTGACATGTTCCTTTCACTCAAAGTCATAACACCTAATTAGCTGTGGTGCTAAACCCTCAAAAACACAATGATTTCTACGCCTGTTCTCGGGCGTTTTGTCTAAGTGAGAATGAGGCCGTTCATCCTATTCTTAGCCAAGACCCAGTGACAGAAATGTGTAGCTGAGCTCCTGCTGATGGCCCGCTTTTCCCTTTTCCCCCTGCTTAGCATTGAGAATTTATTTATATCAACATCGCCTCGCTCCATCAGGGAGAGGGACTTACCGATAAACTCCTTTCTTATTTTATCTCTCTGCCTCAAGTCGTCTGTGCTGAAGATGAGCGCGTTGATGACGCTGAGGAGTGTGACCATGTAAGGGACGTTATCTGTGGCCTGCAGCTCGTTCATGATCACGCTGAAACGATACTGACGCGCCTTCAGACCCTGACGGAGGGGGAATCAGAGATGGTAAGATGATTTGTGCAACCAACCTCTTAAGCACATCCAAGATGATTTAGGGGGAGTTGTAAAACAGTTCAGTTTGTGATAAATAACTTTGTATCTGCTTGCCTTGTAATGATCCAGAGCGTCCAGAGCCAGACAGTGACCTTCGGCTGAGAATATGCTGAGGGCTGCGAGGAGCTCAAACACCTGCTTCTTCACCATGATGTTGGACGTGTCCAAAGCTGTGGAACATCACGGGAGACGTGAACACAAGTAAACGGCTCACATTTCCCATCCTCAACCCTCTTTGTGTCTGAACACAAACAAGAAGCTTTGTCTTGCTGTCAATTTGATCTTTGGCTTGTGTGGCTCTGATTTGCCTGTGTGGCATCCTGATAAAGATAACGTCTGTGTGTGTACATACATGCTCGAGGATAAGAAAATCCAATATTCACCACTGACATTAGATTTACCAGCAATTTCCTGAAGCAAACCTTTTCTGATTCATGTTTCCATACAGCCGAGCGCAGCAGGAAAAATCAGCTCAGCAGAATGAGTCATAAAATCGTGTGAAAGACTAAAAAATATATATTCTACAATATAAAAAAATAAGAGGCCCTTCCTGTTCTTAAACATAAATTATGTTTATTTTAAGTAAAACATTCTTAATTAAGTACAACTTAAAATTCTAAAAAGATGGGTTGTGTAAAATGTTAATAAAAATAGGATGCAATAATTTTCAAATCAGTTATTTCCAGCTGCTCTCTTCTGAAGGGGTCACTGCACTGGGTTTGAACTTGCAGTTTCTGGATTTTAAGACTGAAACACTGACCGAGTTACTGCAGCCCCTCACAACAAAATAAAGTAAACATTTTAAATGTTGCACTTAAGAAACTGTAGTACTCAGGAGTCTAATCTACGTGTAAACATCACTGCATGACCTCAGGAATCCTTCCACAACTCACTATTTGTAAACAGTTTGCCATGCCTTCTACAAATGCTAATAAAGCTCTATCATGCAAACACCATCCAGAATCGCTGCTATTTTCTTTGGACCAAAGCTTATTTAAAATGGATTGAGGCAAAATGGAAAACTGTTCTGTGGTCAATTAAATCAAAATTTGAAAGTTTTTGTGTGTGTGGGGGAACCATGAGCACATGTTTTGTCTAAAGAAGAGAGGGTTTATTTGTGCTCAGTTCAAAAAGTCTGCCTCTCTGGTGGTGTGGGGGTGCTGTAGCACCTTGGATATGGGCAGCTTACAAACCTGGAAAGGCACCATTAATGCAGAAAAGTATTTACAGGTTTTAGAACCACACAAAGAAGACCAAGGACTGAACAGCTAGAAAAATGCATCAGACAAGAATGATACATTCTCCTCCAGAAACTGGTTTTCTCAGCACCTCAATGTTTTCAGACTGTTAAGAGAGGATGCTTCACAGTGATTTATATGGTTCTTAGGGGTGCGGCAAAAAAATCGATTCACACGAGAATCATGATTCTTGTTTACAACGATTCAGAATCGAGATAAAATGTCTCAAAATTGATTAAGAAAAAAAATCTGCTGGCTCTGGGCCTACATATTTTATAACTATGTGAGACGTCCCGACATCACCACGCAGCTTGTTCTGGAACGTATGCATGTACAGAAAGCAACAAAACAAAGAAAAAAAACTACAAAAATTCAGGAAAAAGATTCAACCGTCCCAGTCTTCGTTGAACACAGATTTTAACTCCTTTTGGTTTTTACAGAATGCCTGGGAAGACGGAGGTTGACATGAGCTTCATGGACTGGTGTAAATCCTAAAGATCCTTTGCAAACCAATAGATTAAAGCAGAAATCCTTATGAATCAAATCATTTTGAGTCAAAAATCTGCTTTGAATCTAACTGTGGATCCAAAGAAAGAACTGAATCAAATCGTGAGACCCTACGACTCTGTCCCAACGTTTTTAGATGTTTTGCTGACACAAGTCAGAATTACCTTTTTTAGTTTTTTCTAAAACAAATTAAAATTACTTATTTTCAGCACTTGATACGTTTACTTTGTTCTAATGTTAATAAAATATTAATTTGAGATTGGCAAATCATTATATTCTGTTTTTGAAATGATTTTTACAGTGTCCCAACTTAATAGACTTTTAAGTTGTATAAAACAATCTAAACACAAAAAGGCACTTAGCTAACCTTGTGACAGTTTCCGTATGTATCCCTCGTTCTCTATAATGAAGTGGATCCCTGCCGATGAGTTCATCACGGCGCGGACGCAGCTGACACACGTGAGCTGCAGCAAGGCGTCCGCAATACGAGAGCATCCTCGGCCCGAGAGTCGGTCCAGAGCCTCCAGGAGGAGATCCAGCCCGCTTAGCTCCAGGAACTGAACCATCCATGTCTGGTCGCTGCCCTCCAGGCGGCGCTTCAGCCCAGAGTAGTTGACCACAGTGGGGACCTGCAGGAGTCGGATGCACAGCTCTGGATCGGCGCTCTCCAGGTTGGCCTCCTGCTGGGTGTCGGAGTCCTGCGAGGAGCCCAGGCGGTCCCTGACTGCCGCCCACTTATTTTTCACATCTGACTTTCCTGACATGTTGACCAGACCTGGAGAACAAAACAATGTTGATACTTTAGTCAGTAAAAACATCTGAAAAGACACATTTTTTATTTTAATCATCAGGAAATAATGCAGCCAATTTTGTCCTGCAGATAGAGCCTGTTGGTGACTGATAGCCAATACTTTTGTTCGATATGTAAACAGCGTGGTGGTTGCTATCTGAAATAGAGGAAACAGGCCAACAAAATGCTTTGTCAGAAGGAAAAGAGAAAGGCAAATGGCAAGTTGGCACTTTGTGGATGAGCAAAGCATGTCAGCAGTTCAGTCAACTGTTCTGCCAAACATTCCCACCTAATGTGAGCTCATCAAATTTCTGCACAAAGCCAGACTCAACACTGTCTGACATTGAAATGCAGAGTAAACAGAGCAAAAAAAAAAAATCTAACTAAAATTCCTGTCAAGATCAAAAAATTTTTTTTCATTTAACTCAAATTACCGTCACTTTTCTGTTCAGTATGACTATAATCTGTTTGGATGTTTTCAGTCTTAAGAAAAATAGATGATGCAAATAAAATCTTTGACTCCTCAAACCATTTTCTACAATGTCCAGTTTTACAAAAACAAAAGCAGATGGTCCCAGAGCTGAAGAAAGACAAAACAAGATAGTAAAGTGTCTTCAGCTACTTGTTTCCGTGGTTTATGGTGTAAGTGAGACAGCTGATAGGAATAGATAAATTTAGTGAATGAGTAGGAAAACAATTTTTAGCTTAGCAGGAAGCGAAATGCTCCACCCTGGACCACCAGCATGACAGCTTCAGACAGCTTCAGGAAGATTTCCAAGAATTCTGGATGGTGACTTTGTTCTTTTATTTATGACCTTTACAGAAAGAAAAGAACTCCTTTTTAAACTAAACTTTTTTTTGCTTTAAGAGTGGGACTGAAAGGCAAAGACGACCAGTAATGTTTTTGTCCTTGAGTGCAATGTTTTTTTGTTTTTTTTTTTAAACACATCATTGGATTTTAATCCCAGAACTCAGTTTAATTTGAGATGGATGCCACAGCTAATTCATATTTGGCAACACACACACAGTGGCAGCACAGTGGCTCAGTGGTTAGCACTTATGCCTCACAGCAAGAAACTTTTGGGTTTGATTCCCGGTTCAGCCCTTGGGTCTTCCTGTTCTTCTAGTGCTTTTGTGGGTTTTCTCTGGATACTCTTTCCTCCCACAGACATAAACAAGCATGTTAGGTTGGCTTCAGGCTCAGGCCTCCCTTTCAATAGAGATCTAATGGGATATGCCCGGTTAAAGTTAACTGCACACATATAAAAATTACATTATTATGACATATGAGAGTTTGCATAATGTTTTCTTCACGGTTTGGCCCAAACATCTTCAACACCATTTTTTCCCATCGTAAGAAAGGTGACTGCTTTTAGCTATTAATATATATTTTTAGTATTAAAATGAATAATTGTTTTTTTGCTCTTTTTTTAATACAAATTACTCAGTTATTTGCAGTAAAAACAAACTAATTTTACATCATATTTTCATGCTCTTTATGGAAATGCTGTAGAAACACAAACATGGCACACATGAGAAACACAGACAAGTGTGCAAAGACATCCAAACATTTTTTTTGGCGTTGACAGAAATGGAAACATTGATTCCACAACTGGCCTTTTTTGGTGCATCCCCAGAGCACAGAACCCTATTTTTTTTATTTTTTTAAACCAACTCTGAACTTCATACTCAGCAATCCATGCAACTAATACAAACATGCACTTGAATAAAATCAACAGTTTTCATTCTTTATTTAGATTCTAGATCCTTTAGATTTTTGTCATAACAGTTTTTATCTTTGGTGGCTGTGTGTGTAAATGAATAGTTTCACGCTTGGCATGTAGAATGTATACAGATGAGACACTATGTAACGCAACGCTTTGACAAAGTCATGCTAAAAAAGGTTGTGTATTTTACCATCCTGAAAGGCCTAACCCCTGGAAGGCATATTAGGAGCACATTAAACACGCAGGTTGTAAATAGCTTGGCTCACTCTTTTTTTTTTTTCTGAAAGCATTTGGCAAAGAACAGAAGCACTGACGAGTGAGAAATCTGACAAATTAGTTCATTGCGGGAAGTCAAGGTAATGAAGAAGAAATTTCAGGATTTTATTCTCTCACATTTTCTGGCGAGGCATTTTGTCATTTCTGACTGCAGTGTTCTTGTCCTGCTGCCAGTGTGAGAGTGTTACCGTGGCAGCAAGCAGTCAGACAATGGTGTTTTTTACAAAAGCCCTCCTCAATAGCCTTCAAAGAGCTGTGTTCATTTGACACAGAATGGATGGAATGCTCCCTGCCCCTGTCAGGCTAAATAAGTCTTAGGCTCTGTTTTTAACACGTTCTGATTCTTCAGAACATCGTGCCTCCGTGTTCATTGTGAGTGAAGGAACAAAAGTGGCAAGTTGACGGCTGTAATTTGGAGATTTTTCACAGTTTGGGTTCATTAAAATGCACCGAGAGTTTTGTTAAATAGACTGTACTTCCACAGACGTGACTAAGACGTTAAAAAAATAAAAGCTGAACTCAGGTTGGCTCAGGGACTTTGAAGAGGGAAGGAAAGGACTTTCCCAGAACAGGACACTTGACGCTCACGCTGGTGTGAC
>JARVJO010000173.1:9462281-9475798 GCA_031762555.1 Cynodonichthys magdalenae | reverse complement strand
CCCCACGATTCACTTCAGTCCCCACGAGGCTGCTTTTTTTGAGGAAATTTTCCCCACGTAGTAGGAAAAACCCGTCCGTACACACACACACACATATACTGTGTATATATATATATATATATATATATATATATATTTTTTTTTTTCTGTTTAAAATTAGGGGCTGCGATAGCTAGTCAGTGCAGGACTCGTAATGCTGAGGCTCCAGGTTGTTTCAGGTAGAAAGGAGCAGCTAAACATCCTTTTCAAAATCACATGATCCAATAGAGAATAAGTTAAAAAGTATTACAAGGGAGTCTAAAACGTAAGAGTTTTCCAATCAACAGGTGTTGATTGGATCTTTGACTGACCAGAATCAGCTCAACCCAGAAATCTGAAATCAATCTTTCCCTTTTATTTCTTTCAGGGTCACAGGTGCTCATATCCAGCAGTCACTTTGCAAGGTGCAGGGTACATTCACAGTTCTTCACAGGGACATGCAGAGACAAAAAAAAAACTATTCACACTCTCACGCACATCTAGGGACAATTTAGAATTGCCAATTAGCCAAACATTCATGTTTTAGGTCTGTGGGAGAAACCGAAGTGCTCGGAGAAAACCCACACATGCACAGAGTGAACATGCAAACTCTACCCAGATTTGTCTCTGGCCAGGATTCAATTTGGCAACCTTCTTGTTAAAAGGCAACAGCTCTACCAACTGAGCCACTGTGCTGCCAAAATCTGAATGATCAACTTTATCATCATCACCTAATTTTAACAGAGAAATATAATTAACCTGCATAATGTACATTTTGTTCGCCTGTTTACTTGATTTGACTGTTTTTTAAATGAGTAAATAAATAAAAGTGAAGAAAAGTACATACAAGTTTTAAATCCCATCCAAAAATGAAATGCTACATGCCGGTCCTCCTGTTTTTCCAAGACTTAAAACCTCCTACAACAATGACACCATTTATCATCAAATAACATTAACATCAGTCACTGAACTAAATACATTACATTTAGAAACAAACACTACCAAAAATGTGTATACAAATGCAGCTAAATATAAAAAATGACAATGTTTCTTCATTTTATTGCATGTAATTAATTAAATATGGATACAGTCACAATCTATCTGTGGGAGTTTTTGTGGTAAAATGATGATTTCCAAATGTCTTTTCCATCCTTTTTCCTTTAAATTTTATTTTGAAATATACCCTGTTCAGTTTCCGCCTCGACCGTTGTGTAACTTGTGATACAGCGAGGCAGGAGTTGGGCCCTCCTCCCACACACCATCCTGTCTGCTCCTGAACCCTGAGTTTTCAGATAACCCCAGAGCCCTGAAAGTTGGAGCAGATTATTATCTCGAGTTAAAGAAAACATCTGATTTTCTTCAGGCAATATATGCAGACTGTAAGAGGCCTCATGGAGCCTCGAAACAAGTCCCAACATATTGAAAAATATGTGAATAACTCCATTTTTCTCTCATGAAAGAAGCATATTTTTATTCAGAATATAATCTTGATACCGAGAAGTATAAATGTGCCCTCCGGGAGATTTTATTCACTTTTGCAACTAGGTCTCGGGCTTTCATTATTTTAGAATTTTTGTAAAATAAAGAAAATGCTTTGACAAATTGCTGCAGAGCAGTTTCATTGTTCCCTTTGTGAGTTGGGACTATTTAACTTGGCAGAATTTCACAGCCTGAATGAAAGGCAGGAACACAATGGCTGCATCACTGATACTACTTTAGATTTCCCCAACAAAGGCATCAACACAACAATAAGCTTTGCTTATCAAAAGAAGAACTGCAATTCTATCACAGGGCAGAAACCTAAAGAATATTTTATAGGATTGTTCTGGTTCCTGGTTGTTGCAGAGATGCCACGCTTAAACAATACTGAGCAAATATGACATCATTATAAACAGGGCACCACCTGAGCTTGTTGAACTGGATCATGAAACACATTAGATATAATCCACCACTGATCTTCAAAGTCAACATTTAAGAGTTTCTTTTGTGTGTGCGAAGCAAGCAAACAAACACGGGAACAGACCCCTGATACTCAGCTGTTTATGCAAAACATTCTACTTTCAGATTTATCAGGGCAGTTGTTTTTCTTTGTTTATTGTCTGGACATACTGGAAGTTCAAGTGAATACACATTTATTTCCAGTAGTATCATTTTGTGTAAGAAAACTACCGCCCCACCAAAAAAGAAAATTTTCAAAAATTTTAAGAATTAAGTCAATTAATCAATCAATTGAAAATAAAAGCTTTTTCATGAAAATTCATGGCCTGTATTAGATGGTGCTCTAAAGAAAGGAATGTTATATGGCTATAAACATTTGAATGAAAACAAAAGTTCCAATATATCTCATTTGTATAATACAATTTCAGAATTTATTACAGATTTTTCTTCTCATTCCAAAATGTTCTAAAATAGATGCCACTCTTGTGGTTATTTTAGATTTAAGATGCTCAGTGGATCTCTGACACAACAGCATAATTACAAACTTGTGTAATAGATAAAGCGTTGAAAAACTACATTTCCCAGAATTCAAAGCACATCCTAGTTGAAAGGTCGCTTACGTCAAACTCATGCTGCCTGAAAGCGACAATTACAAATACATAAATCTAAATTTTACAGCGATAGCAACTGTAGCATATTTTCTTTAGTAGTTTTTTTAAAATAAAAATGTCAGGAAAGGCTAAAGATATTTTACAGTTGGACCTGTATGGTTTACTCGGTATAGAAAGCGTTGCTACAACGAAAGAGGTAAGAACATTGAGCTATTATTCTTGTTTTTAGTATGTGTATAACAAATTGTTGAAAGCTGTTCTGGCTTTTTTAAATAGAATTTTTAACTTTGACTCAATGGGTGACTATTTAAAAGGCTGCTTGGGCTACGATATTTTTGTTTTTGCGTACAAGGCTAATGCAGCATGTTTCCATTTAGCTTGTTTCCGTGTAAGCGTGTTATTTAACGTAATCATATGGCATTTTATCAAACAAGGCAAATTTCTTATATGTTTAAAGCGAAATTATTTTATTTTAGCAGGACTTTACACGCATTAATGCTCTAAAACAGGCAAACTTGCTAAAGGCTAAACTTTTGCTATTGTAGTACACCTGAAAGGCCACTAGATGGCGATGTCGCATCAGGCAGCTGTTTGTGTGGGTACAACAATCTAACCAATCCATCTAAGTACTTCTAAACAGCACATATAGTAAATCAATCAGTGAGTTTATGTCTATAAGTCCATACTGAATATAGTTTATGCTGGAAGCAGAAATGTGAAGGTTTGTAATGCCGCTGGTAAACGATTAACAAAATATTACTAATGTAAGGTGATTTCTGCATAGCAAAAACAGATTTTTACAATTTTTATTAAGTTTTTCTTCTTCTCCCCTTTTTTACAATTCAATTCTCAACCTTAAGTGGTTAACCATAATGTCTTCAATCCTGTCTCTTTCCTACAACCTGCTCTCTATCAAAAATCCACTGGCCCAAAGGGAAATTAAAATTGCTGCCAAAACAAGGGAAGAAGTTAATTTCTTAATTGGATTTCAAAGTGTTCCCCTCCCCAGAGGATTATCCCTGAGGAAGTCAGTGGTTGTGGCTTGGGCTCTAAAATTGAGAGGTCTGGTTCTGTGAGGTCCGGTGATGGTTGAGTGAGATAGCGGATTTGTGTGTGTTGCATTAAACCAGCAGGGCTTACAAAAATGTATCAATGTGTCAAGACAAACGCCATTAGATGGGCCACTTATTCCAGTCGTTTGGCTTGCAGCGTTATCACTTCCTTCTACTTGTTGCTGTGAATCACACAGAAAAGGAAGGAGCACATTTCAGTCTGTTTATGTGGGTTTAGTCTAAAAGCTGTGTTTTACAGCTCGTAAAATATGACTTTGACGTAGGAATCTTGCGTTTTGCGTATGTCCTCTGGATTTTGTGTCTTAATGCGTTTTTATTATCAATGCTACTGAACTTCCTCTGCCCCTGGCTGTCTGAGAATGGCATAGGAAAATGACTTATTAGGGTTTATGTTTTAATCATTGTCAATGACTGAGGTTTGTTTTATTGTAGTGCTGAGGAATAGCTACCAGAGTTTTACCTACCACAGATTGCTTGGTAATTGTAAAACAATGTCAACAGCCAAGACCACACAAAATTTCCTGTGGTTTATTTAGCTACTATTTTGCTAATATACACATTACATAATAGGTTGCAGTAAACACTGAAACATGCGGTGATGATTTATTTTCAGGCAGAACATACAAGTGCATTATAGCAGCTTATTGCAAACACATGGGTCTTAATAATGAACTATATTTTTTATGATTTGCTAGTTTGGAGCAGGTAGATTTTTGCATCCAATGCATTTATTTTTTCTTCTCTCTTCTGGGTTTGCTTATCTTCCAATTGCAGCTATCCTCTCTCCTTTTGTCTTCCTGTTGTAGTTATTTTTCATCTGATAATATGTAAATAGTTCAGCGTTGCAGTTATGAAGGATGGGTTCATGGCAAATCTGGCATCTTAACAGCCTTACTGGCTAGAAGCCCTCAGAGCTGTACAGTGGGTTTACCAGGACAAGTTTGTCAGTTTTAATATGGGCACCAAAGCCCGGTAATGAGGACAAGATGTGTGTATACGGTGAAGGCAGTAGCAAGAGCAGTGCATAGTCTTTTTTATTTTTCACTATGCACTAATCATTAAGCTACTGTTGACCTGCTGCTGCAGAATAGTTGTTGCTGCTTTTTTACTTTGGCTCCTACTTCCACTAACCAAAGTGTAGAAGTTGAGAAATTTCCTCCCTTCGGTTTGTCTCATACTTAAGACGTGAAACATTAAGACGTGACAAGGGTGAGGTGCTAGACTATTTCAAATAATGTTGTTGTTTAAATGTTTTTATGGGTTTCAGAGCTGAATATAAGATTTCTATATTCTATATTACTAACACATGCTATCATTTTCAAATGCTGAGTTGCTTTTTTTTTTTTTCTTTGAGTCCCAATCTCTTCAAGCATAAATTAACATTTGCACTGAGGGGAGCAATTATACATAATTAAAAATAAATAAATAAAACAGAACATCAACGGCATATAGAAACAGGATATCATGATGAGTGTAGACTGAACAAGAATGAAATTAATAGGGAGGAAGAGAAATTGGGAAAATAAATAAATTCTTGAAATACAAGGAGGCGAATATCAATATTAATGATTGGCCATAATGAGAACTTCAGTCATTACAGGTCACACTTCTCGAAACAACTTAATTGGTTAGGTTTTTGTCCTGTTTGATAGGTATATGTAGACACACATCAGTTTTAACATTTAGCCTCACAAGATAAAAAAAAACATGAAAATCACTTTTTTAATCGAGGACAAATAAGGAAGAACCTTATCTTAGATTAATTTTATTAATCCTGGTTAAAAAGCTGTTGCATTGTTCACTTTATTTTGCATTTTAAGACATCACACGACTCTGGGCAAATTCACAGTAATAAAGCACAATCTTATTTCTCAAAATGTATCATGGGAAAATTTTAAGCACAACTCGGACGTCTTGGCTACATAAGACTATTTTTTATTCTTTCTGTATAGTCTCTGAACAACTCTTTGTCACAGCAGTAGTTTTTGTGATGTTTTCTTGTCTTGTTGCTGAAAAAGAAAAGCATTATGTTGAAGAGAAACAACAAAACATTGGGGGCATTTAGAAATAGCTGTGAATGGAAGAAAAAGAAAAGAAAAATGAGAGAGAGAGGCTAAAAAAGGGAAATGGTTTGAGGCCAACAGCATAAAAGTTTGGCTTTAGTCCATAGCCCTGCGTGTCAGTCTTGATCTTTAGAGGGATCCTGTGTGCCAAACAGTAAGACTAATTACCCCCTAATAATGTCTAGTCTCAAGAAACCCATTCAACGAACCAAATTCTCATTTATGTTTTGAGCTATAATTTAAAACTTGCAATGTTTAGAAGCTGCCCGAGACGATTATATGAGCATGGTTCACTAGAGGCTCATTGAAGTTAATTGTGCAGAAGCTTAGCTGTACAGCCTAATCTATTTGAGTTGGTTGCCATGGAGATTTGTTTAAAAATGTTGTTTAAAGGGCTGCATCCTAATGGACACTCTTTTCAGTCTGATTACCTTTCTCTGCTTTATAATTTGTTTTCTTCCCTGAAAATTCAGCTTTGTGAGCTTTAGCTTTCTAGCTCTGCAAAGATACAATTGTGCTTAACACAACCTACAGGAAATTGATGCATTTGCCAGAAAATAAATGCAAATATTTCCCAGACATGAAAAAGGTGTTCCCAACTTTTATGGCCCATACTGGGGCCCATAGCATGAGTGAAAACACGCAGAATGTTAAAATGTTTGATTAGGATTGGTCGGAACGTCGTCGTCAGTGTTTGTGTTCGGGCTGAGCTTGAATGTGTGGGGGATGTATGTGGCAAATCCTTAGCATGCAATGCATATAAGTGTGAGCATGTGTTTTTTGTGGTTGCGTGCAAAAAGCTTCAGAGCTGCTTTCTACAGCCTTCACTGGTCTTTCAGAAAAGTTTTTTTTTCTGCTTCTGCTATTTTCACCAAAGACGCTGACTTCTAATGAAAACCACCTTGACATTAACTGGTTCCTAGAAGGACCAATAAATGGTTAACATTTAAAGCAGTGACCCAGAGTTAAAGCAAAATAACTCTTACCTTCACATGACATTATAATTTTTCCAACGTACTGGTTGTTTTTTCCAACTCGGCTCTCTAAACTCTTTAAATATATTGATTACCAGGCTGATGTATTATTGGTGGCTGTGTTGTAACATTTTGTTCCATCAGTATTTTTCACATAAAGACAGATAATACTGGGTTGCTACTCTAGATGGCCATATTTATTTAACTAACTGGCAAAGAAGAGGATACTTTGGACAGTTTGCTGTGCAAAGCATGCCAAAGTGACTGATGTGAAAAGACTGACTTAGGTGCTAGTTTGATCCAAAAAATACAATCCCAGACTTTGTTATACCAAGTTCCAAATTCTTTATGTTTTTCTGTGGAAGACTTACAAAAATCTCAATGTAATTATAAATTTTATAAGGATTTTTGTTTTTTTGGGATAAGCAAACTGGAGCTGGTAAAAGTTTTACTGATGTTTTGTGTTCAAAATGTGTCTCTTAGTGGGTGTTTTCTGCTTCCCTACCAGATTAAGAAAGCATACAGACAGAAAGCTTTGACATGCCATCCAGACAAGAACCCAGACAACCCAAAAGCAGGTAAGTGACAACCTCTCCATTCTGATCCACAGACCTGCCATTGTTCTGAACAATGTGTTGTAACCATTTGACTGTTCAAGCTCCACCATTAAAAGTGCTGGTCCAGTGCAGGACTTTGATTGAATTTAAGGCTGTCTACCCACAGCACAGTGTTGCAAAGCTAACCAGGGCTTGTTTCCTGCTGTCTGCTTTCCAGTCAGACATCACCAACGCCACCATCACACCAGTGTTTCCACAGTCCGTGCCCCTCGGGTTCTCGAATTGCCTCGCAGTCTGTTGCGAGGCAGTATGTCAACAATTAGACCAGGAAATTTTTGTGTAGGTTTTTGTCAACAGGAAAAGCACCTTGCACAAAAGGCTGGTAATGAAGAATGTTTTCAAAGTGAGGTTAATGTGGTTGCTGGGTGGCTCAGAGTATTTTTGAATATGACAAGAAAGAAGAAGGAAAAAAAAGGAAACTGGTAGAGGTTGGGGGTTGAGAGGGATAATACAAAAGCAGGGGGTCGGTTTCCCAGAAATAGAAAAGAAGTGGTTTGGAGGGCCTCAACACTTGAACCCACACATGGACAGACTTGGCATCGAAAGCAGAACAAGTTTTGGGATTTGCAGCTCCCTAAATGAAGGCTGCACGTAACGCTAAGAGGTGACTTAGGGTTTATGATTCTTTACTGATTGAAGATCCCACTTAATGTCCCTCATTTTTCTTCAACCAACCATGTTGTGACACTCTAAGCTGCCTTTTGGGCATGACAGGTCGCCCCTCCGCCCCCGAGTTGGATTTTATTCTAACCCTTTATGTCCATGGAGGTAACCTAACCGCTTCTGCTGGCAGCTCCATCTCCAGAGCCTTTTGCTTGTGTGCACTGCCAGTCCCCACAGGGAGTAACTGTATCAGCCTGTTAGGCCTCCCATAAGTGAATGATTACGCTTGGCGAGGACGGTGCAGTGATGTGCCGTTTGGAGGATGAGCTCGGGGGAATGTGGTCTCCCAGTGTACATTTGTGTGAGCTAAATAACAGCTGGTGTAGTGGTGAATGGAAGATGGATGGGGAGAGGTCAGAACAATCCACTGTCATTGGAGGAAACCGGTTTTATGAGACTTATGGCAAATTTTAGGCATTAAATATCTCAGCTGGTGTCAGCTGCATCACTTTGAGGAGTGTGGACACCAGTCATTTTTGAATTAACATTTCTTTATATTCTTCTCTACACTCTATAAATGCACCATCTTATTTACCTTTTAGCACCTTCAAAGGTTACAACCATTACTTCTTAAAGGGGACATATTCAAAATCCACGTTTTTAGCTGTTAAATGCATTTTGTTGTGTACTTGGAGTCTTTAAGAGTGCAGAAAAGTTTAATTTAGTTTCTCCCGGTGGTGCACAGATATCTTTATATTCTGTTTGGGTCATGTTTTTCAACCCGTTCAGTTTTCTCTATTTTTATGATGTTTTCTAAACTATCAAATTATTTGCGATGGAACTGTGTAATAAGGTCTGAACTTACCAACTACAATTTGACTGTCTTCATTCTCCTCTGGCTCTGGGTCAGACTCTGGCTCCAACATGTAAGGCTGGACGGACAAGTCTTCTGTTGTTGACATCTTTTAATAAATTTGTAAATAAAATGTTTCTGTGCCACTACATAGTCCTAAACCCTTCCCTCAAACTAGAATAGAGTGCTTTGGATACTGGAAGGGTTGGGGAGAGAAGTGTAATAGAAATAATACTTTTTGGTTTATGCCAGTAAATCCTGACATACTTTAATGACCCAGGTTTTTATGACACCATGTTTATCAGTGGATAGAATGATTATAGCCAGAACAAGATCTGCTAACAGCAATCATGTTTAGATTTCACTTTTATTTATCTTTGTGTTTTACCATGACTCGGCATTTCCTTAGGATGAAATCTTGCTTTATTACTTAATGGTGTTTGTTAAACAGTATATAGATATGAGGCCTCAACTGCCTCAAGGAGGGACAGAGCAGGAGAAAGGAGCAAGAAGCAGGAGCAGAGAGCAGGGGGACAGTTCAATGGCTCTATGTTAAACTCTCTGTGTTCCTGTTGTTGCAATAAAACTCAACTGACCATTCAACGGAGTAGCTTCATTCTTGGACCGCGTATTTCTGTCTTTGTTAAATAAATTCCACAACAGAAGCACCTTGTTTGGATTTTAAAAAAAAACAGCCTCAAAATGAGTTGATCTGAGACACACCTCAGAAAAGGGGTGAAAGAGGGGCTTGTGGAGTTACAGTAAGAAGGAATTCAGACCAAAGCATTGCAGTTCCACTTTATATTGACCCCAATGAATGATTTAAATGTGAAAATGAAGGATTTAAAATCATCACGTCTCCCTTAATACCTTATTTGCTATAATCTGTCTTGTTTATTTTACCTGTACTCTTTGCATTCAGCTGCAGATGTTCCAGTAATGCCCCATCTTTCATTTCTCTCTTGTAGCGGAGCTCTTCCACCAGTTGTCTCAGGCTCTTGAGGTTCTCACTGATGCTGCTGCGAGAGTAAGATCAAAGACGATTTTAAACTTGTGAAAAGTATCCTAATCCTATTTAATCCACATCTACACTGACAGTTTATCCTAGTGATTCATGCTGGTTTCAGGCTGCCTATGACAAGATTTGTGCTGCCAAGAAACAAGCTGAAGAAAGAAACAGGAAACTAGATGATAAAAGGAAGAAAGTTAAACTTGGTGAGTCATTTTTCAGTCTGTCTCAGGGTTAATAGTTATTTTAAATCATTAATGTGATAGAAAAGGAGTTGTATTAATATTAGAAAATAAAAAAAAAACAGCTTCTAGTGAAAAATACAATTTTTGTGCAGACTTGGAGGCCAGAGAGAGACGAGCAGAAACTCAAAGCCAAGATGAGGTGCAAATCACAAGAACGCTTGAACAAGAGGTGAGAATATTTTTATTGAAGCCTTATGAGTGACTGTGCTGCTTTACACATTGGAAAGGATGCAGAAAATCAAATAAACATAGTGGAGGCCTCAGATATTGTCTGAAAACTAGATATTTAAATTCATCCAGGAAACTCTGAAGCAAAAGCAGGTGCTTTATTCTGATTTCTGTCAAATACTTTTTCCTGATTGACTTGAAATCTCCCAAAGACTTGGATCTGGATCAAAAAGCCCCAACTTAGGGATTTTTTTTATTATTACCGCAGTGTTATATTTTTCAATAAGCCCATTAGAGAATATTGCATGACTTTGTTCAGAATGCAAGTAATAAAGGAAAGTGGTGTTTGTGATGAGAATTGGCTTGTACTTAACAAGTTTAATATGGTAACATACAAAGAACTGTGGTTTGGGCAGAGGAGGGAAATGTCAGGTTTTAGCTTACTGATAAAGTTGATTTACTGTAAGTGTTTATCCTGACTTCTCTTCTGTCTGCAAATTGTGCATGGGGATTTGTAAATATCACTTTATTACACGATCTGTTTCTGACAAAGATTGCTCGTTTACGAGAGGAGGGATCCAGACAGCTTGAAGAAGAACAGAGGCTCATCAGAGAGCAGATTCAAAGAGAAAGAGAAGCCAAGCATCAATCAGGAGAACACACTCACAGAAGTATGTCCACTTCCAGGATTTAAGTATTATCAATCATGCAATTCCAGATGATCCAAAGTGTTTCAGTCCAGCTATTCCAATAAATCTAATTTCTTTTTGCTGTCCTGAAATCTCTGTTTAGTGAACTTTTATATTTCCCAGTTAGTCTAACCACAACTGCAGCTATTCACCCTGTGGTTGACCAGATATTATTCAGATAATAACAAAAACTGAACTTATGAGATGAGGGCTATTTTAGTGTTTTTAACACAACTTTGGCAAAGTTTCATAAGAATGCCAAGAGCAAAACATGCACACATAACAGCCCATCAGAGCTGTTTGGTAAGACTTTTATTTTCAGTAAAAATCAATGGAGACGAGTGGGGATGTAACCTGACCCCTTGTAGTGGCTGAAAAATTATTTGTTTGCAGTCGCTACATAATTTGAGTCTCTTCTATTTTCATGCATCAGGGCTCCGTCTGCAAGAGCCAGAACTTTTAACACGTGACCACCATCATTTAGAAGTTTTCTGCTTGGTCCCTTGACTACGCTCTTGTTGTTTCTTTGTCTTTTTCCTTCACTGTGTCAAATTTCCCTGATGCTTTTTTTTTTTTTTTGGTACAGACTCGGGAGGGGAGAGATGTTCCAAGAACAACGTGACCCCCAAACTGAAGGTAAGATTTGCAGCTTAGGGAATTTAGTCAGTGCTCAAGACTGAAGGAAGGTCAGGGTTAGGACTGAAGTCTTTGGAAAAGAAAATTATGTGTGAGAGAGGGTTGGGGGGGGTGGGGTGTTCTCCTATTTTGAGGAGGTTCAGCTCTGTACGAATGAAAGAACAGGCAATAGCCATTTGCAATTTATTATTCAGAGACCTCATATGCTGTCTCACCATGGAGCACACATGTTGTATTAACAGCAGAGTAGGCACGACGTCGTCAGGGGACCAGTATTTATGCCAAAAAAGGCTTATTACATTTCCTCCTGCAAAGACCTTGTTCTGCGTGTATTAAAGGACACAGGGGATATTAGCTAATCTGTTTATACATTAAATCTGGTTTTAAGAATATTAAGCCTTCCCTGATGTTTGTTTGTCTACAAAACACAGACAGCAGAATTTTACGGCTTTGATTTATGTTGAGGTAATTCTAAAATCATGTATTTTATGTTATGTAGATATTTTTGCCTTGTAATTTAATCAAAATTTGCAATGATGAACTGCCTCTGAGATTCAAAGACATGTATATTAAAGTTACATTTAGTGATTGCCACATGTGTCAAACTCGAGGCCCGCGGGCCTAATCTGGCCCTCGTAAACATTTAATCCAATCCCAAAGGTAATATTTTAAATGTAAAATAGCAGTTTCATTGTTTCTCTTTTTGTCACTGTGTAGGCCTGTCGCAATAAGCAATAAATCAATCAATCGCATAATAAATTAGAATGAGGTTGATAAAAAATGAGGTCAGTAATTTTTCTTTACCTGCTAGTTTTTCTCGTCGTCATGTCTCCCTTTTTTCTTCTCTTTAGCAGAGGGAGGAATGAACTCTCACAACATGTAGCACGAGAGCCCCGTGAACAGGCATTTAGCTAGAGGAGCATCTTCAGTTATTCGATGCCTTCTTTTAGCTGGCCACTCCTCAGAACACCGTGTTGAACCTTGGGTTTCCGAGAGTTTTTTTTTTTTTTTTACACTACAAATGTTTAATAAAGTTGCATAAACATCATAATTATTTTATGAAGCCAGAAGAAAAGACAAAGAATAAATTGTTCCGGCTTGGGTAGAAGTGGGTAATTTGTAATGTAAATTTGTAAACTTCTGTAAGCTTTGTAAGCAGGGTTGTGGTGTGTGTGGTATCATTATATTAGTCTCCAAACAATATTATCATTTATCGCGATAATTTCTGAGACAATTTATCGTCCAGCAAAATTTGTTATTGTGACAGGCCTATCACTGTGCTTAGTGCAGTCTGTTCTCTATAAAAGTCGACTTTAAATATATATTCTCTTCTATTTTTAAAATGAATGTATTGGGTTTTTAATGTGTTTTTTACTGATTTGCTGTATTGTGATAACTAAGAAATAGTCAATAAGTTGTGAGTCGAGTATTAAAAAAAAACCCAAAATAAAGGCTAATCATGGATATTTCTAAATTTAATATTTTATTTGTCAGGGTATGTGTGTTTTAAATGCTACATAAAATGCGTTGGAAAAAGGAATTTGTATTTCTATAAGAATAATTTGTTAACATTTAAAACCAATATTTCTTCAATAAATACTGACAGAGATTGGACCTTGGCTTGGACCAAGTTTAGAATTTGACACCCTGGTGTACACCATGACATGTAAGGTTTATTTATTAGCAACTGATAATAAAAATGACCAAATAAATGATTTAACCAGTGCTAGGCCTTTTAAGTTTTGTGAACTTAGTCTTGAAATTTTCAACAAAAAATATAAATTTTTAAAAATAATCGTAAATGACATTTAAACTTTGGTATTTTTAGTCACATGCTATTTTGTCTGTTTCTACTCATGTCCTCCTTATTTATAAGTTTGTTTAAGTTAATACTTTTTTAATACTTAAAGACGATTTTTGAAGATTAATGAGTAAGATGATTGTCAGTAGCCGTGTTTCCATCAACGTTTCTTAATTCGCATTTTGAAATTTCGCATCAGAAAAGCTGAATGGAAACGGC
>JARVJO010000173.1:9428964-9453185 GCA_031762555.1 Cynodonichthys magdalenae | reverse complement strand
CTTGGTTAAATGCAGCAAAATAAATTATTTCAAAGGTAACTGATCTTTGTAATACTTGGTTTATTTACATAATAACTAATTGCTGGATGTTCGGCCCCTGAGCTGTTGGCCTGCAGTAACTGTGGCCCGCAGAGAAATTTAGTTGAATAGCCCTGCAGTAGGTGTTGAAGTTGTGCTGATGTTAAATTGTAGCACTTTTACAAAACAGAAAAAATAAAGATGTCTTATAGCATTTCAACTCAACCAGGCATTCACACATCAAGCTTTGTTTTACAATTTTTATTTAAAAATAAAATTCTGCACATTGTGAAAATTCAAAAGAACATGGCTCCATGAGGGTTATGAGATTGAAACCATTTATTTAACATTGATTACTGGACAAGTTTAGGGATTTTACCCTACTTAGAAATCTATAGTCTTCAGAATTCAGCTCAGTTTGACACATTTCCGCTAACATTTGGATTTTCACATTTAGTATCAAAAATACAAGTTTGAACTCTGTAGAAAGTCACAAGTGATTTTCCCACTCCACAAAGTATAAAATATAAGCACCTAATAGTTGTTTTTCAATAACCCTAACAGAAGTACAGAACTATTATTATTCAGATGTAATAACTGATGTGTATTTGCTCTATTTTAACCATCATACAGGCAGCATAAACAATCAGTTCAACATAATTTGTTGAGTTAAGTGGAGTTAAATTGCACTGACAGACAAAGCAACAAGTGAATGATTTGTCTCATGTTCACCAGAAACATATTTTAGGTTTTTGTTTAGATCAGAATTGAAGTTATCTTTTTTTTTAAGCTTAGATTTTAAGCGGGAGAGTAGTGGCGCCAAAAATGTAATTGGAATACTTCACAGTTAAAACAGGTTTTGCAGCATAGAGATAATAACTTGTCATAGATTACAGACTCCTGATGGATAAGTCAAAACACTTGTTAGTGTTGTTAGTGTTTTTTTTAGCAATGAATGTGGTAAAAGGCTAAGACTCTGAAGGAAAAGCAGACAAAAAATGCACATTTGAAGTTTTAGCCTTTAGTGTTTCAAAACAACTTGTGAATAAAATGTTGTTTAATCATTAAAGCTTATTTTAACTAACAGTGCAGTTTGACATCTGTCTGAACAAGTCATTTGAATTTCCTTCTAACTGGTAACACTTTAGTCGTCTTAGTGTTTCAGGTGGGCCTCGGAGCAGTAAAAATCATATAAACAACTTTTGTTTGTTTTTTGGACTTTGTGAAGTTTGGCCTAGCTGTACCTGCCTGTATTAATTTAAACATCTATCCCAATGTATAACTATTGAGAGGTTTGTTGTACAGGGCTAATTTATTTTGGAAAAACAAACAAAAAGAAACTGGTAGATATAAGTAACCTACAAGCCTTATTCCCACTATTTTGGCTTCCGACACTGAAAAACCAAAGAAAATGTCAGTCCAATGGGGTCTGTAAACATTCTCATGCCGTTAATCCACAAAACCACCAAATGTTGGAATTTAAATGATGTATAATTTTTGTTTCTCAACCAAAGTACAAAATGGTACACTTTACAATGCAAGAAAGGTTTCACAATAGCTATTGTCAAAACATATACAAGAAACAGAGATATCAGAGTTACAACGCAGACTCCAAAACAGACACGCAGAGCTGATGTACCCAAAACTTATTGCTGCTTCTGTTTGGACATACAGAGAATTCTAAATTTGTTGCTCGAAGCAGGACGCTTGTGGTTTGTACATTTTGGTTCATAACCTCTGGGCTCAGGAATTCAACTTTTTCTGCGTATTTAACCAACATACCATCTTGTCAACCCCCCACATTGGTCCAAACTGAGCCACTGTCTCATGAAAAATAGACTTGATTTATCAGCACGTTTTAAGGATGTGAGCAGAAATGCCCATGCATGCATCCTTTTCTTTACTCGTGTTCCGATGTATGTGAGTTGTAGCATGCATGTCTTTCGTGTCAGGCGCGTGTTTGTTCAGAAGGTAGTGTTTAAACCCTCATCAGGACCGCTGCTGCAGTAATGGATGTGTCTAGTTGTCTTCCCTAGACACCCCCTGCATGTATAGAAGTATTATGTTACCCGTTACCATTTTATTTCTCGTGCACAGCTAACCAGAACATCAGACTCTTATTTGCAGCTAAGAAAACAGCTTGATCTGCCTTTTTTCTTTTGCTGCTTCTTAAGGTCTTGGATCTGTGGCCTGGCTTGGTGTGCCTCCAAACCTGCCACCATTGGCTGGCTTTTTATTGGAAGCAGAGCTAAGTGTTTGTTTTCATTGTACTGTTGGGAACGGGTGATGGGGGGTACCTTGGTCTACCTTGCAGTGGGGCCTCTGAGATGCGTGCGGAGTAAAAATTGCTTTCTGCACAAAATAGATTGGCAAGCATGCGAAGAGTCAAGACATCACAGCTCGAAACCTTGGATTCCAGCCTTCGCTTTTCTAAACACAATACTCTTAACAGCCCTATTCAATGTTGTACAGTTTGAGATACAAAAATAGAAAAGGGGAAATGTTAAAGAAAAAAAAAGTATTTAAAATTGAAACTACATGTGCTGAAGATCACAGTGTTCTAAGTGTTGATTTTTTAGGAGATCCCAGAAATATCTGAATAATGTTTGTTTAATGATTTTAGTTTAGGATCAGGGTTTTTTTCCTTATAAACGCTTGAGTTTCATTTGATCTTGATATTCCAAACATTGAGAAAGATCTCCCTGTGACATATGTTCCATGGTTTCTTCAGCTGTGCTGTTTGTCCATCACCTTGAGAACATCATCCAGGATTGAAGGGCCCAGGTCAAGGCTGAATGAGAAACCACTGTCCTCGTCTTTTAGTTCAGTAGTTTTGTGACAGCTCTCTGGAGATTCCTCACACGTGTCTGAATTCACGCTGCCACGAACAAGCCTATCAGTCTGATTGGATGCAACATTATTCCCTTTGTGGTGCCCCTCCTTATTCAGCTCATCTTCATCGTCACTGTCCAGCATTGGCAAAGAGTTACATTTCTGCCTCTTTTGATCGACAGACCACTCAGGGCTCCGTGATTCCTCTTTTTCATTTAGATTGAGGCGAGGAGGCTTTGGAGGTGGCGAGCAGGCTCGGAAGAGGTTCTGCTCACTTTTGGAACTTTGTTGGAGCAGGCTATGGCCCTGCTTTAGAAAGGATAAATCTCCAAAGCTGTCTTTATTTGCATCAATTCCAATGTGGGCAATGTGGCGGAAATCATTGTGTGGCAAACTGATCATGTTGACAGAGAGCACCTCCCTCCGCTTAGAGTGCCTGCTGGAAAAACGGCTTGATTTTCTGTGCAGTGTTGTTCTTAGTGGCATCTTGGTAGATTTGGTTGAGTTTTACTCTGCCGTGTGCTTCTTGCTCCCACAGTGGATTCCTAGGAAACGTTGCACCTCAAAGGCATAATGCCATCTGCAACAAAACAACAAAATACACATGAATGGTATAACGAATGGTTGTTTAAAACAAGTCTGAGCTTGCACTTGTTCAGTTGTTTAACACCAGATGTTTGCAATGGGCTGTATGTGTTACTTTAATGAGATTTGTCAGTCATTGTTTAGAGATTGCACCTGTTGGACTGGATTTTACTTTAATGAAATTCAGCAACATTTTAACAGGAGAGGACTGTTCCAGCAAATGCTTTGAAGCCTTAATTTATAAATATTTTTTTTTCCCAAATCCTTGTTTCTTCCCATAAATACAGGTGTGGTCTTCTTCATATCCTCTAGAGGAAGTCTATTAATCTACTTAAGACTTCCAGTAACAAAAACAAGAAAATGCAAATACCCAAATGGTAATTATCTTGTAAGTTCTTTGTTGGATCTCATTTTTAGGAAAGAATGTAATTTTTACTTGTAACTATCAAAAACAAAATTTGGAACACATTATTTCATTCTTCATAAAGCCGTACAAATAGCTAAAATGCTATTGAAAAGAGTACATATGCAAAATCTACATTTTTTTAGCTGTTAAATACATTTTGTTGTGTACTTGGAGTCTCTAGGAGTGCAGAAAAGTTGAATTTAGTCTCTTCTGGTGCTGCATAGACATCTTTATATTCTTTGTGGATCATATTTTTCAACTTGTTCAGTTTTCTCTTTTTTTTCTATGATATTTTCTGTACTATTGCGTATTACTATTGAGTATTTGCAACAAAACAGACAAATAAGGTCTGGACTTAACGGTGTCAATTTCATCATCTTCATTCTCTGGCACTGGGTCAGACTCTGGCTCCAACATGTAAGGATGGATGGACAAATCTTCTGTTCTTGACATCTTTAAATTCATTTGTAAATAAAATGTTTCTGCGCCACAAGATAGTTGTAACCCTCTATCAAACTGTGAGATGGTGTGTGAAGTGCCTTGTTTGGATTTAAAGAGGCAGCCTCAAAACGAGTTGATCTGAGACACACCTCAGAAAAGGGGTGAAAGAGGGGCTTGTGGAGGTACAGTAAGGAGGAATTCAGACCAAAGCATTGCAATTCCACTTTATATAGACCCCAACTGAATGGTTTAAATGTGAAAAAAGATTTAAAAGCATACGTCTCGTTTAAATTAATCTTACTGTTTTGTGACTTTTAGTATTACTTTTTAAATTTATGATTCTGTTTAGAAATATTGTATGGTGGTTACATAAAATAGAAATGCATTTTGACTGACAAAACATCTCATTTAAAATGGTACGACACAAGAACTTATTCAATGAAAGTCAAACTTTCTATAAAAAAAAGTAAACCTTTTGTATTTCAATACTTGTAAATATTTTATTGACAAAAACAGAACTCCATTCATCAGCACAGGCATGTCAATTAGATAATTTGCTGGCCGTCTTTGATTTTACCCAACAGCTTTGCCCACATTAGATTTGTGTTTCGTGACTCGAAACACTAACTCTGTAAATTTGTAAGCCACTTTAGCAAACAGGCTTTGTTGGCCCGTAAAGGTTTTATCGGTACTTTAGTAGCAGCGGGAGACTGCAGCGTGTGGACACAACAGCATTCCTTTCCCAACATGTCAGGTCAACCAAGGAGGAGTCTTGTAATTTAGCCGCAAGTTCAATGTTCAGGAAACACTTCATGGCCAAGTAAAAACTAAGGTGGTCATTAAAACCGATTGGCCAAGAAAAAAAATCACCAATTTTCTTTCTACTCGTAGTAGTTGTACGTCTTTGAAAATGATAATTTCCCTTACCTGCAAGTTCAAAATAAAACACTTGAATGTTTTAATGCTGTGGGTTTAGTATTACTTAGACAAATGACACAGATAAATATCAATGCTTTCATAAACTTACCTGTATTGGTGTAATAAATAGAAAATATTAGAATCCCACACGTACAGTCGTGTCTGTCAGGAATCTCACCTGTTTTTTTTTTAACTGCACTCAAAGGCAAACTGTTTCTTGACATGAATGGGCTTGTCAACTGTCACAAGGCAAACCTTATTACTCAGCCTTGAAACAGTGAAACAGTTTGTGCAAGTAGTCTACTCCTTTGTGACTGATCAATAACCTTTAAAATTAAAGCTGTTGCGTCGAGGACACTCCTCTGTACCTGCAAAGAGACCGTTGAGACATGGTTTCTTACCTGCTTTAGTAAGTTTGAACATTAAATCCGTTTTGTTAATCCATTCTGTGTGAACTCCTTGCACTGTGGAAAGCTCTCCAGGTGTGTTGCTGGTGAAAGTCCTCCTTTCGTAAATGATAAACCAGGGGGAGGTCGGAGTACAAAAGAAAGACATCCAGGTGGAAACCTAAGCTCAGGTTTTATCTCATCTTTTCTAATTGATGAACTCATCCCATTCAGAAGTTTTGCAAGTCAGATTTTATCCTTCCATCTGAAGTCTGCCTTTTAGTCATCATTAGTCCTGCTGGTTGTTTGGCTGCACCCTTCACCTGAAAGAGTGGGTGCAAAAGAGAGGCTGTTCATTTTTTCCTTTCTGATCATATAAAACTGAATCAGCACAGCACAAAAGCAAGCGTTTCAGTAAAGGGAAGGGTGAGAAAAATGGTGTGTGAAAAGGTTTGTGGGTGTTCAGTGATTGAGTGCTTATCAAGGGAAGTTGTAGTCTGCGAGCAAACATGTCAACCACAAAGAGGAGGGGGTAACTGAACTCTAATCTCTGCGGTATTGTCTCTTTACTCTGCCGATTTCCTGATTTCCTGCCTTCTGTTGGCTTGTGTAAAGCCCCACAGTCCACCCCACTCCACAGGCTCTTCTGCCTGACTGAAGGCCTATGGTTTCTCTACGTAATCAAAAAGCACACAGACATGTCCGAGCAGGCACATCGGGTTTCACAAGAGGGATAACTTGTTGCATTTCCAATTCTCACGCCTCCTGCCTGTTGTTTTTGTCATGGAATGTTGAAGCTGTAGAGAACTGGAAATTGTCTCAGAGTAACAAACGTGTTATTACCACTGTAAAGTCATGCTCAAAGATGACCACAATGTTCTTTTAAAAAAATGTTTTGAATCTATTTGCCCAAACTGTTGGCTTGTTTTTTTTTTTATATAAACAAGTATTACAGGTATTACAATATTTAATTTCAAACCCTCCTTATTAATAAGATGTAATCAGCATTAGGTGTGGCAACTTAAGCTCTCTTCTTCGTCTGCTCCAGTGCCAGAACCGTCCACAAGACCAGACATATGTACAGAAAGAATCGAAACCAAAACGTTCTGAGCATTTTCTCTATTAGAATCCTCCAGAGATTTTTTTTATGCTAGAAAACAATTTAAAGAAGAGCTGATGTCATCTGTAGTGTTTGGAAGTGGTTTCATGTCTGACCAAGGTTGGACTCGCTCTGTTAGTTGTGTTCTCATGCTATGTGTCCTCTGGGTTGATGCGTTTAGCCTGAACTGAATTTCTGCATAAACCTCTTTTCTAAGGCCTGACCATGGTGGCTAATGTGGTTTGATGCTGCTATGCTGGTTCTGAAATCTGGGATGCTGCATGTTTTTGTTGTTGCAGAAGAAAAAGTGTTTCCAGATATTGCTTTGACGGGCGCTAGAAGCCCAAACTGAGGCTTCAGTGAATATTCCTGTCGCTCTTTGTTGTGTGTTCTCCAGCTTCCGCTGTGTTAAAGCCCCCAGACAGCCAGAACTCTAGGCAGATTTACTGCCTACATGGCGTGGTTCTGTTTTAAAAACAAACACTGTTTGATCATGACTACTATGGCTCTCAAAGCTTTAAATATAGCTACATCCATAAATTCTCCAGATCATAAAATTAACAAAAATAGCAATAATATTATTTCACCCCCAGTTGTTGTGTTTTCAAAATTTTCACCTTCTTGTTTTTATCGTTGTAGTAGGATGTTGTAGTATGACTCAAGATCTTTTTAAGGTGCTCCAACAGAGACTTGGCAATGTTTCTGCTACTGTAAGAGGAAGTAAAGACACACATTTGTTTACACACTGCTTCTGGGCTTAGAATGTTTGTAAACGAATAACGTACTAATACTAATTTTATGTTTTTTATAGAAACATGTACTTTATTAAATGTGTTTTTTCTTTTTCTATTTAGTAATGAGGGTAGTAAAAAACTAAATCTTAAATTTGAAAGCTCTTTTATAATATGTGAACGGAAACATTAGTACAGATGCAAAAATAGAAAAGAAGCCAAGTCGATGTTAAAGCAGTACTACCAATCAATAAAGTTTTATATTTCTTCTCTCTGAAATCTGAAATTTCTTCCTACTTTTCTCCCCAAGGCCTTATTTTTTCCCTTCAACATCTCCCAAGGTTCAGACTACATTCTTACCAGTTCCACGGCCTCATTTGTTTTAATAAGAAGTCTGTTGCAATCAGTGAGCTTTTCCAGGAAGGCTAGAATGTGACAGAAAATTTTACTTTTCTAAAAAATGTGTTTTTGGAGATTAAAAGGGGCCAAACCTCATCTATTTAATTTTTTTTACAATTTTTTTAAAGTCCATCCATCATGAGGAGAATTGCCAGTCCACCAGGTGGTCTTTGCAGTCATTTTTCGTTTCAATGTTTATTTCTTGTACTTTTGCAGATTCCAAAGGCAATCTCTGTCTTCTTATAGCAGAAGTCTGTTTTGATGAACACAGTGACCACCTATAACCACATGCTGGACACACAAAAACACACACATAAAAAGACAGGCATCATAGAGATGTCAGTTCATGCATTATGTTTTATTTTCAGTTCCATTTTAGGCTATTTTTATTCAAGTTTAACAATTCCTGAAGTTTTATTATCCTGGTAAAACGTTGGTACACCTTCTTTCAGGTCTAAGGTTTTACATAATGTTGCATTTTTAAAAATCTTTGGTCATTATCAGGTCTTTAAATTGAATAAATTCAAATAATGCATACAAAACATAATTCCTTACATTGTGTTGCTGTTTAAAGGTCATATCTAAGTCTAAATGGAAGGATTTTTTTTGCTCACTCTACAGTTTGCCTTATTTCTTCTGTTTGCAAGTGTTTAATATCAAGCACTTAATGATTTTGCCAAAGTAAAATACTTGGATAGAGGGAACACCTTGATTCTACTTGTTTCTAACCATCCAGATGTCAGTGTTTTGCATTGTGCTCGTCCTTTGTCCCATTGCGTTTCTCAGTTTTGGTGAAGTTTCAGCTGTCGGATGACCCAGAAGTTCATATTCATGTGTTTGGTTTTCTTCTGGTACGATGCTAATCATTATGACCAGACAGCTTAAGTCTGGTCTCTTGTTTCCAAAGATCACTGCTCCAAAAGTCGTGTCGATGGTTGAGGCGCAACTTGGCAAATCTAAGCCGTGCTGCCATATTCTTGTCAGGGAAGAGATTTATTTTCCTGGCGACTCTTCTATACAAACTTGACTTGTTTAGCTTTGATTGTACAGTCGTGAACTTTTAACATTTATCATGGTAACTACAATCTATAGAGTCTGACATGTTGGTTTCCTTTATTTCCTTCCTGCTATTCCCATGATCAATGCTCAGTCTCAGCTTGAAGAGAGATTCTTGAAATTTCCGTTCCTGGTTGGATTAGCGGCTGTCTTGAAGGTTTTCTACTTGTGTGTCCTTTTTGTCTCGGTAAAATGATGGACTGCGAATAATTAGGAATTGCCTTTATAAATCTTTTAAGTTTAAATATCCCAAAAATGACTCCCCAGAGATAATTTTTTTTGATTTCTTTTCACTTTTGATTTAACCTGCACCTGAATGCTCCAGGTGTTAACCAGTGCTCCATGACGATACTTAAAGTATTTAAGTGTTTATACTTTTACAGTTAAAGGAGACACATTTGTGCTTTTAAATCCTTCTTTTACACATTTAAATAATTCAGTTTGGGTTTATATAAAGTGGAACTGCAATTCTTTGGTCTGAATTCCTCCTTAATGTAAGTCCACAAGCCCCTCTTTCACCCCTTGTCTGAGGGGAGTCTCAGATCAATTCGCTTTGATGCTGTCTCTTTAAATCCAAATCAGGTACTTCACACATTGACCCCTCCAGTTTCCATACTTTCTATTTACAAATGAATTAAAAGATGTCAACAATGGAAGACTTGTCCATTCAGCCTTACATGTTGGAGCCAGAGTCTGACAGAGAGGGAAAGGAGAATGAAGATTATGAAATTGTAGTTTGTAAATCCAGTCCTCATTTAGAAGTTTTGTCACAGATACTGTGATGCAATGGTTCAGAAAACATAGTTAAAGAAAACTGAACAGGTTGAAAAATATGACAGAATATAAAGACGTTTTTGCAACACCGAGAGAGACTAAATTCTAATTTTCTGCACTCCTAGAGACTCAAAGAACAAAATAAAATGTATTGAAAAATGGATTTTATATTTGTCCCCTTTTAACGACAGATCTTGTGTTGGAACAGAAAACATGCTTTTTGCTTTGCTTTTTGTTCTTTTCCAACAAAAATCCATGGTGTAATCAACCAAACCTTTGTGGATATATATGTCTGAGGAATCTTGTAATGAATTATGATTCATTCTTTACAGTCAAAAAAGGCTTTAGGTTTTGTCTGCACAGGAATTCTCACCCAGTGGGAAAATGATGCAGTGCCCCTGTCTGTTCGTTTTGAGTTAGCAGGAGGTCTTTGGTACTCACACGCACTCAAAAAAAAAAAGTTCTCCAAATATAAGTCTATAAGTGTTTGCCATTCATGAATCACATACTCCAGAAATCAGTGACAAACTGAAATACGCACCGTGCCACCACACATACTCTAGATAAATAGTCCCTTGATTAACTTGACCACAGCGCATTAGAGGCAGAAATGTTGGCCTGAAACACAGAGCAGGCTTGATAGGGAAAAACCCACTCTTCTCTTGGAAGTCTGTCGTGTCACTTTGTGGCACAAAGCGATATGTGATGACTGCTGGTGCTAACGAGTATTCCATTTATCAAACACAAGTTGCAAATCTTTGCTGTTGGGTTAAGATAGTGGAATGGCAAGTATTTTAATTAGAATTTATTTTTTTTTTAACCAAAGATGCAGTCTCATCCTATTCGTGTTGTAACTCGTCATCTGAACTGAATAAACACACATGTGCTGACACGCTCACACAGCTAAAATGAGTGGTGAGATGTGAAGCTGATCTCACAACTTGTGTTCGGGGAGCACTGCGGCCACCTGCGCTGTGAAATGCTTCATGCTGTGTGCGGGACGAAGCGTCAGTGTGTGTGTTTGTTACGCTGCCTGACTCACAGAGCTGGTGGTATTCAATATGTCATAACTAGTCTGGAATCAGAGGTGGAGGGGTTGGGCTTTTTTGAGGTTCAGCCATGTGCTGATGTCATTCAGCTAACCCTCAGCTTGTTTGCATGTATGTTTGCGTGTGTGTGTGTTTTACTATCATCCTGCTTCTGCGGTGGCCTTCCTCCCTTGGCATTGCGGGGGGGGGCATGGTTTGTGTTCTGTGGTTTCCAGCTCACGCTGGGCCCCAGGATTACAGCACCGAATATACACCGTCACGCATGAAAATGCACACACGCAGGGTTTAGTTACAGTGTGATGCATGGGCTAAACATGCCCAATGTAAGTTGACTCCCCAGGCAAGGAATCATTGCTCATCTCAAGACGCATCACATCGCTCATAAAGTACCTGCAAATTATCAGAATCCCCCTTCGACACTAGCATTTATTCTGCCTCCGAGCACAATTTGTAAAGAAAAAAAACTGAAAGTAGGATTTTAGGTGACCTTTATTGTTGTGACCAGCAGAGGGCAGGGTAGAGCATTTTCAGAACAGGAGGGAGACACTACCCCTTCATGTTTTATTTAATTTGAAGATGCAAAAGTTGTTTATTTACCTAATGGTGTTCGCGTGATATTTCATAGTTGCGTGTCAGACGAGGGTTTGAGCTCACAATTTTGGAATGATAATAGCATCTTTCCTTAATGCAGGGGTGGAGTTGGGGGGGGACTTCCTTTTGCAGACCCTTCCACACTTTACCCTCTGTCTCTCAGCTCATGGATAGTGGAGTCCCAGTGATGTTTTCCAGATGCATTGGCTCTGCGAGTGCATTGACCAAAAAAAAAAAGTCTACCTCTTCTCCTTAGATAGTTCTCATTCATTCTCTAGCAGCTCTTTAATGTTCATCTAATCGCCGTCTTGTTAAAAAGACATTTTCTTGGCCTAGAAAACGTTATGATTTTTAAAAATGGCTCTTTTTGTAGACAAATAGCTAGTCTTCCCTTACAAAAAATAAACAGTCTCTGAAAAGGCTCATTTCTTTTTTCCCCACCCTCTTTTCTCTAGAAATGTATATTTTTGTGTGTGTGGCAAAAAAGATTGCCGCCTGCTTGATTAGCAATTAGCCAGCATCTGCTCTCGTTGATTTGTGCCACAATCCGTAAATTTCTACCGGTTGTCATACAAGCAGAAGCCCTTCAAACTAATTACTGACACTGATGGGTCATGCAACTGTCAGGTCTTATTTGAGCCCATATTCTGAGATATAATGCCCTTAGGCTGCAGTATTACCTTGTTACTGCTTCTTGTTGGCCTGCTATCTCATACATGATCCCCCTGTCATCATGCTAATAGTATCTTAGATAAGAGCGTCTGTCTGACTCCTTCTTTTCTCTGAGAAAGTAAACAGATGTTGGACATCGACGGTTCTTTTATGCTGTCTGCTTTAAGTCAACGTTGCCACAATATTTATAACAGATGTTTAACTTTTCTACGACTTTCCAATAAAATGTCTCAACAGACGCCATCCAAGGATATTAAATAAAGGGCTCTTCTGCTGATTTACTTCAGGATCAGTTGGTTTTCTTTTTTGTTACCTTGTTTGACGTTGCTCCACTGTGTGTTCCTACAGGCGTCCCTGACAAACGAGCGCGACTATGAGAGCGTGGTGATGATGAGGATGAGGCAGGCCGCCGAGCGTCAGAGGCTCATCGAACAAATGCAACGAGAGGACGACGAAGAGGAAGTTGCCAAGTCATAGCCTCTGAAGATCCAGCTTCAAGTACATTGACCGTTATTTGATCCGGGCTTTAGTTTCATAAAGCCTCTTATGTGTTTAGTTTTTTTTATGTAATATGCTGTGTAACAAATAAACCATTTTAACAAAAAATAAAAATGATTTGATCATTTTATAGTTGAGAATACAGGAGGACATGGAAATCTAAAGGTCAACGCCACATTAAATCAAAGTCATACAACGATGGAAATTTCATCAGTCATCTATTATTTGGCTAAACGAGACAAGTTGCCACTTTATTACTCTAACCAGACAAGTTGTAATGTAAAAATCATTCCTGATGATCAGATGCTACTAGAGTTAAAGATGTGGCGCTCCAGACCGCAGACCCCTGTGCGTGGAAATCGTTTGTGCCCCGATATTAACCCAGCAATCAGGCTGGGATTGAAACACAAGGTAAACTTTTTATGAAATTCCTGTGGCGGCGTGTGATGAAAAGTGAACTCTGTCTGGAGGCCCGTCCTTTAAGATCTGGTGGTTTGGATAATTCTCCTTGGCTTTGAGCGCAGTGTTTCCACATCTCTACTCAAGACCAAGGAAGCCCTGTGACCTGATCCACAGAAATATATGAGGGCTGTTCAGTGAGCTCTGAGTATTTATGCTCTCAATATGTTACTTAATATTTGCACAGAATCTTTGCAAAAAAGAAAATTACTTCTCAAAATAAAGCAGATAATATGTTCTGAATTCAGAGTTTAAACCTTCCAAACTGCTTTCCAACATAAATCTGAGTAATGGGAATGTTTTTAATGTACTTTAATATTCACCCCAAATATCTGTTTTAGCATTTTACTGCAGTAAAATAAAATGCCCTTTTTGCACTTTATATAAACCCTTGATGCAAACAATCTAAGAATTTTATTTTTGTTCAAGTGGATCTGAAAAACCTTAAACTTTGGTTAGAAGGTTGAAATTTCAGATAGGTAGGACTTTTTTTTGAAAATAAAAGAAAATGTAAAAATGCTTATGTATAATAATTTCCAAAGCATTAAATACATAAATGAAATTAAAAATAATTTTTTTGTAAATTAGGCATTTACCCATTAAATTTTTTAAAGGAAATGTAATTGGGTAATTGATTACACTTGAAACAACTCATTAACAGACCAACTGAAAATAGATTTTGTTTAAAATTTATTCCATGAAGTTGCAGTTTTGACAGGAAGTTGTTGCTGAATTCTTTGCAGGGCTTTGAGACGTTCTGGAGTCTTTATTATCGCTGACAGTTTTTCAGAGAATTGGTAGAAAATAGTTGTGTCCTAAATGGTAACATCTGTTTTACAAGTCAAATAGACTTTCATAGTCATTTGACTTTGACTTGTAAAACTGAACACAAACTTTTTTTTTTCATCAGAATATTCACTTGACTTTCAGAAAGAATGATTTTTTTTTTATTGCAAAACCAAACAAATGTTTTTCTAACCAACTAAAAAGCTTTTTTTCCCAGGAGTCTTTAACTTCACAGCGACGTGCATCTTGAAAACAATGCTCCACCACGCAGCGCATGACCTTCTGTATTTCTATTTTTAGTTATTTCAAGACGTACAATTGAGATTACCCAATATTTTTCTGTTTTCTTCACCTGTGTTTCCTTCTGAGCACTTTTACTCCATCATTGTTCCTGCTGGATCAAGTCCCGGGACACTGACGCTTCAGCTCAAGAACTTTGAAATATGTGTTTGTTCCTGTGATATTGACCTCAAGAAACTTGGATTTGTTGCTTTCAGTGATTTCATAATGACCTTATGTAAGAAGTATCTGGAGGATTTTGCAGACTTTCTTTATGTTGTGTGAAGTGACACGCTACTGTTTCAGTTAGACCTTCCTGTGTTAGTCTGCTGTAGTTTTATAACAACTTTCTTTTTGTTTTTTTCATTTGTCCTCTGTTTTTCTTGTCTTTATAGCGTAATGGTGTGTCTACATGGTGTGCCTGCATGGCTGTGGTTTCTCGTGTTGTTGTGTTATTTAGAAGCCATGTGGAAGCTCCACAACATCCAATCCAGTCGTGTATCCCCCTGCCACTCCCGCGCTGCCTCTCCATGGCTCTGTTACACAATGTCCAGCTGTGGAGCGGTGTGGTGGAGACATCTGCTCCTCTCCTGCAAAATCCCCTCATAACATGGTTTTGTTTATGTGTATCCTTTTTCAATATCCCCACAATGTGGAAAAAAAAAAGAAAGTTTGTTTGAATTACAACAAAGGAAATACAGTTACAGGAAACGTATTCACCACCAAAGCTGCCCTGAGCACACAGTGGCATGTGCTGCTGCATGCGAACCAGCAGGGGAGGATGAGCCCGTCGGTACATCAGTTGCAAAAGACAACCGGAGTCACCGCCGGATCAGATGTCATGTGTTGGAACGGTCATGTTTGCATATGCAAACAATATGTCTGTGGTGGAACAAGGGACCAGTTCCTTGAAATCTAGCGTGGAGGTTGAAGCGACGTCATGTGTGAGGCAACAGGTCTGGTTAGAGTTTGGCTGTGAGTTGGCTGGCAGCAATTCTGGACTGTGGGTTAGGGATCCGGGCTGGCCCCAGACATGAGCTGGAGGCCCCTCGGGGGCAGAACAAAAGCCACCCAGCGTTTTTTGGCTCTTAGAACGCAGACTCTTGATGAGAGGTAAACCAGCTGATCAGTTGGGTAATTAATTAGGCTGACATTTGACATCTTAGAAAATAATCGCTACCGGCCACGTCTGAGTGCACCATAAGCCTATTAACAGGCAGGCACGTCTACGGGCAGCAAAATGCTACAATTGTCTCCATACCCGGGTGTCGATGTGTTTCCTGTAACACTAGGATGCATTTGCTCGGGATGTTTTTTGAAACATAGCTAGTTACAATGCATTGTTTTTATTTGTATTGTAGTCAAGACCACCTAACCAGAGACCAAGTTGAGACCAAGACCCGAAAAATTGAAAACTAGTGCCTTCAATCATACAGTATACCATACACAGGTAGCTAACTTAATATGTGTAGCTAATATTGACTAAATCTGTTTGTGTGACGGGTAAAGAACTTTGCTACAGAGGCAGATTACTAATGTTAGCTAGCTAGCTTTGCAAAGCATCACTCAAACATACATTGCCTAGCCAAAAAAAAGAAAAAGTTGCCACCAAACAAAAAGGTCACACTAATATTTTGTTGTTTTGTTGGACCACCTTTTAGCTTAGATTACGGCATGCATTCGCTGCGGTATTGTTTCGATAAGCTTCTGCGATGTCACAAGATTTATTTCCATCTAGTGTTGCATTAATTTTTCACCAAGATCTTGCATTGATGATGTAGCTTTCCTCTCTGTGCTTCCTTTCAAGTCATGATAAAAGTTGGATGTAGTCTCCACCGTCTCTGACAGTGAAGCCCTGCAGAATTTACAAGTCTCTGTACACTTTCTCCTGGATGTTGTTTTACAAATATCTTTATGATTCATGTAGCCGAATTGTATTACTGAAGATTCCGCAGTTATCATCTCCCGCTCCCAGACAACCACTGCTTATTTTCTTGGAGTGCCGCGTGCGAGTGAAAGGGCGTGGGGATGGGTGACAGTGGGAACAAAAATACATAATTATCAATGAGTCACGCTTTGATTTGAATCCCAACATTTTACATCCGATGAAATCAAAGATGTTAGGAAATAAATTGGACAATATTCTGATATTTCCACAGTTGTGGTCTTGATTGGCCTTGAAATAAAATCCCAAGTCCTCAATGTCCAAGACCAAGGCGAGACTGAGTGCAAATGTGAGTCAAAGACATGATTGAGACCATTAAAAAGTGGTTTTGAGACCGGAATTGAGTACTACAACATTACTAAGTATGAGTTTTAAAGTGTTATGTCTGTGGGCCAGTGTCATAAATTAGCCATCTGCTTTAATTAAGAAATAAATCAGTTATTAAAAATCCCTAATCGGTCCTACATTCTTGTAAGGTGCCATAAATATCGACATTGTAATGCATCAGTTCTCAAGTTTTATATTTGCACATCGTATTGAGTGTTTTATAAAAGATTACACATATTAAATGTATTTAAATTTTAAAATGTATTCTGTATCAAACTGCAAAAAAATCCACATTTTAGCATTTTTTTTACAGTAGCCTTGAAACAAAATAACTTTACAAAGATGTTTAGGTACAAACCTATGTAAACAAAACTTTACACACCAGCTGTAAAAAAAAAAAAGGGTCTTAAAAATGTGTGGGTTTCATAACTTTTTTTTGAATTTGGCAGCCTGACAACTATATATTGTGAAATCTTAAACCACAAAGCTTTAAGAACTAAAGGTTTCCAAACAAGTTAAAAATAAAAATCAAAAGTTTCCTGCTAAGATCATCCTTTCTTTTAAAGATAGAAGTTATTTTGATGCTGTTGCTTTACATTCAGTCACTCTTTCTCTTTGTGGAGACACCACACCAGCGTCTGGCCCACCCCGGTCATCGTCAGCACACGGAAGCCGATCCTCTCCAGCTTGTCCAGCACCACGCGAGGCGGGTCATCCACATGGTACTCGGAACTAAAAGAAGCATAAACAAAGTCACTCTGCGTTCCACAGATATGGGATTTCAGTAAACTCTGCTCGCCGTAAAATTGTTCTGGTGCTCGTTCATTTCCTTCCACACCTTGGTTCATTTCCCGGCAGGATTTGAGTCCGGTTGCCAACGACAACACGTCCCTGATCTGTGTTCCATCACCTTGAATGGGTTATTGTAAATCTGCAAAGCAGAGGCTTTCCTCCACCATATTACCCCCCTTCCAAATTGATTTCATCTCAGCTCTGTTGGTTGAAATGTACATTTCATGTGCCAAAATTAAAGAAATACCAGTTTTTAACTGTCAACATTTAGAAAAGTTTCCACATGTAAATCACACCTGCTTAAATCTGCCTGTGTAGCACTCTGTTATCACAGTTCATTTTCTCCTGTTTGTGATGATGATGATGGAGTTTTAGTATTGTGCACATTTAAATTTATCTGCAGCATTAACTTTTCCACAAACCGCCATGATTTGTCTAACTTTCAGTACTCACAAGTTGTTTCCCAGCATGGTTGCTTTTCTCGCTCCCAGATAATTCATGACAACTGGATCTGAAGATTCATCTCCTACATTTGTTGGACCAGTTTCCTGAAAGGCAAAGGTTTGAAAATATATAACACAATGGTTAAAGGAGACATGTCTTTCTTTTTAAACCCTTCTTTTTCATATTTAAATCATTCAGTTGGGGTCTATATAAAGTGGAACTGCAATGATTTGGTCTGAATTCTTATTGTAACTCCACAAGCCCCTCTTTCACCCCTTTTGTGAAGTGTGTGCCTCTCTCTAGCTTCCATTCTAGTTTGATAGAGGGGTTTATGACTACGGTGTAACAAAAACTTTATTTACAAATTAATTTGAAGTTAACAACTGAAGATTTATTTATCCAGCCTTACATGTTGGAGCCAGAGTCTGACCCAGAGCTCAAGGGGAAGATGACCAAATTGTAGTTAAGAAGTTCAGACCTTATTCAGATGTTCTTTCGCAATACTGTGATATAGCTAATAGTTCAGAAAACGCAATAGAAATTAAACTTTTCTGCACTCCCAGAGACTCCAAACACAACAAACTGCACTTAACACCTAAAAAAGTGGATTTTAAGACTTGGTCGATGGTCAACATCGTCTGTTATCTGTGCAGCCAGGACTACACCTGCAGCCCTGTGGCAGGATAATAACCTCTAATATCTGGACAGACTAAAAATAGATCATCTAATACGCCAGGGTTATAGAATTAGGTTGCTCCAGTAGTGAAGACAAGAAAACGAACACAAGAAACAAAAGAAGCAGAGAGACTGGCAAAATGTGTTTTTTTTTTTTATGGAAAATAAAAACTATTAAATTGCTCCTCTGTTAGCCCATTGATTGAAAAACAGGATCCTTTTGCCAAAAAATAAAAAAAGAAGCTAAATAAACATGATGGTAGGAGTAATTTAAACACAAGATACACACCAGTCGGATCTGCGTACTGATGAGCATGTAAGGCATTTCTGCTTCCTGGCTTCAGATCATCGACTCCCCCTGGGAATGAGAGGGTCTCCACAGACGCGACTGCCTCTCCACCTCCTAACCTGCGCCGCTCCGGCCGTCAGCTCTCTGCGGAATGCGGAAACGCCCACTCCCGCTGACCAATCAGCGTCCTTCTCTCACAGGCGCTGCGCACAGATTGCTCAACAACCACCACGGGTTTGTTTACATGAGAAATGTTGGCTGATGTTTGTTTTTTTCTTTTTAATATCGGGTTTGCACTCAGTTTTGCCAGTGCAGTTTTACTTCTCCATCACAGTAAAAAAATTAACGTTGCCCTGGTAATTTTTTTTTTTAATTTGTAGAATAAATAGAAATAGAGTAAATCTTTATTTCAAAACAGACATAAAACAACAAAAACCTTACACACACACGATCATTCTGACCAACTCAAAAGGCCATCTGTATGAAAAGGAGTATGAAGTAAACAAAATCTGGATCTTTTGATCATGTCATTGTGTGTGTCTAAATTAAAATTTGTAAGCAAAATTTGTGACCAGATGCCAACCGTGTGTGTTTGTTTACCTACAGAAATGGCGAAAGTGATCGAGGGCCACGTGAGGTGGCCCTCAAAGGGCCTGTTGTAGTTAACTTTGATGTTTCACGCTTATGAAAATGTCACGTTCCTTGTCTCGTTGCTATGGCTGAGCACTGCTAACAAGTATAACTGAGCTCTATGTGGTGTTTCCTGCATAGAAACAGTGTTTTAACATGTCCTCTTATAAACAAATTTGTATGACTGACTAAATGTGAAATAAATAATGAACTGATTTGAGACACACCTCAGAAAAGGGGTGAAAGAGGGGCTTGTGTAGTTACAATAAGTAGACCTTCAGATCAAAGCATTACAGTTCCACTTTATATGAACCCCAACTGAATGATTTAGAAGGCTTTAAAAGCATGATGTTTCTCCTTTAACTTCCTCCTCAGTGCAGTCATCATATCTAGACAAGACTTGTGACTAAGGAGGGAAATGAAAACTGGATTAAAGGAAAACAACAATAGAAGGGTGTCTGATAAAATCAGCAAATCAAATCCAAAGTTTCATTGATGCCAGAAGAGCCCAGTGGACATTCAGTCGGGCCTTCATGCTTGTTGGGAAGATTATTTTAAAGCCTGATCACTGTTTATTATTTGGTTGTGTGGATCCAGGCGAGCCAGAGCTCATTTAGAGATTCTTTAAACCTGAAATCATTTAATAAGATGGAATCAAAATGTTTTTTTCCCCCTCTTAGATTTTGACATTTATCCATGTGTGAATATGTTTTAATGTGAGTTATGGTCTGCCATGACTGTTTTTGTTGCATTTTTCATCACTTTTATCTTTTAAATTGATCAAACATGGTCAGAAAACTGTCCTGATTTTGTTTTGTATTTTCTAAACCTCTTAATAAAATGTTGAAATTAAGATGTCAAAGCATGAAAATAAAATATACAGTCGACCTAAGCAACTGGCACTTTACATAGATATTTAGTATGGACCTCTTTTTTTAACTTCACACTTTTTGACTTTCTTTGTGTTAAAGCTTCTTTTAGTTTACAGAAGTCTGTTTTGCTGTAATTCCAACTCTCCTAAAGTTTTCAGATGGGAACTCATTGCTTCCAAGTTTAGAACAGTGTTTTATTTTCCAATAGTTTTGTGCTTTTGAATAATGTGCACCCAAGGATAATGATCACCCAATTTAAAGTTTTGTTGCAGATTTAGCTCTAAAATTTATTTGCAGTCATTTAATTTCATCTTCCCTTTGCGACGTTTGATGCCTCCACAGGCAGTAAAGCAACCTTCCAGCATGATAGGACCTCCTCCATGCTTTATTGATTTATTACTCATAGAACAGAATAGAAATAACCTTTATTGTCCCGCAAAAAAATTCAGGTGTCACAGCAGCATCAGTTATATAGGTTCAAACAAAGTTTCAAAAAGGTTTTATCTGTATCTAAGAGATTTTATCTGTAATGTTTGTAACCAGAATGCATTGCTGCATTTAAAAGAGACTCTAGAGGATAATTGCGAGTATTTCCCAGCATGCACCTTGGCTGATTTGATCTGTGGACAGAGACACATAATAGTGTAGAATACATTTAGGACACATTCAAAGGTGTCTGGAATACTTTTGACCATGTTTGTTTTTAGTTCATTTTTTGTTCTTTAATAGAACAGTTTTCTGAGAAGAGTTTTTATTTTTGACATTTTAATAAACTTTAAAAATATTTTTGTTTTCCCATCCTTGAATTGTTTTGTCATCTTTGACTTTCACCCTGTTTTGATCAGCGTGAATATGATGCAGAGGGAAAAACACCTCTCCAGACTTCTCAAAGTTCACCTGATCCAGTCTGTTTTTTTCCACAGTCCTCATCAACCATCACTACTTTCTGCCAATAAGTGAACCGTGCCGTGGTACACAATTAAACACGTAACGTTCGCCACGATGCTTTCCCCACTGGAAAACAACCTCTAGTTGACAAATTTGTTTCCCCACTCAGTAGTCCATCACATGAATTACCTTCTATTTGGATCAATTAGTATGGAAAAAAAAAACTGTGGAATTTTTCCTATTATAAGGATTTTCTGTTCTTGTTAACTTGAAACCCACCGTTTCAGAAAGAGACTAAAACCAAAAGTTTAACTAAGCATATTCTGCCTTCCTGTGCTCCGGCAGCGTCTTCCTGCCATCGTTCATCTGCTGCTGGTGATTAGAGGCCGAGGTCAGCTCCTCGGTGACCTGATGTGACAGTGGCCTGCAGTTCTCACAGAACAGTCTGACCTTTTGAATTTGGTTTTCCAACTGAAGAGTAACTACAGGAGCATTTTCACCAAATCTTAAACTTTTACTTCAAAAATTAGCAGTAGAGGACTTAAAACTCACAGAAAAGTTGTTAATCTACCTTTAACTGTTTAAAGACAGGAATATTCATAGTGGGCCAAAAAAAAAAAACACCTGGCTCTTTGAGGGCCACATGCTGGTGAAAATTCTCAATCATCCATTTCATAATCACACTGCTTCTGTCTCTCAGAGCTACAGCTTAAAAAATGTAACTTGTGTTTGAACTACACTACACACACAATGATTTGCCTATCGCTTTGGCCCAAAAAAAGTTGATGGTCACTTGACTCAAGTTTTGAACTCCTTTACTTCCAGCAGGAAGAAAACTACTTATTTATTTGTCAGTAACTTTTATTTTGTTTAGATCAAAAAGCCTAACCAGGGACGAGGGCTGTAAATTAGCTTTTAGCTAGAAGCCTTGTGTATGCTGAATCTGTTGCCTATGGATGATAATTTTTTTTGTACTGTCCCTGCAAAAATATATTATAAAATGGAAAACATGTGCGGTGAAGTGTACCACAACGGGAGGGGTTTCCCAGGAGCTTGGCGCTGTGTTTCTCAGTGGTCATGAAAGGTGTGTGCGAAAACGAATGTCGAACAACCACGAGTCGATTGTTTGGCTTCGAATGGAGTATGTAGAGGCCTTAAGCTGCGCGTTCACGGCAGGCTCCACTGTGGGGGGAGGAGCTGTAGTGCAGCAGAAGGCAAGGGATCATTATGCTTGCTGCAGCTTTAAGTGATAAACTATGTAGTATATAATAAAATAACAGTTCAATAATGTCTATTAGCAACAATTTATCTGTATGACTTTTACATTGACATCCACATAGCCCATGTAAATGGACCAAATTAAGCATCATCATCTTTAAAAACAACATGTTTTAAACTGAGTGCTCTATTTTTGCGGCATTAGTCAGATAAACAGCAAGAGCAGTCAGATTCACTTTAACATGTGTCTGCACCACATGAAGCCCTTTCATGTGCCACTGAAAGCAGAAACAAAGAAATGCTCAAAAATAAACTTTATGTTTTGTAAAGTCTGTTTTCCTGCATGTCAGACGTCCCAAACACCACACTTCCTGTGATAAATGCGTTTGACGGATTTACTTGCTGTGAATATGTGTGGGAGAGGACCTGCACGGAGAGGCTGCTCTTCTGAAGCAATCGCTTTCAATCACTGAGTGGGAGCTGAACAGGTATAAGTTATACAACAAGCTGGATTTACTGCTTTACTGTTGGTGCGTGCTGGAACAATTCCCCCCAATATTCAGCAGAGAGATTTAAACAGTGGGAGAGCAGAGTCAACAGGCGGATCAGTGATAGATTTGGTGTTAGGGCTACACAACATATAGGTTTACATCAGTTTAATTGTGACGAATCGCTGCAGCTCCACACATTTTCTTCCTTTGACTTTTATCCTTGCAAGTTTATATATGCGTCTGCAGCTGGCCTGGCAGTCTGGTTCTCTTTTCAGTCTGGTTCTCTTCTGAGGAGTTTCACACCGCTGACCTCCTTTCCTGTTTTCTGTTTCCGAAATCACAATGTGCAGATTACATAAAGTGTCTTTGAGCTGCAGAGATGCTACCCAGCCGCCTCCTCCTTCCTTCTGTCTCTCATTCCTTCTCATTTCATCTCTCTGTCGTGCTGTGCTCACTGATAGATGATACTGCTTTACTTTGAGAGTTGCACAACATATCGCAGCAGTATGTTACGCCATAAACCATTTCAGGAGCTGTCACCAGGTTAGCATTTTGTTGAAAAACACCAGGATGTGGTTTCAGTGGTCCTGCACGCTGGAAAGGAGGTTTGTTTGGGGGAGACGGTGATTAAAAATAATGCCATCACATATTTGGAATGACATTTACTCACAGACTGCCTCTTTTCTCTCGTCGCCTTAATTTGGACCATGATTTCTCTCCCAATGGGTGACCACAGATGGGATGGGTGGCGCTATTAGCAACAGGAAACAAAATGATGTGAAATAAACAGAGAAACAAAGGAGAGTTTACACAGACTGTAATGGGACTGTTATAAAACCTGGCTTGCTTTTCTGAATTTTTCCACTTTTGTTGTATTGCATTTTAGAAATTTGAAGACAATAATGAGAATTTAATTAAACCAGTTTTTATTTAAACTGACTAAACAGGCTTTGAAACAGAATCATTCTCTTTGTTTAGTGGGGAACACATTCACCTGTGAGTTATAGAGATAGAGAGTTATCCATGCTAATGATGTCTTTCCAAATGTATTTTTTTCTTTAAATGTCATGTATGGTCTGATATCTATGTAAAATATAATTTGGAAAGGCTAATTTGTATTTCTATAAAAAATGACTTGATACATACATGTTTTTTAGTAAATAGACAGAAATTGGTCACCTTTGTGTAACAGAGTTTGACACCCTGATCTAAATAATAATAAAAACAAACATTTTGGAAAATTCTTTGCAGGCAGTGACTGAAGTCTAAATTCCAGAATTTCCATGAGAGCAATTTTAAATGAATTTACTACATTTTCTTAAACCCCACACTTTGAATCAGTGGCTTTTGTTCACAATTGGTGAGAAAGTGAAGAAACTACGGTCGATGTATGACAATGAATGTACTATGATTTTGGAGATGAATATTAGCATAATTTATCAGAGATTTAGCACTAGTATTCATTACAATAATTTAATATTTTGGTCAACAGCACAAATAAATGTAAGAGTTGAAAAATATCTGTTATTGTAGTAATGTGATTACTGGACTGGTGTGTTGACTTTATTTAATATATTTTTCATACCATTACGTGTTGTTGAGATCTTGTGTTTTCTTCCTCTGTGGCTCACCTTTGATCTCTCCCGAGTTCGTTTATCTGCCTACAGCTAG
>JARVJO010000173.1:9404004-9426985 GCA_031762555.1 Cynodonichthys magdalenae | reverse complement strand
TACAAGAATGAAAAACTACAAACATGGCTGCCATTCAGGCAACTGAGACACAGAGAGAGCTATCTGAATCTACAGTGTCAACACTGTATCTTTGGAAAACAACATAAAAGGAAAGGGTGGATAGGAAGTCAAAGAGAAATGAATCATCGAACAGAGAAGAAAGAATGACATGGATGCATACCACAAAGGCTGAGTCAAATTAAGATTCTCATCAGGCCTGTGGTTGTCATCATGTTTTTTGTTTTGTGTTGCAGCATGTGGTTGCTGTTTATGATCCTGTCCAGCAGAAGTAATGTGCTCCGTGCATCCCTGCAGCTTCTCTCTCCTCTCTGAGACTGTGGCTGCAGCAAAGTGCAAAACCAAGCCTGACTTAATTTAATGCACAACAAAAACTAAAATGTTACTATAGTGGCACTTATATTTGGCTCTTTAAAGTCCAGGAAGCTTTCTGATTTACACTGAGACATGCTATAGACAGATCCATCAGTGGTCAAGCCCTTTATTTGTTAATTTCTGAAAAAGACAAACAAGATGACAGATTAATTTATTAAAGTACTAAAGTTCAATGTGTGATTGTGCAAGACTCAGCCACTAAATTTTATCTGGCCTCTCATTTGCAAAAGTAAAGAATATTGTGAAATAATTTCTGTCCTCTTAAAGTGCCTGTGGCATGCATATCCCTCAAACACAAAAAGTCAGAAAAAACATCTTTATATTTAAGAAACTTGGCATAATAATTACAATTTTTCCCATTTTGTCACATAACTGGCATATTCTCCTTTGAACTTGGCTCAGTCAAAGTGAAATCCCTGGTCTTTGTTTATTGAAGCATTATTATTTGAAACCTGACTCCTCTTCATCTCTCTCCGATAGTGACTCAAATAATCTAAAGAAGTTAGATTCTTCTCTACAGCCTGTTTTTGGCCATTGAATTGATGCTCTGTTCACACGCAGACATTCCCCTTTGTCATCACTTCCTGTTACTTCACATACAAATATCTCAACAACTGTTCATCTCAGCGACTTGAAATTCTTTTTGCAATATGTTATCAACTTTATCATTCCAAAATCGCATTTATATTTATTACCAAAATTTGATGTCACACACACTTTAAAATCAATGATTTCTTTTCATCACCTGTTTTTTGTTCTTGATGATACTTGAATTATAGGAAAAGTTTAAATAGAAATACAATGAAATGACCAATGACCGCCATATTGTTAGGTGCTATTCTCACTCTGTGCTGTTTAAATGTCAAAGCCACATATTGTTTATGCTTTGTATGTGCTGGATGCTGTGTCATCAGTCTAAAAGCAAACAGCAATAGCCTCATTTTACTTAGACAAACATTTATTGTACATATTATAACTACAAGGAATGGGAGTATTCTGTGAGCAACAGATGATTCAAAATAATTGTGTGAAAATGACATCAAGTTGCTGCTGATTATCATCGAGGACATTTTGTCTTATTATGTGTTTTCCTATAATGCTTTATGGCCTGCATCTTTAACTTATGAAATTGTGGATTTACAGACACACACAGAAATTTAAATTGCAGACGACACATACAAATACTGTACACAAAGAAGATGTCATCACACACCCAAACATATGAGTCAAAGAGCTCTGACCAGAATCATTACTAAACACCACTTCAGTGCAAGAAGACAGTAAATTATCACGTAAATGTAAGATTTTATTGCCTCACTGCGGCAGAAAACAAGGAAACAATCATATCGGGTCTGAGTTCTTTAAGAGAATGCATCCGGAATGTGACCATTTAACATGTTTTCTGGGTTTGGAGCTACGTAACGACTGACCTCCCTGCTGTGAGTAACGCAGGGAAAATTCCTGGAAGCGTTCAGTTGCATTCACACACAAAAAAGCTGTTATGGGTTTTAACAGGATGATAGATGAAGCTAAGGGCAGAAAGTCACATTTTGAAATGTAGTGTGGTTGGATCGGGTGCTGGGTTCCCAGACCGATAGCTCACTGACGCTTATCTAATTCGTAATTTGCTGTTTTATTGCAGGATTCAACTGAAGCAGGAGGTCACACACAGTACGATACGCATAGACACAGCTCTTTTCTCTGAAGCATCTGGGCTTGGATGTTCACTGTTGCTCTGTCTCTCACTTTATAAAACTGACTTGGAGGTTGAATAATGAAGATTAACATAAAATCCAGGTTGTTCTTATCTTTGGTTGTTTATTACTCCTTCATTCCACCTCTCAACACTGACAGAAAAAATCTGGTTCATCTTCAACAACTTACCTACACTCAAATTGGTGGGGTCACATGAGGTCAATTTAAAGTTAGAAATCCCTCCTACAGTAAATCTAATGTGCTTGGAAAATTCAAAGATGCTTTTAATTTAAAAATTTGACTTAGTGCTCACTGCTATCTGAATGGTTGAGTGGCTATTAAATAGAGTAATAAATAAGTGAACAGAGGGATCTTGGACATAAATTCAGAGATGTAAGGACAGATTTATTAGTTTATTAATTTGCATTGTATTATATAATGTTTTTAATGATCTATTGTGTCATTTTGGATGCCATTATTTCACTCATAAAATGCTTTGTGCACACATGTTGTGTAGTCCTACTCTTATGGGGTCTTTGCATTGACTTCCATTTATTTCCAAACCTGGTACACACACGCACACACACACACACTTATTTTTATGTTTATTTCACCAGAAATTTTTTTTTATTGAGATCACTTATCTATTTATAAAATAAAGCCTGTGCCTGAAAACATATGTTTTTGGACTGCGAGAAGAAACCAGAGTAAACTCACACAAACATGAGGAGAACAAAAGGACCCAGGCTGGAGTTTGAACTCAGGTCCTTCTTGGTGTAAGGCAACAGTGCTAACCACTAAGCTCTTGTATAATGTGATACAAGTCAATCCAAAAATATATTATTAATCCCAAAGGAAAAAAAATGTAACTCATATTATCCTGGTTTCTTTAAAGAGTTGTTATAGATGCTGATGGCAGGAAGGATCTCCTGTACAGCGGGTCTGAAGAAGTCTCTGACTGAAGACACTGACAGTCTGATGAAGATGGGGCTCAGGGTTTTCCATAATGATCTTCATTTTATGAAGAATCCTTCTTTGTACAATCATCTTCAGAGGTTCTAGAGGAGTCCCAAGAATGGAGCCAAGCTTCTTTATTAGCTTATTAAGCTTGCTCTGGTGCTGCTACCCCAACAGGTGATTGCAGAAGAGGTAGCACGCTCCACAACAGATGTATAGATGATCTGTGGCATCTTCCAGCAAACATTGAAGGACCTCAGCTTCCTTAAGAAGTACAGTTTATTCTGTCCATTCTTGCAGACAGCTGCACTGTTGCATCTACAGTCCAGTGATTCCTGAGGTATTTCTTCTCCCATGATAGAAATAGCATTCCTGTTTCTCCTGAAATCCACAATCATCTTCTTTGTTTTATTCACATTCAAGATGAGATGATTGTTTCCACACCATGCCACAAAGCGGTCCACCAGCTTCCTGTCCTTCTCTGATACGACTGCAGATAACAGGAGTCTGTCCTCCTGAAATGGTGAGAGTACAGTCCCCTGTGGTGCTCCTGTATTATATTGTATGATATCCTGTCATATCCTTTTATATTGTTTTGAATCGTTTCACATTGCTTTCAACTGTTCTGGCATTACATTCTCATGTTTAGCCATGGTAAGACAGAATATTGAAACAACTGACAAATGTGTGTTCAAGATGACCCCTGACAGATTAGTATATTGCATTCTGTTCCAGGAAAGGTGAGTTTGTCTGTTGTGCTATTTACTGAGAGCCACAGAGGCTCCCTTTTCTGCTTCATGCCCTTCCAGTTCCTTCCTTTATCTCCTTCAGTTCTGCCTTCCATTCTTACCTCCATCTCCGTCATATTGAAAACACTCCCTACGCTGCTATCAATGGCTTCACGGGCTGCTTTCCATCTTCCTCTTTTGTCTCAGTGCAGACTCCAAATGCACCAGCCCGGGGTTAAGAGCTGTTTCTTATTCCCTGTCACAGTGATCCTAACTGGGCTGCAGCCTAATGAATCATTTCCTGCAGAATGAAGCGAGAAAATCACTTTCAGAGTTTGGAGCAGCATGAAACTTACATGTCCTCCTCACTGTTCTCCTGACCACGTGCTGGAGCCAGGCACTGTTTGTGTATATTTGTGCATGCAAATGGTCACACACACACCCAAACCCACACAGTAAGGGATAATGTTGTGTTCTTCTCATTTAATCCTTTATTTTACAGGCATTTACCCAAACCCTGATGAAGCCATGAATGTGATTAAAAAGGCTTTCAGACAAATGAACATGTGGAAATCAGATGTTATGTCCCTTTTTCTCTGTTCTTCTCTCTTTTATGAACACAAACTACAATTACAATTGTTCCAACCCACTCCCAATAATCTGCAATATGTGTGTCTTTATATAATCTCCCAAAAGATCTACTTTGACTCTTCAGACTTTGTACACAGCCTGCTCTCTGTCACGTACCAACTCCATCTGGGCTTCTGGACCTCCCTGCTGCTCAAGTTGTGTGTTCAGCATCATTAAACAGGTGGCTCCATATCCCTGTGCAACCCCTCCTCAGAGGAAACACTCCCCCATCTCCCAGGTCTCTTCATGGCTTCTTGATAGTTTTACTTTTTGCACTATAATGGCGTTTGTGTCGCCTTCCTTCACCCCCTTTCCATATACTTTATTTGAACTCCTCTTTTCAAACAGTTTCCCCTTTGCCCCCATTGGGTTGTTTGGTTTGGCCACTTGCCCAGATTAGAAAACACACTCTGTCCCCCGACCATCAACTCATTTGGGAGGACTATTTTTCTTCATGCATGTTCAGTGCTTCACAGTTTACTCCCCCTCCTCCTTGTCCTCTGTGTACCACTCTGTTAAAGAGAGGTCTCTGGCAGCGAGGCAGAGGAATGAGCCAGAAAAAGAACATGCCACATGGAAAGCTTTATCTGTTTCCTCCCACCACTTATCAAAAAGAGATGTCACGAGCTTATCCAGAAAATTGGCTAGGAGTTGCTGCTTCCCTTCCTACATCAGCGACATTTAAAGCAATTTTCTGAAGATATGGTTCAGTTTTCTTTAAAAAGCCTTTCATTTTCCCCTGAAATACTGATGTGAGCTAATTGCAGGACTGTTGTTCTATCTCAAGCTGCATGGCCACATTAGGTGGCGTGTTCTGCATCAGAATTTCAGTCCAAATGCAAAGAAATGTCAGGATAAAAAAAAACTACTTGGAGTTGGTTCCAGATTCTTGTAAACCATGCATATTTCTTCTGTTGGTTCACAGTTCTTGTATTACCAAGGTGAGGTGCTGCCAAAGTGGTCCAAGGAGTCGTATTCCACAAACCCCTGCCCGTTCAGTAAACAGAGGTTTGGCTGCACAGAGTCTTGAATAGACATCAAGCAGCTGTTGTGTTTAGTTGTTTCTAAATCCAGTAATAGATATTCTTGGCCTTTAAGGAATTTTGTTTGTCCATTATTCATTTCTTTATGAGTGTTCAATTATACGGTTGGTATACTGACCAATAACGTCCGTGCGCATCCCGTGAGCATGCAGAAAAATAATTTTTGTGCAAAATAAATATTGGTTTTATTTAGAATCAACATAAATGGGCACAAGGAACTGTATTGATTTTGGTATGCTGCTTGCTTTCCTGATAGTTTCTTATTATGGTTATTTTATCTTATTATTGATTTTTAAAATGCTTAATAAACATTGCTTCTTGTAAAATGTTTGAAGGGATTTTTAATAGCTTTTATTTTAAATATAGTAGATGCTAATTCAGTGACTTGTTTTTGGCATCCTTTCAGAAGTCGACTTAATATGGTCAAAAGTTTTCTTTTGCTAGTTTTTCCATTGTGGGTGTAACTCCTACATTGGTTTTACAGCACCTGGTATTCCCAGGTGGTCTCCCATCCAAGTACTAACCAGGCCCAACCCTGCTTAGCTTCTGAGATCAGACAAGATCTTTATTTGAAATATTTTCCTAAAGTAAATTTAAGAGAATTTTTCTTATTTTAAGTTTACATTACTGTTCAAACTTTAAAGTGTGTGACATCAAATTTTTTGTAATAAATTAAATTAATTTTTTGAAAGACAGTATCACTCATGAATTGAAAAAAAAAAACATTTTCACGCCACTGAGATGAACAATTGTTGAGACATTTGCATGTGCAGTAACAGGAAGTGATGTCAAAGGGAAATGTTTGCAAGTAAACAGAGTTTTGCTACAATGAGTAACAACAGTAGAGAAGAAGTTGATGTTTCTTTAGATTATTTTGAGTCACTATCAAAGAGAGAGAGATGAGAGTCAGAGTTCAAAAATAACATTGTTTCAAAAAGTTCCCCTTTGAAGTCATTTCCTGTTTCACTTTGGCTGGAACAAATTCAATAGAAATTTTGCCAGTTATGTGACAAAATAGGTAAAATCATGGGGATTATGCCAGGTTTCTTAAATATAAAGATGTTTTCTTTAAATTTTTGTGTTTGAAATAAAATACGCATGTCACTTTAAGCTGTCACATTGTCGTAAATGGCATAAATAGCAGGTATAATGTCAGCCACAGGACACATCAGTTAGAGGCGATGGAATGTGCATGCTGTAATCTTAGTTTTAGTTTTTATGTTGTGAAAAGTGCAGTGAGTGTTTTCTCAGCTGGTCCTCTCAGGAGGATGCAGTCAGCTGTCATATTTGTACTGAAATGTCCTCTGAATAGTTCGCTCTGGACCCGAAATTACAGATGTGTCCATTACGTCAGTGAGAATTTATGCTTCAACTGGTGACTGACCAGTAGAAAGACAGATGTCAAATACTCATCCTGTTCACCAACACTTGTTTTTTCCATCAGTGCATTATGCATCAGTAGCAATTCTTTTTAAATGCACTGTTGGGCTGGGTTTTGCAGATCATGATCACCTGTTTTATATGACCTGCGTTCTTTTCTCCATAACTTGTACAACTTTTTCAGAACCAGAGGAGAAAAAGGGAAAGTGAGGGGAAAGGGGGAGCAAAGCACAGTGTAGCTGTTGGCTGTAGCTCCTGGCAGGGAGTGGGATGGGGAGGTGGGAGGGAGACACAAGAATGTCTTATTTTTGCTGGCAGATGAGAGAGGTGCTATCTTGGAGGCGGTTTTCAGCAGAGGCCTAAACATCTCAGTTCCTGGCAGCCAAGCCAGCGGGGGGGTGGGAGTCCGTGTGGAGGTAGTGAGGGGAGAAGCGAACGCTGGGAGTGATGGGTGGGTGGTTGTGATGAGGGGCCCATGCTGCTGGGGGAGTCATCCAAAGTCCAGACTTGCCTAATGGGCTCTCCTCAACTGAGTGATCTCAGTTTGGAGAATTGAAGCAGACACTTTTGTCTCATCTGCAGAAGAAGCTTGTGAAAGGTGAGGCATGACATTAAGGCTCAGGAATACTTCTGCCTGACCTTCACACAGGATGGATGGGGGGGCATAACCAAAGTCATCTGTGTGGGTGCACAGCAGTCTGAGTCACCACCTGCTATTCATAGCAAAAATCTCACTTCCTCTGAATCATCAAATTAAAAGTTTCCAGTTCAAGAAAGAGTGAAATTGCAATGAATATTAATGTTTTTCTCTCATCAAACCGGTACATTCCTGCCAATCTGGGTTTCTGACTCACAAAATCAGAATGACAGACTTATTACCCTAACTACGGCTGGTTGAACTAATAAACACATTTGCACACTTGTAAAATGTTTCAACAACTATCATATTATTTTTATCCATTTCAGCTGCTGTTTTTTCTTTATTGCAACAAACTAAACTAAATATGCATTTAAATATGTTGATTTCACGGTGGCTCAGTTGGTAAAGCTGTTGCCTCTCAGCAAGAAGGTTTGCATTGATACCCGGCTGGGGGCATTTCTATACAGTCTGTGCATGCGTGGGTTTTCTCTTGGTACTTCAGTTTCCCCACCACCACAGACAAAAAAAATGTCTCTCAGGTTAATTGGTATCTCTAAATTTTTCCTATAGGTGTGAGTGAGGGAGTGAAAGGTTGTCTCATTTGTCCCTATGTGTGACCCTGGGATGGCCTTGCGACCTGTACAGGGTGTCTCCCCCCCCGTCCTCACACAGTGACTCCTGGACATAGATGCAGGTATAGATAATAGAGAAATGTCTTACCCCACATTTAGTGTTTTATGACCCAAAATGGGGCCCTGATCCCAACTTTAGGAACTACAAAGCTGAAGAGTCACAGTCTTTACACATACTAAAACAAACTTGTTACTTTTACTGATAAATTTAATCTGTAACCCTCTTGGATGATTTCTTTACATTTTTTTTGTATTTGGGCCAAGGATTTCTGACTGCCATTAGATAGATATACAGTATGTCAAGCTTATTTTCATAAAGATTGTTTTTTCTTGTACTGTGTGTTTTTAATCGTTATCAGTTTTCTGTTAGAGAAATTTCAGATACATAAAAAAGTTGTTATTCTTCATGTCACTGAGTCAAGAGTTTGAGAAAATTTGCACAAACACGTAACTGTGGATAAAAACCAACCTGAGCAAACCACACGTGGTTCACACAGAGGTAGCTCACAGCAGACATATTTATTTTTCTGTTCCTAACCTGATTTATGGAAGAATCAGGAACTACTGCAGTGATGCAGAAAATATCAAATGCTCAAGTTTCTTATTATGTTATAAACATAAAAGCTCCACTCGCTTTGAACACATTTTACTACAACTTTTTAAGACTTGGCTTAGGATTGTTCTTTGAGTAATTAGGTTGACTGAGCTTCATTATTTCCAAGTATGGCTTGCAAAAAGCAGAGCTGCGTGCCTCGCTGCGTGCACCTGAATGCCTCCATCTCAGGATCTGGCAGGACTTTGTCGTGTTGCATAATACAATGAGATCACACACCAAATATATATTGTAACGTGTGTTGTTATAAGTCAGCTTTACACTCCAAAAAAACTTTACAGTTTTGTTTAAACGTCCATTCAAGTGAAGTCCAGAAATGATGAAGAGGATCTAACATGCTGCATGACTCAGACATCTTAGAATTATTTTTTTATTTCACTTGTAACACTGAGCGAATGTTATGCCACTGGTTAAACAATCAAACTACTGACAGCTTCAATGTCCTCTCAGTCTTTCCCTCTTTGAGACTGAACAGCTTGTGCTGCAGAGACAAACAGCTCACCAAGTCCTCTAATGCTGACAGGCTGTGTAAATGGTGTCTCCGGAACCTTGCGTTAGCCCCATAAGCACCCTTCATCCTCCCTCTGTTATTCTTTCTGATACGGACCACCATCCTGGCTTAAACTGTCTTTTTGGTCCTCTTGTTCTGTCCTGAGTTGCCTCCTTTTGATGCGGCCAAAAGTCAATTTGTTTTATAGTTCTAAGGCAGTGCTGGATGCTTGTCTGAGTATTAGTAATGCTAATATTTATCTCTTAAAATTTATGTAAAAAAGAGGATTAGGTGATTAAGTTTGTTTAACTTTTTTGCCCCCAAAGGAAAACTGCAGTGTTTAATTCTCTGTTGAAGTGTTTTTGTCTTGCAGGAATCAGCAACCGTTTCTCTTGTTCAAAGCCAACACTGTCAGACTACCAGGGCCTCACTGTAAAATTAAACTAGAAAAACAACTAAAATAAAACCAAATAAATGTAACTATTTGGTAACTTGTTTCAGTTTTTGTGCATGAAATTACCAAAAGGAGCACCAGAGCAGGTTTGATATAGAAGTCTGTGACATTCTTTTGTCTGATGGTTATGATGTTATTTCAAAGTCCAATCCAACAGCTACAATGTCTGATGCAGAGAATATAAAATGTTTTTCATTATGACAGGCAGGGTCATTTTTTATTTTATTGCCTATGATTCTCACAATGAATGAGGTCAGTTTTACAAAAACAGCTCTCAGTGCTTACAACTCTTATTGTTGACAATAATTATCAGAATTTACACAATTTTTGTGTTTTTTAAAGATTGCCATGACTGGGTTAGATAAACAGAGCTACAGACCTATTTCTAGAACATTTGGACTAAAATGATGGAGAGTTTTTACCAGAATTTAGCTGTTAAATGCTTTTTGTTGTGTACTTGAATTCTAGATCCAACACGTAAGGCTGGATGAACAAGTCTCCCATCTTTTAATTAATTAGTCAATAAAATGTTTCTGAGTCGCAAGATAGTCATAAACCCCTCTATCAAATTAGAATGGATTTGTCTGGAAGCTGGTGAAGTTCCTCGTTTGGATTTAAAGAGACAGCCTCAAAACGAGTTGATCTGAGACACACCTCAGAAAAGGGGTGAAAGAGGGGTTTGTGGAGTTACAATAAGGAGGAATTCAGACCAAAGCATTGCAGTTCAACTTGATAAAGACCCCAACTGAATGATTTAAATGTGAAAAAGCAGATATGTCTCCTATAAACAAATTTATACAAAAAGGCTTCTAGGCTTTTTGCCCCTTTTTTTCTGCAGTTTCATATCAAAGGGAAAACAAATTGAAGAGCCCTGATCCAAAACCTCTGCAGTGATCTGTCAACTCTGAGCCGTATATTACTGGCCAACATTAGCTGCAAGGTGCCAGAATCTTTTGGAAAGCCTTCCTGAAACGTGTAAGTGTCCTCATGGTTGCTGCAATTGTGGTTGGTTGTCACAATCCTGCTGTCCTTCTGGATTCAAAAAGTTGAAGACTACTTTTCCTTCTAACAAGTTTATTTAGAGCTTAAAGTTTGACAAGTTGAGAACTTTGTGAAGAGCGACTTAAACTACATGCAGCGAAATACTGAAAATGAGAGAAGACTGAAAAATGTTAGACAAGAATTTATTTAGTTTATTTTCTTCTAATCTTATCAGTATTAAAGCTAAAATTTGTCAGAGTCATTCCTGTTTAAACTCTATTTAAGTATCACTTATCTCCAAGTCTTCCATTTATCCTCGGGCCCCTCTCCCACTTCAAGCATGGTATATCGCTGCACCCAGCTTTTCCAGAGTTCTCAAGTTCCTAGAAAAAATACACAAGGAAATAATCTGATTTATGTCCCTTCTCAAAACAAATCAGACACAGTCTGCTTCTATGAGACACTTCCATTCACCTCGTGCACAAGCAAACGTTCCAGTACGTGTTGCGCAACAGCGGTGCTGGTTATCGTCTCAGCAGACGCAGCTATCTCTCTGACTCGGCTGAAGATGGATGGCCTCCTGAAGTTGCTGGACCTCCCTGCAACTACAACATACTAAATCTGAAGCTCTACCAGCTCTGACACATGAGATCATGTCCTATTTGTGATAGATTTTGTTTGCTTTTTGCTCTCACAGATGGGCAAATCCAGGAGGAATTTTCAGGTTTGGTTAAGTTGAATCCTGCCAAATCCCACTGATCTTATTAGAAAGCAACGAGTTAGAGATGAAGCAGTGATTTTGTTGAAGTGGAGCAAATGGGCCCGTTTCAGCTAGAGAAAACAAAGAATAGGAAACTCCTCTGCTGGACTGTCCTTGATTCACTGTGACACCCCATCAAACTGTCTCCTTCACCGGCAGCCAGTCAGTAAAACCATTTAATATGAAGCTTAAGGTGACACGGTTGCTCTGTTTCCACACAAAACAAAACTGCCCACTGCACAAGTATGAGTGGCTCTTTCAGACCATGATGCAAAAGGAAAACAGCCGTTCGCTCATGTTGACCAGTGCAGGTCACTTCCTCTTGCACCTTCCGAAAATGATTGTTTGTTATATGGAAAACAAATGTTGCAAATGTAATTAGAAACTGTGGGATTTTACAACAAAGGTCCTTTCATTCCCACCGCTCCACAGCACCGGGAAAAACGAGCCATTCCACCCTGTAATAATGAGCTGTTTATTGAAACAGGTCACTTCACATATGATGGCTGTGGGAGGCTCCGGGACAAAACTGAAGGGTCGTTAACTGTCAGATGTTTTCAGTGATGTGTTAAAAATACAAACTACACCAGGAGGGTGACAGGACTTGACAATAATTTCCACTGAAGCCTAATTATATGTCCTGCTCAGTGTTTATTTCTATGACATCAGTCCACAAGGGATTCAGGAGAAAGGAAACACCTTCTGAACTGTAAATTACAAATAACGGGAAATTACAATTCCCCCCTTTTCTTAACACAAGTCAGGATAAGGCTAGTGTTAAAACTTGGATCAGGAGCTTTAAAAGTAACCATAAACCTCAACTGGAAAACAGAGTTTTTAGTTTAATAAACCTTTCTTGTGAAACTCTTGTAAAAATATGTTCCTGTAAAGAAGTGAGCCTGATTCTTGGTTTCTGTGCCACTGGGATTATTTTACTTGTTGGAAAGATTGCATTTGGGCTGAAAAATGTTTAATTTGACTTTCATTTTCCATGAGACTTCTTGTTTATATGAAAAAAATATTTGCTGTGTTACTTTATTTTTAATAAAAATTATTAATTAATTTAAAGGGGCGGCCGTGGCAGAGTGGTTAGGGGAGTCATCCTGGAACAGGAAGGTCCCCAGTTCAGTGCCCCGTTCCAGTTGTGTCCTTGGGCAAGACACTTCACCCGCTTGCCTACTAATGGTGGTCAGAGGGTCGTGGCGCCGGTGCCCCGCCTCTGTCAGTGTGCTCCAGGGCACCTGTGGCTGTAGCTTGCCACCATTGTGTGAATGTGTGTGAATGGGTGAATGCCTGAAGTGTAAAGCACTTTGGGGTCCAAGTGGATTTGATAAAGCGCTATAAGTTCAAGCCATTTACCATTGCCTGCTCTCAAAAGCAAAGTGGCAATAATTGTTTTGTTTATGTGTATTAATTTGTCTTTAGCTTAAGCAAAATATGTCATGAACCACCAAACAGGTTTTTAATGAAACTCTCAGAAAGCAATTATTGAGCGTATATCTACATCTGATTAACTTTTGGAATCAAATATTTTAAGGGTGGGGTGGGGGTTGTATTATGCAGAATTGACTTTTGAACTTTATATCATGTTATAAAGTCATTCCCTCATGAAAAACAGACCCAAAGTGTTGCTTTGACTCATTCACGCATGTTTAAGAAACCCTTGAATCTCCTGTGGTAGCCATGTGGAGCTGCCTAAACACTTGCTGGTACAAAGCCCCGCCTATTTACACAAAGCACCTCCCTGCCCCACAGAGCACCCCGCCCCTGAAGCATTGTTTGAAAACGTGCTAAAGTGGGAGTGTCAGAAATGGTAGGCCATTCTTAAAAGGACAGAGGTCAATTTCAGGATGTTTAAATAGGCTGTGATGCAAAGTCAAATAAATTTTTTTACATATACAATATTTTCATAACAACTAAAGGTTACAGTTACTTGATTGTTGTACAGAATTGAACTTTGTGTCTGGAAATATACACAATGCACACACTTAAAGCTGCAATAGGGAGTTCTAAGAAAACCGAGAAGTCAGACGAGATTATTTTTTCACAGATTATCTGTCTCATAATTCTACTGTCAGGACAGAGTGACAATTTTAACAAATATGAATAAAATTAAATGTTAAGTTACTTAAGTGTATATCTGCTGAAGTTTGGGCGCTGCGCTGGATGAAATAGTAGCAGAGGCAGACTTGTGGGAGGTCACTCTGTGGTTATGCGTACGTGCAGAAAGTGAATGTCCTCAGAGCTGAAAAAAACTGACAGCCTGCCACTTTTTTCTTTTTTTTTTTTAGTTTTCCTTTTTGGAGTCAAACTCTGCAGGTCCAGGGTTGCTGGGTATGTGCAGTGCAGTGGGGGTGAAAAGGAGTCTTTCAGCTGGACACATTTCATGGACGGTTTGGGAAACAGTGATGGAAACTGGGGGGCGGGGGAGGTTAGACGGCCCTCTTCTTCCTCTGGGGTCCTTGGTGGTGTCAGAGCCAGTAAAAGTACTGGATGTCCTCAGGCTGCTCTGTATTGACTCAAGTGAAAACAAGCTGTGCTGCCGTGCCGCTCCTGCAAGTACGCAGGTAGAGTCGAGACCGCTCACTGAGGCCGTCCCACGGGACGGAGAGGGGGAGATAGAAAGAAAACAAATGTAAAAATCTAAACTGCTGGCCCACTCTTAAACTAATATTTATGTGTGATACTGACGGGGAGGGTAAATGTTGAGCTTTGTGTGGTTTGGGTTTTCCCAAAAGAAGGAGTTAAAAGGAAGAATTTCAGTTGGCGCTGACAGTCATGCTGATATCAAATCTTGCCTGAGTTTTGCTTTAAATATCGTGACACTGATGGCTCAGTGGGGAGAAATAGTGTTGGGAAGGGTAATTTTCAGATCCTGCACCACAAACACGAGTGGTTTGCTTCTAACTTAATGCAACAACTGACTGTCAGGAAGGATAATCAACATTTTAAATCCACTGGTGTGAAATTATTATTTTTCTCTTCATTTTTGTTGTTTTTCATATAAAAACAGGGCCAATTAAACACACATGCACAGTTTAATTAACCCAGCATGACTGTTTTTTATCTGTAGGGAACAACTAGACCAACATATTTGCTAAAACATGTTAAATTCTGCATCTAAATAACTTATAATATAGTTGTTGATGTATAGTTGAGATGCAAACCAAAAAGCTTCAAATTCAGCTTTAAATTGCTGATTATTTGATATTATTGGTTGCATTTTCAGACACATACATGAAACATGTACAAATTGAGTATAAAATGTTTATTATACACTCAGTCACATGGACTATCACAGGATTATTGTCAGTCAAAAAGATATGCATGAATTAGGTTTTAAAGTAATTTTTTTAAATTATGAGATGAAGATCATAGAACATTCAACAATTTAAAAGTGACTTTTACATAATATATATAAATTATTGTCAGAATACAAGTTTTTTTAGGTGTAAATGGATTTGATTCTTATCTGAATTTTTTTTAAACACAAAATAAATGAATATCTTGAGTCACAAACTTTTGCTTATGAATTGTGTTTTAGCAATCCGATCACTTCATCTGATAGTTGAAGAGTAGATTAAATCCTCTCACACAATTTAGAAGCTTATTTTTTTACCCATCAGCTCATGTAATTCTTTGTATTTAAATAAAACAGAGTGAGTTAGTCAAACTCATTTAAAATATATATATTCTGCTTCATAGTGTAAATGTTTTTGTTAAATTACATACATGATTTACAAGTAAATAGAGTCACACAGATTTTTACCCACTTTAGAGCAATTCTCCCCTAAGTTTGGCAGTGATTTTGTAATTTAAAGGTTTCAGACTTAAACCGTAGGAGTACTTTAAAGAGAAGTCCTCATCTGGACATCTTTCAAAGCCACATTGGTGGAGGAGGATTGCAAAAAATAAAAACATCTCTGTTTTGCCCACTTGATCCCCGATGCATCGCCTCTTCCCTGCTGAGAAGATCATAACGTTGTTTGTGACGTCCTTATCCAGTGAGCCGTTTTCATCCAAGAAGCGAGATGGGTTGAAGACGTGGGGGTCCTTCCATCTCAGAGGGTCGTGATTGACGGACCACTGATTGATGAAGACCACTGTGTCTTTAGGGATTTTGAGACCGCTGATGGAGACGTCGGTTGTGGTGGAGTGGGGGATGCTGACAGGAACAAAGCTGGTGAAGCGCATTGTCTCATAAATGAAGGCATCCAGATAAGGTAAATGTGGCCTGTCCTCCACAGTTGGAAGTCTGTTCCTCCCCACCACCCTGTCCATCACTTCCTGAAGTTGGGTTTGAAGGTCGGGGTGTTTAGCCAGCAGGAGCACAATCCAGTGAAGTGCAGTAGACACTGTATCCATACCTGCACCGATCAAATCTGCCACAGTGGCCTCTGTGTGTTCTCTGGTGAGCTCAAAGGTGCTGTCTGTCTCATTAAAGACATCAATGATGGCATCACTCATATCTCGTATGACCTCTGGGTCAAAGGTCTTTCTGTGCTCCTCTACTTTGTTCTTGACAAACTCAAAGAACTCTTGATTTAATTGTTTGAAACGCTTGAAGATACTTCGGACTGGATTAGGAAAAGACTGAAGCCATGGCATCACGTCGACCAGACTCCCAGCTCCTACTGTCTGTCCAAACTGATCTACTTGGTGTAACAAGGCCCTAAACTCAGCATCATCATGTCCATATCGCTTCCCAAAGCACAAGGCGCAAATTACATTAGCAGCAGCCACAGTCAGCTCATGTCCAGGGTTGAAATATTGACCATGAGCACTTAGTTGAAGGAAAATCCCCACCAGCTCTTTGGCTTCAGCCACAATTTGATGCTCAAATGCTTTTTTGGTCTGGCTGTTGGCTGATGAGAACGCTCTGATTGTTGTTTGAGCTATTTTCCTGTGCATCCTCCACTGTTTGCTGTAACTTCTGAAAGTCAGACTCTTACCTCCTGAGACGAGCTGAAAGGACACAAAGTTTGGTCTGCCTGCAAACTCCACGCTGTGCTCTACAAGGGCCTGGCGGATCACCCGGGCTCCATTCAGGACCACGACGTCACTGCAGCCCAGACGTATCTGGTAGATGTCTCCGTACTTTTTGGCAAGATTGGAGAAGGTGATGTGAGGCATCGGACCCAGCTGAAGGGCATTACCGACAAGGGGCCAAGCGAAGGGTCCTGGTAGTCTTCTCTTGAGCCTGAGGTTCCTGACCCACAGACAAGCTTCCAGACAGAAGAGGAAAACAAAAGATGCAACCAGAGCAGGATGAACCTTTCCAGTCCATTCCCTGATGATGCTGCTGCTCTTTAACTCAAACTCTGTATCCATCTGAGCCATTGTGTTAAATAATGTTAACCATTTAAAGTCCAGTATTTTAGTGATACAGATTTTTCATACTAATATTACAATTAGAAGATGAAAAAAGCTGAAGAAAAGTTTCCGACCAGCCTTAAAAATATTCTCCCCCTTCCTCCTACAAAAACAGTATGAAAGTTTTCTGCAGGTAGTGCCACTCGTCTTCAGCTGACCATTAAAAAACTAGAATTTAAAACGTAACACTTCGCTTATATGTCTGTTTTTGGTGGGAGGGTTCAGTGACTCAGGTTTTTTGTTATCTCTCTCCTCCCATTTTGACCCCTGCCTGCCGACCTTAGTCCTGTTTCCCACTCAGGCCTCCTCTCCTTCCAGAAGTGTTTGGTGAGCACAATGATGACACAAAAGGACTGCAACTGCTCTAATAGTTTTGTTACCCAGAAAGACAAATGTTAAGCTTTGGATTCAAAAGAATGTAACAGGGATGAAGAAATTTTAATACGCCATGTAGCCCCTTTTTTTATTTTTTTGAGTCAGAAATAAACGTTTTGCTGAGTTTTGTGCATTAGTTAAAGGGGCTGCATTATACAACTAATAATACACAATAAATGCTGTAAAATAAATGTTTTTTAATCATTTTAAGAGCTGACTTAGCTACACTTTACTTGTCCAAGATCATTTATAAAATGTTTTAATTTATACAACCAAGAAGTTAATTTCAAGATTAAAACCCACTGTCCACTTTGGGATTAATAATCTGTCAGACGAATATTATTGAGGTTATGAACGTTATTTGAGAAAATTTGTCATATATTGATTTTGGTTGGGTTTTATCTCGTAAGGACTTTCACCTGTAAACCTACTTTTGTGAGTGCTTATTCAACAAAAATAAGCTCACTAGTGAGATTTAGCCAAATATGGGACCCATCATATCAAACCGAGGATTAAGTCAAATTTGTCCAAAATAACCTAATCACATTTTCAGATTTCTGTTTTTTAAGCTACATTTTGATACCTGGATCACCCTGATATCATGAGTGGTTCCAGTGATATGACTTGATTTGTCTTGTTAATCACAATAATACCTTAATATTTGGTCTGAATCTTATTTTAAGTTATTTTAATGAGAAATTTTTGATGTCATTTTTAAAGAGGAAATGTCAATTAGTGTTTGCATTTTAAGATTTCCCAGCTGGAAAGAAAAACAACAATGCTAGCTCACAGGGAATTTATTTTAAAGCGTTTTTGCTCAAAATAATATTTTTTGTTGTCACTGCTAAAAAAATGCATCAATAAAGTCTTTAAGATTATATTTCAGACAGTTAATTCAAATGATACATTGATGTGATGGGTCACAAAGAGGTTTTTTCTTAGTTTTCTCATATTTAAACCTTTAATAGTGACTAAAAATGGGTTGTGACGAATGTTTTGCACCAGCTTTCCCATTATTCACAACACACACACACGCTGATCCTTCACAATTTTCTTTATTAATTTCAAATACAGCTTATTTTGCCATGACAGAAAACCTCAGTGGGTCTTGAATCAGTCAATCAAGTGCTTTAAAATTAAAACTCGACTGATTTTAATATCTTACTTTGACTCAAACAGAAAAAACAAACAAACAAACAAACAAAAACAAAAAAGGAAACACTTCTCTTGGGCATTCTGACCTGAACACAGAGATTTAATGAGAGTGCACTGACATCCGTGTAGCTTTGAAAAAGTTCTTGTAAACAAACATGGATTTAAGAATGCCTCACGAGTGAGAGAAATGTGCTCCACATGTGTTTCATTGTTCTGCTTAAATGGGTTTGGCGCTGGGTAGCTGCAGTGTTTGTACAGTAAAATTGAACCTTTGATGCAAAGAGTTTGTTGTTCATCGTCTGCAGTGATATCTCATCCTCGTCTCAGGAAAAGTGATAAATACTTCTTGAAGAAACTCATCTTTCTGATGATCAAGAAGTATTTTTTTTTCTCTTCTTATGCTTTGAATACAGTAAATAGTGATTACATTTGCAAATATGAATTATATTGACAAGTTAAATACATATTTTACATATAGCTAATGAGAACAAGAAGCCATCGAGTGACTTAATGACATTCACAAACAGTATCAAGTTATAAAGTTTAAATGTAGCTAATTTCTGCACACATACCATATGCTTAATAGTGGAACAAGCGCACCAGTTCTGATCAAGTAGACTATTTTATGAAGCAAAAATTTATTTAATTTTTCATTGATGCAAGCTGTCAAAACTTTTATTCCCAGATGTTTTCTTTAATGACATTCTCAGCCTTGCACTGACAGCAAATAAAATACAGATAAGATGAATTACATATTTTGATAAATATAAAACTCTCTGAGCAAGCATTATAATACTCACTTCTAAATGTCACTGATGGGAAAGTGTTTGTTGAAGGCATGCTGCTCATGCCGGGGAAACCAAGCCAAGCAACTTTCCTCGGAGCTTGGTTCTGACGCTGAATCTGTCGGGCTTCAGTGTGAGACTGTAGGAGCAATTCAGAGTGAGCGGCTCAGAGGGGTCGCTCTCAAAGTTGCACTGATGCAGTAAGACTGCTGTGAACAAAAACACCTGCACCTTGGCAATCTGGGCCCCGATGCAGCGTCTTTTACCGGTGGAGAAAATCATCACACTGTTGGTTTTGTCTTTGTCCAGGGCGCCGTTTTCATCGAGCATGCGTGTGGGGTCAAACACGTGAGGGTCTTTCCATTTCTGAGGGTCGTGGTTGACAGACCACTGGTTGATGAAGACCACCGTGTCTTTGGGAATGTAGAGACCTTCGATGATGACGTCTGCCGTGGTGGAGTGTGGGATGGTGACGGGGACGAAGCTGGTGAAGCGCATGGTTTCGTAGATGAAGGCGTCCACTAGGGCCAGGCTGCTTCTGTCCTCGACTGACGGCAGTCGGTCCGGACCCACCACTTTTTCAATGAGCTGCTGCAGTTTGGCTTGCATGTCTGGGTATTTGACCAGGAGGAGGACGATCCACTGCATGACAGTTGACATGGTGTCTTGACCTGCACCAATCAGATCTGTGACAGTTGCTTCAACAAACTCTTTGCTCAATATGCTGCCCTCTCCGCGCTCAATCGCACTGATGATTGCATCACTCATGTCTCGGGTCACCTTGGGGTTGAAAGTCTCTCTGTGCTGAACCACCTTATCTTTTACGTAGGCGAAGAACTCATCATTGAGGCTCTTGAAGGTTTCATAGACATTTCGGACCGGGTTAGGGAATGACTGAAGCCAGGGCATGACATCGACCAAACTACCCGCCCCAACAGTTTCTCCAAACTTGTCTACTCTGTGCAACAAGGTCCTGAACTCTAGGTCATCGTGTCCATATCTCCTTCCAAAGCAAAGAGCACATATTATATTAGCAGCAGCTACTGTAAACTCATAGGCTGGGTAAAAATACTGTCCGTTGGCGCTCTGACGTAAAAAAACTTGCACAAGTTCTGTGGCCTCTGCCAGTACGTGCTGCTCAAAGGCTTTTTTGGTTTGACTGTTTGCAGAAGAAAAAGCTCTGAGTGTCGACTGGGCAACTTTCCTGTGTGCTTTCCACTGTTTGCTGTAATTAGTAAATGTCAAACTCCTGCCTCCAGAGATCATCTGGAAAGAGGCAAAGTTCGGTCTGCCTGCAAACTCTGTGCTGTGCTGTATTAGTGCCTGATGTATGGCCCGGTCTCCGTTCAGAACCACTACGTCGCTGCAGCCCAGTCGTATCTGGTACACGTTGCCGTATTTCTTGGCAAGCTTTGCAAAGGTGATGTGAGGCATCAGCCCCAGCTGCATGGCGTTGCCCACCACGGGCCAGGCGAAGGGTCCCGGCAGTCTTCTCTTAAGCCTGAGGTTTCTGACCCACAGACAGGCTTCCAGACAGAAGAGGAAGACGAAGGAGGCAACCAGAGCAGAATGGACCTGCCCGCTCCATTCCCTGATGAGGCTGCTGCTCTTCAAATTAAACTCAGCATCAAGTGCCATTGTGACCAGGAAGTCTGCAAGCTTTTTTTTCCTCAAAGATGAAAATTTAAAAAAAGTTTTTTAAGTGCTTTAATATTAATAAGGAAAAAATATCTTATGCATCCATGTCATGTAAAAAATAACATTTTTATATATATTAATCAAATGCCAGTGAAGTCCTTATAATATCTATTATTTCTTATCAGTCGGTCCTTTCATCAAGATTTAAGGCTCATGTGCCTGCATCTGCTCCTCTCCAGCATCTTAAATGTTTTGCAGTAGGTGGGCAGGGCTCAGGATAAGTTTCACACTCCTCCCATTGTGGTAGCACTGTGAACACAACTGCAGTATATCATCTCTCTGCTGTTGGTCGCACTCACAGGCGCAGACTTTGGAGAGCGGAGCGACACCGTGCACAGGAAGCGTGACCTGCTGCCGTCTACTCTGCCTAAAGAAGAAGAAGAAGAAGAAAAAAACAAAAACATCAGCAACTGGTGCTCGATTGAGATGGACTCCTGTCAGGAGAATTTGTTGCACTAATTGGAGAGTTTGCAAATCTGTACGCTTTGACAATCTTCTAATATGATTTATTTTCTGGCTGCAGGAGATTGTGCACGGTTTGTTTAACCCTAACAAGATTTAGAATGTTTTTTCTTTAGTCATAAATACAATTAAGTGAATGCTTCTATAATTTTCATTCAGTTTGCATGCTTTAAGAAAATTCTCTGCAAAAATCTGGAATTTGTGCATTGAGGCAGCTTCGTTCTGTTACAATTTAATATATTGTTTATTTACTACAAGCAATTAAGTAATTGCAAAGGACAATTTTGTCTTGTTAATGTCTTATGAATATTTGGCTCCTGCCTGCTTAGTTTTTTGTAAAAAAAATAAAACACATTTTGGAAATCACTTCAAGGATTTCATAATTTCTTATGTTTTCTTTAATAGCTGCACAAAAAACTGTTTCAGATTTTCTGTTAACAGACCTCCCACACAAATCACATTTGCAAGTCTGCAAATTTATACAAAAAAGGAAAACAAATAACATCCCAGGTACGTTTCCCCTGTCAAAGTCATCTGTTCTTTTCCCTTTTCTTTTTCCAAATCCATCCCGTTATTCCCCCTAATTTCAAAAATTGCCCCAATATGCTGAGTGAAAGTTTATGTAACAAATAATTCAGAGCAGACGAGCCATAAGTTATTGATGCTCGAATCTTGTTTTCTCTAACAAATAAACTTTGGTTCTGCATGAGCTTAGGCACTTTGTCATGAAGCTCAACAAACCTCAGCTTGTCTCTCAGCAGGGACAAAGCTTCATTAGTGTTTATTATTATATTATTATGTCTATATGTATCTATGGAAGTGCTCTTACAGATGAATTGATCAGTGAGTGAATCTCATAAAACTCATCAGTCACTTCTAGAAAACTTTCTGGTTCAGATGATGTTAAATCCCAGGATGAATCATCTTCCATGTTAGAGTCAAGGAAAAAAAAAGATTCTTCTTTCTCACCTGCTATAAAGTTTATTTTTACAGGGAGGTAACGACCCTAATTTAAAACTGTGAGACATTTCTGTATAGTCCCAAACTCATGTAGCATGCAAGCAGCTCTTTCTGCATCGGTTTCAATTAGTGGATGTGCATGATATTTTCTTTGACAGAGTTATGGAGCTGCTTTTGGTCTTTCATTGTGAAATAACAAAAAAAGAAGATAATTTATTGTTATACAAAGCTGAACAAGTCATGCAACTGAAAAGAATAAAAAGCACACACCGCTTTCTTTTGCCAAAAAATGTGACGTCATAATAAGTGACTTTTTTTTTCTTTACATGTCACCTTCAAAATTGACAAATCCCTCTCATTTTTTAAAGCAAATATGGAAAATAAACAGTCAGCTAGCAATAAAAATAATGTCAGCATACATCTCTATATATATGATGTGTGTCTTGTTTCAGTTCTCAGACAGATCTTTACAGATGCTGAGAGTTTTCAAAGCTCTGCCTTAGAGCTGTTTGTCTTGAGCGATGCGGTGTGGCCGGAGACCAAAGCCCCCTGATTGATTCCTCGGTTAACCAGAACTCATTGCGATGTATTCAAATACGCTGCCTGCACTGTGCATCCCTTTTCTCCCCCCACAGTTCCTATAGAATGCCCCCCCTCACACACACACATAACCCCACCACCTCCTCCTCGTGCACATGTGGCTACTTGCATCCCCATCATGCTAATTAGAGCCAGGTTTGTGGCTAAGGGAAAGGGGACGGGGGGGGGGGGTACTTG
>JARVJO010000173.1:9381169-9395987 GCA_031762555.1 Cynodonichthys magdalenae | reverse complement strand
GGGGAGGGGGGGGGGGGGTACTTGGGTGGCAAGACAGAGGGCTTTGTGTATGTGTATGTGTGCAGGAGGGGTTACGGGGGTGTCGTGTGTGCATTTTGCGTGTGGCTGCCGTGTTTGCCTTTGATTACCCCTTGTAACCTGGCTGTGAAAGGTTGGCCCTGACCCTACGCTGACTCTGACTGGGGGGGGGGGGTGTAGAGCAGAAAAGGGTGTTTGAGGTTGAGGGGCTGCGGGGGGAGGAGGGGAGATGGAGCCTGTATGTGTGTGAGTGTGTGAGTGTGGAGACGGGACCAATGGTAGGCCAGTCTGCCCCGTCTCTGGAGCTAATCACTGTTTACTAGTCTCATTTCCACTTTGCAGTGAGCTACTGTCACGCACAGCTCTGAGAGGGAGGCAGGAGGGGTGGAGGGGGGAGGGAGGGGGGGTGCAGGTGGTGGGAGGAAAACCAGACAAGCTGGTGGGACCTTTGCAGGGGAGGATTTAAATAATAAGAAAAAAAAAAGAGACTGAAAGGTCTGCAGCTAAAACTAACTCCAACAAAGCAGTAAACAGGGCAACAAAAACATTCTCGTAGCCACCATCACCTCAGGCAGCCCGGGTGTGTGTGTGTGTGTGTGTGTGTGTGTAGGGGGGGTAACCACCGGACATAGCAAGTTAGACATGATCATGTTTCAGATGAGAACGTTCTCTCCAGCCAGACCACAGGAGAAGGAAACAGAGATACTTGAAAATTGTCACCGTCAGATTTAATGGTTGTTTGTGTGTAAACAGTCTGAGAGAAAAGCAGCAGAGTCACAATTAATTTCAGCTCTGGCATCACCAATACATGTCCCTGATGATCCTATGGTTTCAATGGAACTGAAAACAATATTTTGTGCTTTGTAGACAAAAAAATATCTGAATTATGTTTTTTAGTTCGTGTTTAAGAGTCCCTCTAAGCAAGTTTTATAATCTTACATCCAGCCAAAAAATGTTTTTGATTTTGTTTTGAGACTAAGCAAGAGCAGAATGTGTTCAAATATTAATCTTGTTAGGCTGGCAATTTTTCTTATTTGCAACTGTTTTACAGATTAGCAGATTAGCTATTGCATTCAAACTAAGTGCATTAATCAAACACATTCTGCTGTTTGTATGAATATGATTGTAAGAGTTGTTTAGATGGAAATTTTTTGCAGTGTAGAACAAACAAGTGACTGAGATTAAGGCATAAATCTAAATTTAGACTCCTGCAGACCTCTACTTACACATCTAACCAAGTTTTAAAATCTTATATTCAGAACCCCTTAAACAAAAAAAAACGAATTAAAAAAGGTCTTGTTTTGAGACTGATTCACTAAATAAGAACAGAATGTGTAAGATTAAAAATCTTGTTAGCAGAACATGTAATATTATTTATCTTGTTAGCCTGGAAATTTAACTCAAATTAAGTAAAAAAAAAAAAAATCTGCCAATATAGTAAGACAATTTCACTTGGTAAGATTTTTGAAATCACTTGAATTTAACTCAAATTTTTCACATTTCAAGAATCTTAATTGCCTTACTCCATTGGCGGATTTTTTATTTTTATTTTTTACTTAATTTGAATGAAATTTCCATGATGAATAATCTTACGCATTTTATTATTATTTAGTCTCAAAACAAGATCAAAAAGATTTTATTCTTGTCTAAATGTAAGATTTAAAAACTTGGTTAGATGGTTTTTGCAGTGTGATAATCTGTTTTTCTTTGACTCTTCTCCAGTTGGACAGTTTCTCTCTTAAGGCTGCGCAGTTGATCTTTATTAACACAACATGAGCTCTAGAATGAAGTCAGGGGATTTATTTCCTGTCTATGTGAGGAGAGTGGGGATGAACTTGCCGTGCCTACCTGTCGTGCAAAGAGTTTTGCTGAACTCTGGCTTCCCTGGGGGGTGGGGGGGGGGGGGGGGCCCCGAGGCCACGCAGACTGATTAAAATGAGAACAGGGAGGAAGCACGAGTAGAAATGGCTTCCACATGACCCTGGATCTGCAAGCTCAGCAAGCGACCGACTGTAGATGCAATCAGGACACCTCCTTTCACCCCCTCAACACAACCCCCTGTAAGGTATGAGAACTGCAGCGCCACTTATTAACAGAGTTCTGAGATTTTACTTCAAGATGCAGTTTAAAATAAATAAATTTATAAATAAATTTATAAAACTTTTTTTAAGTTTGAACTTTCTTCTTGTGATTCAGGTCATTTAAAAATTCCCATCAGGAGAAATCCAGCTGGAAAAATCAGGAGGCGATGAAAGATTAAAACCAGACTCAACAGAAGAACACGTCTTTGATCCTTGATCATCTTTAAAAATTAAACAATGAATAAAACATTTTTTTCTAACTTCTTACTTACTGTGCTGCACATGCTTTGGAAACATCACGTTTGCATCACTTTGGAGAAAATTGAAATTGAAATCCACCTTAAAAAAATGAAATGCAGATGGAGCTGAAAACTAAACTGATTGTTTTCTGAAAGTGTTTTCTGAAGAGAAACAGTCTGAATTTGAACTCAAATTATTTTTGTTGGGACTCAGAAAATGTTTTTGGATAAATTTTGTCAGATTACTTTTAGCCAAAGCAGGTGACAAATAGATTGATCAAATAATGTTTTATCTGTTGTCTAGACAATGACGAGCTACAGTATCTCTGACTTCTAGGGCCAAACTTATGGAAGATTTATTCTTTCAGATATTTTACACTCATCCTGGACTTAAAGTGACTTTCCAGAAGAATGCCTGCTTTGGTTTAATTTCTTTCTAAAACTTAGCTGTAATCATTGAGTGTCCAAACTTATCTGAACAACCCTGGTGGGAATGTTTAAATTGTATAAAACATATTTTAATGTGGGCATTTTGTGCAGTATGGCACCAGTGGTTTGCTTGTCTCGTTGTGTAATTGAGCTAAGGTTTACTCTCTTTTGCAGCTTCATGTGGTCCTATCCGGACGACACCCAGGAGTGAGCAGAGATGCTTTAATACTGTCGGTCAGATATATTCTCTTTATAATGGTCAACTCATGAGAAATGTTTTTTTATTGGGCTTTGTCTTGCAATTAAATGCATGTTAGACATTTCTGGACTTTCTCCTTTTATCTATTATTTCACTGGATAAAGTAATCCTGATTACACATCAGTTGTGAAACACTTTAAATTACTTAACTGACTCATCCAGAACAAGCCACAAACACTATTGGTTGTTTACGCTTAGTTTGAGTTGCTTTTATTTGTTCATTTCTTTCAAATATATATGTAATACACATATATATGATTGTTTTAATGTTTTTTTTATATTAAAAGTGTAATTGTTTTGATCTAAGGCAGCATGTTTCCAGAAATAAGTGGACAAATATCAAACAAATTAACTGTTTGGCATTTTTAAAAATTCATGGTTCATATTTTAACCTGCGATGTTTCTGGTTTTGAGGTATTTTACAGCTCACAGTGAAATAACATATGATCGAGAGGCTCTCCAAATGTTTTAGCAGAATTTTTAGGGGTTCCATCAATTTAGGATGGAGGTGAATATATGCCATAATCAATGCTAAAGTTAAACTATTTTGTTTAACGATTGTAATCTAATAAATAAATCTTGACAATGTCTTAATTGAGGTATTTTTAAGATGATAGATCTTACTGAAACTTTACCTTTCCTCTTTTTTTACATTTATATTCTCCAAGGACACGAAGGGGAACCCTGCTCTTCTTTTGCTTTCCTTCGCTTTATTACCTCCGTCAGCTCGAATTTGGGTTGATGGGGTGGCTGTTGCATGACAAGACACATGTCTGAGCCCCTGCGTGAGAAGGCTGCCCTCGCTCTCGCTGGGTCTGTTTTCTTTGCGTGACCATATCCCTCCCTCTGTCACTTCTGGCACCTCTCGACAAGACCCCCCCGACCTAATTTATGCCCTCGTTTGCTGGCATGTGGCTGGTTTATTTGCTTTGGCCGGCTGCCTGCGCAAAAAATGCAAATTCTGTCCCCTTAGAGAGCGCGAGAGGGGTGATTTTTCAAGTGGAGCAGTTGCAGAGGTGTTTGGCAAAGTTGGTGCGTGTCTGTAAAAAGGACGAGGACAGCCAGGAATCAGTGTTTAGAATGCAATTTATAATGTGTGAAGTAAAGTATGCTTTGCTGTTGAGAAATGACTCACTAAGCTGGGTCAGTTAGAGTTTAATGTGCCAGTTGCCTTTTACAAAGAGCACCAAAGAAAAGGGGCAAAAGGGTTGTGGCATCATGTAGAGAGCTCACTTGTTCCCATTGATGAAATCCAACAAATGCTCACGCTAACACTGATGTCACTGCACATACCACCTTACGCCAGATTTCCTCTATTGTGTCCTGGGTGGGGATACAAAAGGCAATGGAACAAAATTAATCAGGCCTCCTCTTAAGGGGAGAGATTATCACCAAGTGAGTGCATTCAGGGGAGTTTTCCCTCCTCCAACTGCGTTGCAGAAGTTAAACGTGCAGCAACACAAAATCAGCTGGTTTAATCAGAACACATTCGAACTAATTCAAAGGATTAGATATTTCGGTGCAGAAGTTCCAGGTTCGAATCATGTTTTCGCTTTAGGAACTGCTTGCTTTTACTTATACAGCTGATTTTCAGTCTAATTGCTGCCCAAAAAGAATGATGGTCCTACTAAACCAACTAAATAAACCAAATAAACACATGCAGTAGTTGGGTGGATAACATATCACGTCTAGCAAAACTTTACCATTCCCCTAATGTGTTCCTCCTTTTTTATACGCAGCACAATGGCTCAGTGGTTAGCACTGATGTCTCACAGCAAGAAGGTCCTGGGTCCAATCCCTGGTTCAGACCTGGGGTCTTTCTCTGTGGAGTTTGTATGTTCTCTTTAAGCTTTTGTGGGTTTTCTCCAGGTCCTTCGGTTTCCCCCACTGAATAATTGCCTTCTGACCCAGGTCTCCCTTACAAAAGAGATCTGTGACCTCAACGGGATTTGCCAGGTTAAATACAGGTTAATAATAAAGAAATACTAATTAACTATATAATACCATACAATTATACTCTAATCAATATTACCACCCGTGAAATACTTTATTCACCCTGTCTGCACCGTCATATTTTACTATATTGTTCATCATGTTTCACTTGTAGCTACATGGTAAATATTACATTTTTTTAAATTTGTGCTTTTATTTAGTATTTCCTGTTTTTTTATATAGTGAGTTGAATGTTTTTTCCTCATCCTAAGATTTTCATTGCATCGTTGACTTGTGTTAACTTGCAGAATAAAGCAATCCTAAATGGAGGCCCAGGCCTCCCTGTCAAAAGAAAACTGTGATCTCAGTGCGATTTTCCTGGTTAAATAAATAAAATATATGGAATTGTTTGCTTTATTTCAATATTCTCAAAAACAATTTCAAGTTCTGCAAGTGTTCGTTTTTACACTTCTCAAAAACAAAACCACTGCGGCGCTCCAACAGAAACTTTTATCTTTAATTAAAAACACTTTACCCAAGTGATACTAATACAATACACAGGGTCAGCTCTAGCCCTAGGCAAGATATAAGGCAGCACCCCTTGTGCAATTTTCCAAATCTCGCTGCTAAATTTACAAACATGCACTTACAGAAATAAAAAGATTTCTCTTTAATATTTTTATCTTTCCAAACCAGGTTTTCCAACTACATATAGGGAGCTTCCAGGGGTATACTCCCCCAGAAAATTTTGTACAAAAATGTACTTAAACCAAACAAGCAGGCTGAAAGCTCCACAGAACAAGTTATCTTCACAAACTTGAATATTCTACACACTAAATCAAATGATTAAATGTTATATAAATATATATATTTAGATTAATTAATGTTTCCCCCATTTGTGGCGCCCCTGGATGGTCGGGGCCCTTATGCCTATATGGCTTATGCCACAGGCTGGTTTTGACAATACAGATGTATTATTGGGTAATATACACATATTTATATATCACCTGTAGTAACTGGTGCACACACCTGTCATTAGGCGGCTCAGTTGATAGAGCTGTTGCCTCTCAGCAAGAAGGTCGCCGGATCAAATCCCGGCCCGGGGACCTTTCTGGGTATAGTTTTCATGTTCTCTCCGTGCATGTGTGGGTTCTCTCTGGGTACTCCGACTTCCTCCCACACACCAAAAACAAGACTGTTACAGGTATAGATAGTGGATGGATGGATCTTCTCAACCTCTCAATAGACATTTTATTATTGCTATTCTTTATTTCAGTTGGTGACGTTTTAAACTGCATTTTGATTTGTCATAATAAGAACATTTCTAGTGACATTTTTACAAGTGACACAGGAAGAGTAAAATCTGATGCACAGAGAAGTGTCTGATTTCCCCACTAATCCTAAAAGTCAGCAAGCAGCCACAGTGAACAGCAGTGAGATGGGGCCCATAAATCAGAGAGAGTGTCTGGAAAGCAGAATAACACAACTGCACATAAACACAAGCATGTTCCAGATTAACCTCTGCCACCGCTTCAGTCAGTACCTCTGCAGAGATGGAATCACTTGAAGCCGTCTGGCTCTGGATGCTGGAAGTCTTTGGCAATCATAAACAGAGACTCTAGTTTCTAACAAAGAGCTGTGGAACAAAGAAACACCGCTAATTTACATTTCCAGAAGGCACAGATTTGAATAATTTTCAGATGATTCTTTTTTTTTTATTTCTGACCAACTTCTGCTTCACAAGGTAGAAAACATCAGACATTAAAAGTATTTAATGAATAGTTTCAATGCAGCATATTGAGATTTATTTGCTCTAAATGAGCACTCATCAATCCTAAAGTTTGTGGTTTATCTAAGGCATTCTGTGAAAAAGCCGGACCACATACAGTGACTGAACATAAATGACTTTAAAGTGCCACATTTTGCTGTTCTGAGATTGCTCTAAATGACAGCGAGTCACATTAAAAATAAGCCACGTAGAAGCTTTAAAAAGAAAAATCAGCAGCAGCAACAACAAAAACTGTTCTGGGAAACAAACTTTTCTGGTGGTCCTTCACATTAAGCTGTCTCTAACTTCAACGCAAACTCACAAATACAAACAGGATGTGATTAGGACTGGCACGAGAATGGATGCTTTTCGTATTCATCTCCTCCTGTGATCTTAGTTCATTTATTTACAGAACATTTGGACTTGCCGTTCGAAGGACTGTGGGGTGATCAGGAGCTCTCTGTGGAGCGAGGCAGAGGAAATTCACTCTATATAACACACACAAAAATACTATTCACTAAAAATTATTTTTTTTAACATGGAATCTTTAAAACCATTACCTTAAGTGTGATATGATACAATACTACATTTTATAAAGCAATATAGTTCAATTTAACAAAATAAGATACCAAACAATACAATTTAAATTGTCTCTTTAGGGGAATTTGTTTTGAACTCTCAGCCTTTTTAGAGGCTAAGAATTATAAAATAAAGTGTCATAATTATTGTGTTATGATTACTTCATTGTCACAGTCTTCTGGCTTGGAATTAGATTCTCTGCCAATGTTTTGCCTATTTGTGAAATGTGTCTACACAGGGTTGAGTTAACAGAATCTGATTATAGCCAGGGATGGAATAAAAACGGTAAAACTTCCCAGTTGGGTCCCTTTATAAAGAATTAGGCTGAGATCATTTGTGAGTTTGTAAACAGTTTATAAAGCAATAATTTATAAAACACTGTTCATATATTGAAACAAACTCACCTTTTGGAAGAATAACATCTTTCATGTTTATTTATTTTTTCATAATTTACATTTTGAATACCTGCATGTGAACACAATTAGCATTCTTTTAATTATTTAATTATTTGTTTATTTTGCCGCGGGTGCAAAGAATGAACAAGAGTGCAGCACGGGATTTTGCCAAATAGTGAGCCTGCTTTGATGCATGAACGGCGTTTTATAACAGTTATTAAAATGATTGATTTAAAATGTTTTAATTATGTTTTCTATAATCATGAAATAACTCCTCCCCCTGCCATGTCTTCACAATAATCCACAAATAATCTGTTAAAGCTAATGCACAAAATTGACGTAACTTAATTGCACGATTATAGTATCATTTTAAATGATATATCAGTATATGTGTAAAAATAAAAAACAACAAAGAAAGAGTAATGCATGACCTCCACCACACTATCAGGAGCCATATTACACAACTTGTTCATTTTTGCAGCTGAGGGGCTTCAGTAGCTCGGTGGTCAGAGCTGCAGGCCTGTAATCCTCAGGCTGCAGGTTTGAGTTCAGGTGACTTCAGGAGAAACTATAAAATAATATGTTCTCTTACTGTGATGATCCCTGAGGAACGGAGCTGCCAGAAGGACAACATTCATTCTGGGAGACACTGTTTGACATTTTAATTGAAGCGGAGACAAATGAATAAATAAAATATTTCGAGCATCTCGCTTTTATGAATCCGACACCCAGTTTCGTTGCCAATTTCTTCATACACCAGCAAGTAAATGAGTCTTCGTCAGTGTGGGAAAGCCTGCAACATTTGTGTGGAGCAAATACCGCAGCTTCACCAAGTGTGAATTTTAAAGGCTCAAACTTCCGCTAAATCGAAATGCAAGCAAACAAGGCGTAGTGGGAATGAATCCAGACGCCTTTACATTCTCAGCTTTCATCTTCCTGAAGTGTGGGACTGGAAGTTATGAGTTCTGCTTCAATCCTCTAGGAAGGAGGAAATATTTCAAAGACTCATTCCTGCAGTTGCTGTTTAGAAGAAAGGATGATTTAATGACACATGTACTGGAATGCATAAATTACTGTAGAAAGTTTTATACTTATTGTTCATTGATGACAACTTCTCTTATTTATTCAACCTCTGCTTGAAACTCTTTTAAAACCATGAAATACAATTTTCTTGTCTGCCATCGAAGACCTTTATTTGTGGTCAGATTCAAACGATGTAAAACAACAACCATAACATTTTCATCTGTTTTCTTTTATTAGTTCTTTCTCCCCCTGTGAACAAAGAAACCCGGCCACATGGTGTCACACAAGAATGTCGATCTTACTAGACAAGTTCCTAGAAAAGTTTGTGTGCCTCACTAAATGGTAATGCATATTTTAGTGCCTCGTTAAGGCGCCACTTATAGCGCGAGCTGTGGATTAAAATGGGTTCCCATTGGTGGAACAAGCCGGATGTTTCCTGCAACTGAAAAAAGCAGACAAATATGTGTATTGTTCATCAAAGTCACACTCAGGCAGCTAACAGGAAGTGGTCAGCTGCAAAACCACAGTGAATATGTCCAAAGCCAGATGTTTAACTAAAAAAAAACTACTGAAACCACTGATGATGATGATGGCAGCTGATTTTTCAGATAAGGAGGCTACTGTTTAAGAAAAGAACATCCATCCTTCTATCTGTTGGATACTTTGCGACCATTAACTTAATTTCAGAAACTGACCTTTTTTATCAATTGTAATCATTTACTTTAAACAGTAAGAGAGTCAACAAGTCTATTTTTAGTTTTTGTGTTCGTTTCTAGAACTTACTTTCTTGTTATGACATCATATTTACGGTGGGTCTTGACTTCCAATATAAAGTTTTGGGTCAGGTGTTCATGGTTTTTTCCTCCTGAGCCAGGAAATTGTACCTGGTCTGAGCAATGTGGGGTAAACTCTACATGTCTGTAAATAAATATTCAAGTCTGAGAAGTGAATTGATCTCCTGCACATAATTGGGTCTCTCATTTGAGCACAATCTTTCATATCCATTCATAGAAAATCATGGGTCTTATACAGTCATCACTAGCCTTTAAAATAGTCACTTTACTTATTCTCTTAAAGCAGCTGATAAACACTTTCAGGTATAAATTAAATGAGTTTTTCTCTAACTTTAGATAAAAACAAATTGTCTGGAGATTTATTTAAAAGTGACATAAAGACAATAAGTCTGGAAAAGAACTTGCCAGAAAGTTTCTGACGTACAGTGAGATAAGAGCAATGTTGTAAAATCTGCATTTATTTAGTCTAGATCTTCCAACAAAGCTGTAAGATAACAGCCAGGATGAAAAGGTGGAGTTGTGGGGGAATACCTTTGTTAGTAACCATATTTACATTTTAGGAGGAAGTTAAACTATGCAGTATATTATTAGTTGTAAGAACATTTCTTACAGTTGCACATGTGTCAGAATGAATCAGATGGGCAGAAAATGAGAACGAACCATTAAAAACGGTAATAATCCTCATAAATAAGTGTATTATTGTGAGATTGAATCCGGTCTTGAATTAGACAACGCTTCTTGATGAATTATCTTTTTAATTTTTGAGTGGCAACGTGTCACATTTCAGCCTTTTCCACTGGCATTCATGCTCAGAGGAATTTAGCAGAGCGTCAGCAGCCGATGCACCAGAACTCCATCTGCGTTCCACAGCCTCCTGATTTACTCATCTCCTAATGTGAACAAAACGGATTAAACAGATCATAAGTAGACAAATCTGAAGGAAAAGTGGCAGGAAGGAATGTGAATGGAGCGTTTAGTTGTATTTGTGAAACTTAATGCCATTTTATTCTGAAAAGTTTGCCTCTATAGCTCAACTTCCTTCCTTCAAATGCTTGAATAAAGTTTGCATTTACTGTGCAAATATTTTAAGTTTGATAAAATTGTAACTCTGACAACAACACAGGGTTTTTATTTATAGGAATGATTGGCAGCTGTGAAAGGTTTTCTGCATTCCCTTTTTTCATTGTGTATCAGGGCCTGTGCTTAACAAGGTGGTGAGTGATTGATGGTGCTGATGAGGAGCAGCTGAGGCCATGGCGGGGGGGTCGAGGAGAACCTCGTCGCGTGACAGAAAGCGGGATGATCCTTCCTGCTGCTGTGCATCTCGTGCGAAGAAGAGACAGGAAGCTGCAGGAGGAGAAAGATTAAAACCCAGAGGTCAGGTTTTCAGTAGAAAAAAAAAACAGCTCAAAGGTCGCGCCCTTTGGTCGCCTTTCATTCTTCTTCACCCACATTCATGACTCCTCAGTTTTCAGCATCCTCCTTATCTCCCAGATTAGTGAAAGATGTTGATGAACTGCAGCAGTGGAGGTCTTCATCAGAGTCCCCCTCCTGCACAACGAGGCCACGTTTCTGTTCAGAGAAAACCCGAAAACACCTTTCATTTGTTTCCCCTCCCTGCTCGTTTTGCGCTTCGTGCAAAAGTAACACAGTTTCTCTGCCCCCCCACCCCCACCGCTCGTAAATCTGCACGCAGAACTAATGGCCCTCAAATCAATCAGCCCGTGTGCTTTAAATCCTGGGGCCACATCAAAACATACGCTGAGGTAGGAGGGGGAAGGAGGGGGGGCTCACAGGTGCCCCTCAGCTGAGTGCTCCCCCACTCTAGTCACGCAACGGCTGCCCCCCTTCTGGCCCTCTAACTGATTTTACAGCAGCCTGCGGGGGAACCAGACGTAGTGAGGCCCCTGGTCGACGTTGTTTTCACGGACAAAATTACAAGGAAATAAATCATATTGGGAAAAAGGAGGAGGGAAGGATCACTGCTGGTGTGCAGCAATGACCCTCTAAAAAAACCTAAAAACATTTCAAATAAAGTTCCATATTTTGTCATGTTTTGTCACAAAGGGGTTTTTTTCAATTTTTGCATAATTCACAATAACTTCTGGTCACAGAAATACCAGAGACAAGTGCGTGCTTGTTGGGTTTAACTAATCATATTTCCTCTTGACACGCAAGCTTCCAGGAACAAGACCTCAGGTTTTTATAGGTCATTTGAGATCTACAGTTTTGGCACTTACTCAGCGGGCTTCAGTCTAGACTACATTTATTAAAATGCACACACAGTCCATCTCCTCCTCTGTTGATGAATCATGCCAATCACACGTCCACACTTATTTAGATGTAAAGCTGTGATTAGGAAATGCCTAATTAGTCTAACTCACGTTCTGCTAATAACAAAAACTGCCCCATCACCAGGGAGCTGGAGATTAGAGCAGATTCATAGGAGATTTATTTGCATTGGGCTGACGTTAACAGCTTTTTTTTTCCTTCTCCCCTCCAGTCTAATTGGCTCATGATGTCTTCAGCTCCAGCATCTTTGCTTCTCTCTCTTTACGTTTGTACATTTCGCAAAATCCGTTGATTCGAACAAGTTTGTTTCAACAAACCACTTATGTGGTTTGAGACTGAAAGCGTTTAAAAGTGTTTGCTCATCTACACATGTTAAAACTTCATTTTGGTTGGCCACATTTCTACTCTGGTGGAGGTTTTATGGGATCGCGTGAAAATTGAACATTCCTTACCAGTCTTGTTGTAAAATCGTCTAAATTGACATTCCCAAACGCCTCGACATGAGGACCTCCTTTCAGATATTTCTTAGATTGATTTGGAAGACCGTTCAAACCGCATTCCAGATGTGTGTGTGGGATCTTTTTAGGTTGGAGGTTAAAAAGCACGTTTTTGTTGATCTTTGGCTCAAATGAGCACACATTTATGCTAGTCAAATCTCTCCTGCTTTTGATATTGACAGATTTGTTTTTAGAAGTGTTTTACCTTCTTTTTTTTTTTTTACTGCTGAGCATTAATTTGTATTTGAAGCCAAAGTCTCCTGCAGAAAGGCACGACCTGTAGACACACACAGACTGCTCTGTGTGGAAGGCCTTAAAGAGCAACATAAAACAGATGTAATCAGCTCAGGTTCTGACAATTCAAAAAATATTCAGTCTTAAATTAATCTCTCAACACAGAACACTCTGGTGTCCACTCAGGATTTGTAACTTTCTTCCATTTATTCTGCAGACAGTGTTATTTACTTCCATACAAACTTTAACACATTTGCATAAATGCTTTTTTTTTACAAGAGAGAAAATAAAATTAAAATCATATTTGAATAAAATAACAATTTCACAAATTAAACCTTTAAATATCTAAATCAAAAATCTTCTATTATATTAAACAGCCTTCCAGCTGCAGCTTCAGGATTTAAAGATGTGATCACAGAGTTACTGCACCTCCAAGGTTATTAACTAATAAATAAGCAAAATAGGAGCTCTTTATATTATATTAGATATTTTAAATCACAGTTACAAAATTGCATACAGCAGTGTACAAATGGTACATTATTAAGCACTAATTGTGAAGGTTAAAAATTAAGGACAAAAAAACGGAAAACAATAAATTTTGACTTTTTAAATAAAACCATAAGAGTGGAAATATTTATCTGAAAGTTTTTGCAACATAAATCTTAAATAAACTATTTTTTTATATAATAAATTGGTAGCATTCACATTAAACAGACTTATTTAAAAACAGTCCAAGTGTTCTTTGGAGAGGAGTTTCAGCAGAGCTGCAGGCACGTTATTCATGCAGGTAACCATGAGCTCATTTCTTGTCAGCTGGTGGATGCAGCTCTGCAGGCTCAAGGTAATTATCTGCAGGCACGCAACATACGGACTGATGGAAGGCTGGCCCCCGACGCTGTGCACACAAATACGCACACATTCTGCCATCCTCGCCCCACATGACAAACTCACCAGTCGTACAAGGGTCATATTTATCTTACTAATCATTTACACTTTGCATTCCACTGCCTGCCTGAAGCTTTGAGCTTTCATGGTGAGTAAAACAGGCTCCTATTGAAACATAAACTCATCCTCCTTAATGACTTCCAGGAGAGAGCTTCATCTCCTCATCTGAGGAAAGATAAACCAGATTTCAGGAGAAACTGTAGGTATTTCATCTCAGAGAGACTTAGGACTTTAGCAGCTTGAATGTGAAACAAAATGCTGCCCTCTTGTGTGTAAATGATTTTACACACGTGATTTTATTTTATATTAGAACCTAAAAGAGCTTGCTGTGTTCAATCTTGGTCCTCGAGGCCATCCTGCAGGTTTTACTCTCTTCCCTGCTCCAACACACCTGATTCAGTGACTGAATTACCTCTTCAAATTCTGCAGCAGCCTCTCTATTACTCATTTCTTCAAATCAGGTGTGTTGAAGCAGGATAGAGAATAAAACCTGCAGGAGCAGCCACTGAGGACCAGACATGAACACCGCTGATTTAAACAAAGAACTAGAACTATTTTAATGCCTCATTTAGACTAAGTGTCTTTATTTTGGTGGGTAATTTGGACAATAAACAAAAAGATTGATGAACCATGTTGAATATATGGCAGAGGAAGAAGGAACTTAACCGTGAGTAGATGCTGTGTAAATGTTCTCGGTGGTTGTGTTGTTGCTGTTCTGTATTCCCTTCAGGCTCTCGGTAATGATCTTGGTAGAGTAGTAATAATAGATAAACAGCAAGAAACCTACAAATGAAGACAGGATTTATCACAATTTACTTTTAATCAGTAAAGTTTAAGCAGTAGCCGTGAAATTAAAATTTACCTTGAAAGGAGTTGAGGATGGTGAAAATGTAATAGGACGGAATGAGCAGAGGTCCATAACTGAAAAAAGCAAACCCCCAGGGGATACCCAGGAGGAAGAAAAGACCAACAATGGAGAACAACTTTTTCTTGGTGGGAATGCTGTCCTGAGATATTACTGCTTTGGGGTCAAAGTGAGCAATCTGCACCACAGTTATTGTAAATATAGTGAGAGTGAAGATAAACACAACGACGTAGTAAACAATGTTCACACCGTAATGGACGGCAGAATCAGACATCCAGCACCTGAAAACAACAAAAAAATTATTTTAGAGATGAAACTTATTTTCACCATTAAAACTGGCTTCAAAAGTTCCTCACATGCCCTCTGAAGTTCCATCATCATAAGAAATGACGATTCTTTTATATTTGTTTAATCCAAGGAGAATGATCACAAACACAGCTGGAGTGACTGAAGAAGACAGGAAACATG
>JARVJO010000173.1:9356300-9381069 GCA_031762555.1 Cynodonichthys magdalenae | reverse complement strand
CACACATGCAGCCCAGTCTTTCAGGCCGGCGATTGTTTTATTGATCAGGAAGGAAAAGTTCAGGAAGAACAAGGCGATGAAGAGATTGATCAGGATCTTTGTAGTATTGCTCGCTTTGTTTTTTCTAGAAAGCAAATTGGTTTGTGTCAAAGTGTTGCAGCTCTGCATCATTAAAACCAAAACAGAAACATCTTCATTTTTTTTACCTGAGTAGAAAATGCATGAAGAGAACCACTCCCAGGAAAAATATAGAAACACCACAGCCGATTTCTGTGATTTGGTTCAGATTCTTCGCATCAGCAGAGCTGATGTTTGTTGGTATGGGTGACTGGTTTCAAACAGAAAGACAGATTTGGTACTTGTGTAAAAACGCAGAAATAACATTAAAAATGGAAATGCAGTTATCTTACCATGAGTATGGCAAAAAATGTGAGATGGGAGCATCTGCAGGTGATGGTGTCATTAGTCTCCACTGTTTGGCAACCATCTGGAACCCAGACTGGACTGTTTCCTGCTGCAGCATCATAAAGTAAAACGTAAAACTGGACCGTGTCACAGTATTAGGTGAGAATGTTGTCATCAAACACACTTTTGATTGGTTTAAAGTTTAGCATTAAGAATCACCTTGAAAAATCACAGCAGGTTTGAATGAAGATTAAAGGTAAAATGTGCACACAAAGCATATTTATTATTTATATAATGGTTTCTTTTGTTCGGATATTAAAAGTAAATCACTAGTCTTTTCATGTGTTCTGTAAGCTTTTGTCTTTCTTTATTATAAGTACTTTTAAGTTACTTATAAGTAATTTTTCAGAAGACCTTTTGTAAAACATAATTGCTGAACTTTATTTGAAGTGTTCCAAATAGTTTTACCTTTGCCGTCCCATGACCTGCAAGAAGCATTGTTTCCACTCTGTATCAGGATTTTTTTAAAAAAGAAATCAGATTACTTAATCTGTTCAACTAAAGATTACAGAAGGATTAAAAATCTGTTTACCTTATTCACGTTATTAAACTGAATGTCTACAGTTTCTGTGAGATTGGATATTTTTGCTCCCATTTCAATTCCCAGGATTTCATTGTTGAAAAAGAAACTGTTACTTTCACCCAATGGTTTCTGGAATACAGTTTCTATTTAATCATTATGTGAATATTTAAAGAAATGTAAATACATTGTCAGATCAACTTCAGTCTTACCTGGGTCATTTCTGGAAAAAGTAGAACTGCAGCAAACTTGCCGCTCATATTTACAGCCATTTCACTGGCTTCTTTGGGAATTTTTATCATCTTAGACAAACCCATTCTGTTCTGTTCCTTAAAAGTCTAAAAGAAACAGATATAAAAATAAGAAATCAAGTGATTCACAACATCTTGGTATCGTGTTTGAACCCTTGTGGATGCTGCATACTTTCACATCCCCACTCTCTGTAAAACCAAAGTTCATGTTGGTGGCGTTTTGTGTCGGCAGTTTTGCAATCACTCCTGTAATGTTGCCGATTTTGATGGCCGCTGTGCTGGAATTGCCCATTTTTTCCACCAAGGAAGTGAGATTGTTCATGATATTTCTGGAATGAAAACACAACTAATTACTTTCAGTGTGGCACAATGTTGTGATTAAGTAAAGTATTATTTTATCCTTATTATTAATAACAGATATTTACACTGCTTGCTCTGGATTTGCAGGACTCGTTGAGGAGTTAACAGTGATGGATTCTAGCTGTCCGCCCTCTTGTGTTGTTGTTGCTGTCATAGTTGTTGCCATTGTTGTTGTTGTTGACATTGATGTTGTTGTTGTTGTTGATATTGGTGTTGATCCTATTTTTGCCGGTGTACAAGTCACGTTTTTTGGAAACACTTGACTGTCAATCACACACTCTACATAACCTACAGATCAAACCCAAGCACACAGTTGGAAACACTTTGTGCATAAAATGTTCACAGAAAAATGTTTTAAATATTCGTATAAATTAATTTAAATACCGTCATGTGTCATATTTTTCTCGAATACATTTTCTCCAAGTGTGTCATTTAAACTCAGTCTAATATTCTTCCCACCTTAAAACACAATAAAACATCTTGTTGGGACAAAGATTCTGCTGTGACACTCGATGCAACATTACATCTGTGGCAGGCTGGTATATTTACCTCCTTTCAGGCAGTTGTGGAGTTGGAGTATGAGACCTGCAGGATGAAAGGTGTGTTTGATTCAAACAAGCTAAAGTCACAGGATGAGAAAGATACTCCAGCAGGTGGCAGCCTCTCATTACTTTCCTTCAACAATCATCATCATCATCATCATCAGTAAAAACTGTACCAGTACCTGACTCATAGAACTTTGATGGTCTGCAGGAGAAATTATAAGTTGGGTTTCGCAGCACGACGATGTCATGTTGGGTAAAAGTCGATTTATTCACAGTCAGTGTATATTTGTCATTGCTGCTCCAATTTACATGAGTCGTGCAATCAAAATGTTTCTCATGACAACAACCTAAAAACAACAAAACATTCACAGTTTATAAACTGCCCATAATGAAAGTTTTATCATCATCAATATTAATCACGCAGACGTCAGTACCTGCATTAGTTTTGTTTGCCAGAATGTTGAAACAAAGTTTTATTTGACTTTCGTTGTGATAAATAACCTCTGCCACACAAACACATGAAAAAACATTTTAATTTCAAATTTTTAACTTAAAAAAAAACATCATTCCTGTGCTGTATTTCTAAGCTCACCTGAAGGAAAAGTTGTGTTTTCAGTAATATTTTCTGCAGTAATAAACAGAATGTCTTTGAACCACTTTCTGTCTGTAAACAAATAAAGAATTAAAATAGCTACAATGTGTTCAAATGCAAGTATGTCCTCAGTAAGCTTTTGCTACTCACCCACTGCCTCACAAAAGTGGTTCTGCTGCCAAATCCCACACAGCAGAGTAATTATATTCACAATAAGCAGCCAGCGAGGATTTATGAGCAGCGGCGACATCGTTTTAAGAATTTAGATGTTTACAGAAGCAAGTTACTTCATCACAAGCTGGAAAAAAATAAGCATTTTTTTAAGAACCTCTGGCTGCTTCTGTTATTAAATTTGTCTGAATTCCTCCTGTTTGACTTCACGGCAACATACATTTGATATAGCATCATAAACTTCCTCTTTGATTTGACTTGCAAATAAGTAACACGACTAAACCACACAGTGTGTGACATTAAAACAACTGTCAAATGAACATGAAAACAGTGAAAGAATGTTCACATTTCTTTTTATTTTATTTACCATTTAATTAAGAAATCCCTTAAGATTTGTGCCTCCTATATAAGGCAGACCAGGTCAAAGTGGCACACCATTACAAAGTTACTGGCTAAAACTTACAAATAATTGTAAAATATATAAATTAAAACAAGTCAAAATCAACAAAATTATATTTACCAAGTCCAGCAGTTTTACTCTTTAGAAGAGTTGATCAGAGTTTTAAAATTTCACAGAGACAAAGATTAATACCGGTAATGTCTTAAACTTAAATTTGGTTATGAAGATTACTTCATGACGAAAAAAAAAGTTCTATCAAGTTGTAAAAATATCCTCGAAACTCGAAAGAAGCCAACTGGACGACCATAACTCATAAGTCTTCGAAAGTATTTATTAAAAGTGCACAAATAAGAGCATAATAAATGTAACTTTGTACAAAACATACTGTTGTGTCTTTAGGCTAAAAGAAAACCAGATGACAGCATTTAGCCATCTTTTTATTGAAGAAGAGTTTGCCAGTGACGGTGAACTTAAGCCACATTTTGGTTTTGAGCAGGATGGTGGTAGTTAGATGAGTTTATATGAGACAGTTTTCAGTTTTTTCATCTACCTGAGATGAAATCATGTCCTCAGATTTTCTGATTGTTCTGTGAAGAAGGTGGACAGCTAGCTTTGTTATAATTGGATGTTCAGGTTACTCGTGGCTGCACTGATCACTGATGGGCTCTTGTGAAGGTTCAAAGGTTTGAATAAAATGAACTGTCCAGATTTGTAAAGTGACAAAGTACAAATACTTTTACTTAAGTAAAAAGTTTGGTAACACTTGAGTAATTATTTTTCAGCCTACATCTTACTGACAAGGTTTCACTAAAGTCGAGTGAGAGTGGATACTGAGGAACCAGACAAGAGTTTATGAAAAAGGTAATTGAATTTATTTACAGGTGCTGTACAGGATTTGGTCGTCTGATATGAAAAGAGGGGAAGAGTCCAGGTGAGTCCAGTGATACACTGAATTGTTTGTGAGATTAATTGTTTGTTTTTTTCTTACATGTATCTGTGATGCAGATGGCTCAGAAGAGTTTGGATCCAGCAGGCGAGTAACTTTAACTTCCGGCAGAGTGGCCAGGAAAACAGAAGACTTTAGATTGAGACACTTTGGTTATTTGGTCCAGGTCTTAGTGGTGTAATTCCTCTGGGAGCAACCTGGGACAGGACACGTCGTGACAAAAACCTTGGAGGAGACAGGTACGAGGAAAATGTAAGTAAAACAAACTTCTTTTAACATTGACTTAACGGCTTCAGAACACTACCCAAAAAGTGTGATGCAGCAATGAGGACCAAGACGCCAAGTGACACTCTTAAAGCCCAGGAGCTCATCAGGAGGATTGCTTACAGGACAGATAATAGGAGTCAGGAACCAAACAAATTATTTCATTCCGATCCTATTTCATTCTAAAAATAAAATTAAAATAAAAATAGTAAATGTACCTGCATGAGAAGAATAAATAAATACCATTCTGACACCCTATTGATTTGTATGATCAAAAGAAACATTTTAAAATAACATTATAGTCATTATGGCATTTAGAAAAAATATTTTTAGGCAGATCACATCCCAATAAATGTAATTTTAGAAATTCAAGCTGCTCACTTAATTCAATACTTTTACTTTTTAGTACCATTTTTGTCAGAAATGTACTTTTCATACTTAAGTAGAGTAAATGTCAGATACTTTAATACTTTTACTCAAGCATTATATGAGACCTTAACTTTAATAAAGTAATTTTATATTAGGATACTTGTACTTTTACTCAAGTGTCACTTTGAGGTTCTTTAGAAAAGACTTGAAATGTCCAACTGCAATTTTCTCTGATTGTTTTATCCTTTTACATAACAACACACTACAGGTGTTAAAAGATCTAAACTCTGTTCAGAGGATGTTCAAGAACAGTTATTTGTATATTCTTTGAACTTTTTTCTTTCAGTTTTTACCAATTGTTTTATGAGTTGCAGGTATCAGAATCAATGGAAGAGATCAGTAGGGAAGCAAATGTATATTTAGCCTTTTAGAAGCTTTTATAAAATGAGGTTTGTGTTTATATTAAGGAGGCAAAATAAAAAAAATCTTTACCAACTGTACAAAATTATAAAGATAACTCAAACATGATATTTTTCTGTTGCTTTAAAGTCATGTAAATCACAGAGAAAAAACAATACATAATTACAATTTCTCTTTTTTATGCAGAATTAATAAAATTAATAAATAAAACTTAGAAACAATTTATATGAAGCAACACAGTTTGTTTCCCTCTGGGTACAAAGTTTGTTTTATTGAAGAACTAAACACAGTCATCTATTTTATTTATTTATTGTATAAAACACTTAATTCACAATTTTTGTTACTGCTGGAAAAGGCTAAAAATCTTCATGTTAACTGGATCGATTGTTGATTCCTGAAACTCGATCGATGTAAACGAAGCAGCAGCTGTAGTTTCACACCTGTTCGTGTTCAGGAGCTGAAAACTGAAGCCTCTTCTTGATTGATTGCACCAGTTTTTCCAAAGTATTGAAATGTTCAAAATATTTTAAAAAAATGGAACTCAGATAAAACTCAATAAGGAGATGTGTCAAACAGAAAGAAGGATTTGGTACTTGTGTAAAAAGGAAAGAATAGACCAAAAATGGATTTAAAACAAACTATCTCACCATGATTATGGTAAACAAATGTGGGATGTGAGTTTCTGCAGGTGATGCTGTCCCTACTGTTTGGGAACCATCTGGGATCCAGACTGAACTGTTCCCTGCTGCAGCAACATATAAAACTAGACATTACATGTAAGGGGAAATGAATGATGCCACACAAGATACCTATGACTGCCCATCAACGAAACAAAAAAAATTAAACGCGTTTTAGAAAATATTACTATTTGTATTTTAAAACTGCAAATTATCTGTACTAAAGACTGCATAACAGTGAACACAATTTTTGCATCTCCTGAAGAGTTTTGTTGAAATTTGTTTTGCATAGTCACACCACAGGAGCTAAGCAACAAGAGCAGCTTCTGTTTTACTGGTAATGAGCATCAAAACAGTTATTGTTTTACTGCAACATTCCATAGTGTTAAAAATGGGCTTTTTTAAAGTTTGTCACCTGAACTAACTTGTAAAGTGATACCACATTTTTTTACCTTTGCTGTTCAATGATATGCAGGAAACATTGTTTCCATTCCGTATTAGGATAATTACTGTAATTCTGTCCAACTGAATAAGATTATAATATTGTTTGAAATCTCTTTTGCCAAAAGTGGATGTCTGTTTTCTGAAAGGTTAACGGTTTTTTTTCTGTGACCCTCATCCTATGCTTCTCTATATGTTGGTTTGCCAGGTTTGGGTAGAAAGACCACCTTTGCTGTCCTGCACCCTACTAGTACTTATTTAGTTGTTTAACTTAAAAATAAAACAATATAATGCAATATTGCAAAAAAAAAACAAAAACAAATTCAGTTGTTGTCTTCTAGCATGAAGCAGTTATATACTTGTACGTAAATCTTAGACTTTGTTAAAATAATTCTGTGCTGCTTTAAATATTTCACTAATGTTTCATTCATTTCAACTGGCCAAACCAGATTTATATTACTTTGACAAATATTTTATTCCAAATAAGGGTTTTCAGATTTGTTTGAATTTATTTACCAAAGTGAAACACTTCAGTAACTCCAAAACACATTTTGCATGGAGAAGTTATTTGGTTGTCACTTGTCTATTTGAATGAACGAAAAAAAATCTGAGACAACTAGTTTGATTCTATTAAACCTGTTAAAGAATGAATCTTGGGTTATACTTCAATACGACGTGAGACAGTGGGTCTGTGATTGCGTCTTTTTTCCTATCCGAATATAAACGGTGGGCCATAAATTATCAGAATTCCTCCTTCTGCCCTCCCACAGTTGAAGTATATAAACAACAATAATGATAGCTGCATATTGTTTTTTTTTTTCACTCAACAATCAGTGTTGTGTTTGATGAAGAGTCCAAAAAACATATTTTTTTGTGATGGAAAAAAGACGTGAACATCAGCAGCATGCTCACTTTCATCAGGATCAAACCAGCTGCCCTTCAAGCTCTTTGAACAACTGGATTCAAACAAAAAAAATTTTAAACAAGACAACCTGCAAGAGTCCTGCTCTGGTCCAGCTCCTCAGCTCTGCTTTGCTCCTCATGAACAAACACACCCACGAAGTTCTACACGCTCCGAGCCGCAAGGTCCACATTGTTGAGTTCTGACTGGGGGCAATGTACGCTACGGCTGTCACCGGGGGATAGCAGCGGGAGAGTAGATGGAAGTTACACACTTTTTTGTCACTCAGCAGGGGCAACAAGACGTGTGACTCGAAGTCTAAAACAAGCTTAAATTGTTTTAACAAGTTTAACCATTATTACAACCAACCATGTTATACTGATAACCAGCAAGTGACCTCTGAGGTTCACAGATCTGTTGCTTTTGAACATTTTCAAATCCTGACTTAAAACCAGAGAACTGAGTCTTTTTGATGGTGGTTCCTTCTCCTTAGAACTGCAGACAGTGAAAACTAAAACTGATCAATCCTACACTGAAAACCTTTTTATTCAAACTGACCCATCTTAGATTTTATTATGCAAGCTCAAGTGTTTTATTTGTTTATAACTCTGGTTTTATTTACTGTTTTACTGATTTATTGAAGTTCGTTTTATTGCTTTTTTAATGAGCTCATACCCTGTAAAGCTCTTTGGTTAAACATGTTTGTTAGAAATCAACTTTCTTTCATTGACAAAAGAAAATACTTTCATGTCTGCGTTACACTCAAACCTTTACCAGATGAAATGTTTGTTTTTCGAAGGCCAAGTGATGCAAATTAAGAAAACAGTGGGTTTTGCATTTATGCTCAGGAACGAACAGTTTGTACAGTGGAAATGATGACTAAAAACAAACTCAGTTAAATACATTTGGAAAATTATATTACATCAGTAGAAAGAATTAAAGTTTTTAGTTGTTTACTAAAGTAGAAGCAATTGTTTCAATAATTATATCCAAGTAAATTAATTATTAGGATGTTTTTAAGCCCTAAAGTCAAATTATGAACTGATTCCTGTATGTTGTTTCTATTTTATCATATAGTTGAAACCTTATATCTCCAATGCAAAAGTCTGATCATAATGAGACTTTGAAATGTGCGTGACTAACTTTCTTCCTGCTTTACTCAGGTTTTTCCTTGTAAATTCTGGTTAGAACAAAATTGTGTGTACGTGCTCATACCTGTTTATTACTGTAGTCAGACTCCACAAACTGGAACACGTTCCTGACTCACCAGGTTCTAAATGACAGAAAATTGTTATTTTCAGTTCATTTTAGATTTAGAAAATTAGAAAAGTTTTCTAAACTTATTATTATTATTTTATTTTATTTTTATTTTGTTATTTTATGCTCTGGATTTTAATGGATTGAAAATGAGCACATTTTTGAAAATGGTGTTAAAAAGAATTTAAGCATAAATCTAAAATTTGTTATTATTTGCTCTAATTGTGTCTTTTTGTCCCTCCCTACTTCAAGATTTTTTTAAGTTTTATTAAGTTTTTAAAAGGATGTAGTACATTTGATAAATTATAATAAAGTAAATTATATTTCCACTCATGATTAAAGAATCCCATCTTTGTATTTCAACTCATATATATAAGTTGTTTGGTTTTATATACATATATACTTATAGTTTCACTGAGCAGTCTTGACAGAAGTGTGAAATATGTTTCCCACCTCAGGGCCAGTGTGTAAACAAGCACACAGAGCTGATAGGAGAGGTATGAACTTCATCTGAACCTGAAGTGTGAAAAATGTCCTAATACTGCCTCCTGGTGAAAATTTGACAGTCAGTACTGCCAATAAGTTTGATGAAATATTTAACACAGTTTTCAATATTACACCTTAGCTTTGCAAATTTCTGTCTAAACGAATTCATGTAACCATTTAATTAAGAAAAAGAAAATTGCCACCATAAATTTTCAATAATCTGACACACCGCCACAGCTGATTGATTGGTGACGAAGCCTTTAGGCGAAAAGCTCAAGCTCTACTGTGGTTGTTAATAAGTTGATAACATCTTTAAAAGGAGTCTGGGAAGCTGCAAAGCCAATTATAGCCTCAGAAGCAGCTCTAAACACATTTAAGTTCTGGTCACAGCCTGGCTAGACTCATTGATGGCAGTTTTTATTGACAGATTGCAGTTAACTCGAGTTATGGAAGCATGCAGTGGGTCTGGTGATGTCATTGGTTTCTTCATTATTGGTTTCTTTCAACATTAGTAACACTGCTTAATATGAGAAGGTGAGAAAACGTGCTCATTAAACACTAATTTTAACAGTTTTTTAAGTATGTTCTTTTTTCTTCATTGTGTTGTTTTTAGACCAGTTTTGGTGGTTTGTCGTGAACCTCTGAGGGTGCAGAGCCTAGAGCTCCAGTGCCGTATGGCAGATGAATATTTGATGGCCTTTAAAGGAGCCTTTAGCGTCACGTTGTATCTTTGTTGTACCCACCCTGGTGCATCTGAGGACTGTGGTGGAGCTGTTTGGTTGGCAGACATTCTGGAAAACTTCCCTGGTGAATTTTGTTGCCAGTCTGGCAGTGCCGAACAACAGCTGTGGAAATTGCAGCCATGAAGATTTTCCAGCAGACAACTGGTGCTTGGAGGTAAAACACAACAACAGACCTCGAATGTACTCAGTTCCCTCTGCCTCGACCTAGCCCTTACAGAGGTCAGCATATCACCTGAAATATATCATTCAGAGTCGGCCTTGTGTTACACCAACAACATGCCTCAAATCCAGCTGGATGTTCTTGTCAGTATTTATGTGCACGGCGAGGACTGTCAGCACCGATCCTGTTGAAGAGATTAAGATCTTAGCGCATGAGAGATAAGACCCTGCTTGTCGTTCCAATTAGGAAAGTGACAGTGAGGCATAGCAGCTATGCCTTTACTTCATGACCTCATCCTCTATGCAGCACAATCTATAGCAGAGATGCTGCTCCCACTAATGTTTCACCGTTGGCTTGGTGATGTAAGGCGATCTTGTAATAAAAGTATTTGAGAGTCTTAAGAGTTTTTAAACGGGGCTTGTGAGGAGAAGGAGGAGCTGGCTCAGCCTTGTGTTGGAATGTGCAATCTCAGAGGCCGTGTGTGCACATTCAAAGCACCTGTTTGTGTTGCTTATGCATGTTTGAGCCTGTACACCCACACACAGTCGATGGTACCACCGCTTACTTTAATCACCTATTTTTGATCCCCTCAGTATGACTCTGAAGGTGGGGGGGGGGGGGGGTTATGATACATAGGACGAAGTATACCAGAATAAAAGATGGTGTTAGAAAAAAAATGTAACCTATAAGGTTGGACTTTCCACGTAGTAAAAAGCAGAGAAAAGATGAGGTCAAATTTCTCTCATTACTTTTTCAGCACTTCTCTTTTACAAGGTCACAGTTTGCAACCTATACTGACCACTGCTGTGTGTCACCGGACCTCCAAACAAACAAAGCATTCCTCTCAAACCCCCATTGTGAGTGACAAAAATGCTTTCACCTCCATCTGAAAATGACAGAATACTTTTTCTGAGGTCTCGTTAGCCCATGGAGAGATTGAATATCGTTGATGCTTTTAGTTGAAGTGCCTGTTATGACCATAAAGGACATTTGTCAGCAGTTCTCTTTTAGTGTATTTCATCATGTTTATTGGTGTATTGCCATCATCCATCTATTTCTAAACACATTCATGCATTTGTTCCTCTCCATCCCCCCACCCATCAGATATTCAAGCCTGCCATGACATCACCAGTTTGCCACCATCCCTTAGGCATTTCACCATGACATCAGTGGCTGCTGCAAGGTGGGGGGTGTCTCTCTCCTTCGTGTGACCCATCAATTTACCCCTTGTTGTGGGTCAGCGACCCCCAGTACAGTAACCTTACCCTGGACCTTGAATCAGATGCAGACAGGTCAGCGGAGGTGAAGGCAGAGCATTGAGGAGACAGAAGTGTGGGGAGGAGAAGTGGTGATGGTCAGTTAATCTGCTTTTTGGGTTCTGGGCCACATTGTCACACTGAGGTGTGAAGAACTTGGTTCGGGGAACAAACAAATTACAGACCTGGATTTTTTTTTTGTCACAATAGAAGCTTGAACTAGGAGATGAGTCTCGTGTGAGTGAGAAAATGTGGGGAATAAAGGGAAGGAATGTGAACATTCGGGTGTTTACCTGCTGACGATGAGGGTCAGTGGGTGGAGTGCTGCAATTGAAAAGGAGGTGAGAAAGATAAAGAACTTGGGTAAAATAAAAGAGTTTAAGGATCATATAATTAAATGCTCCATAAAACAAATAGCAAAAAAAATGCTACTTAAGCTTCAGGTTATACACAATGAAGAACATTGTACAAAATAAATAAATTACTTTCTGTTTCTAAATTATCTGAGCTCTCATCATTAAGTGTGACATGTAAAAAAAAATGGAAAGAAATGATATCCCTTAGGGAAATCTCTGCAGATCAACTTTCATCATGAGTTGAGGATTTCATCACACCAGAGTAGAATTACACACGTTAGGCCGATATGATATTTTGAAGCAATTTGACAAAAGCGGATAGATTTTTGGTGCTGTACACGGCTTCCTTTCAAGACTTACATTAGATTATAGACATTTTGTAGTAACTGTTCAGCCATCATCAAAAATAGTGACCTGGAATTGCCATCGCTGGCGGGCAGGAGCGAGCATGACATCATTCTTTTTGTCTTGAGGTACAAAGCTGCCTACTGGTATATTCTTGAAAAACTGCCAGAAACCTTTTTATGTTTTTGTTTACAGGAAATCCCTGTTCAATGACTAAAATGCAAAAACTGATGTTACTGAGGTTGTTACTTATATAAAGGCTTCTATAATTTAGGACAAAAGTATACTTTTAATGAGCCATAAACCAGGAAAACAAATGAGCTGAAAAGTTTTAGAGGAAGTTAGAGGAAAAGGCAGATTTCTGTAATACTGGAGATGACAGGAACAGAATCGTTTATTGCTCAGTGTATTTGCACATACAAGAAAATGGTTTTGAGGTCATGGTACGTGTGCAAATGTACACTAACTATATAGAGGTGTGTGTGTGGAGGGGGTATCTTTGAACAATTACCAATTGTTCAAGATTTATGTGCATTGATCTGTGCACAGCTTGAAATCTGAAAACAACACAGCACTTTGCTTGTTTCAAAACAAGGAATTTTAGAGTTTATTTTATGCAAATTAGATGTTTATCTCCTGTCTTTAATTTGTTTTCTAATTTTCTGGCTTTCAAATTAAAACATGTCTAAATTTGTTTTTTGATTTTACTTTTTTAAAAAATCACAGATCTAGTAATCTGATTGGTATTCACTCTTGCACGGCTTCTTTACTGAAGGTCTCGGTGCTGCTGTTTTTGGGAGACCCTAACTTTGAGTTAAAAGGGGTCTGTTTGTTCAGTCCTGGGCCATCCTTCAGCTGCAGGTGGTCAGGCGCTCCCTGCTGAGCGTTGGAAGATCCCGAGTCACCACATTAGCCTGTCAAAAGGAGCACATAAGGCAATCTGGTGGGAAATAAAACCCTGCAATCCCTGCTGAGTTGTGGCGGCCACCCCCACCAGCTTGGTCTACCAACTTTACTTTTACAGCAGTATTTTCACTGGGCTGGTTAGTGTAACAATGTTTATGTAAATTCTTTTGTTTCATTTTAGGTTTAACTTTTTATTGATTCCACTGTAAATTACTTAAAATTAGATATAAATATTCTCCATATAAATATGGCATCCTACTGTAGAAATCTAATAAATTATTCAAGAAAAACATGAAGCTCTTCAGTAAGGACACAACAAAACTTTATTTTTTTCTGATCAGCTTCTTAGAAACAAACAGCGTGAGCTTTTACTGAGCTCAGATTGTTCCAGCAGAGATGTAAGACTGGAGGTGGAACCAGGGAGAAAATCAATAATCTGCTTTCATGTGAACTTCACAGGAAGGGACGACTCAGAAACGCTCACCAAGGTTCATTAGTAAATATATTTGTTTTGTTCACTACAAAAAGGAAAAGACAGCAGGTAGTTGCCTGGGAGCAAAGTGAGAGGGCAGAAAGATAAAAAGATAAGTTTTTATTGCAATATTTTTATGCTATATGATAGATCGTTTTTCCCATATGGGAATGCCTACATAAAAAATGTATGCTAATCCATAAATTGAGATTTTCTATGAATATTTAACATTGTAGTCACAGTGAGGAGTCCGACAGAAAGTTGTCCAGTGTCTAACAACAGTAGAGAGGTTGTAAGTGCATTGCAGCTTCTTCTTTCTTTTTATTATCAGAGGCATGCTCAATAAATCATAGTGTCTGACAAGCTGCTGCATCAAACAACATAAACTTCACAGTCAGCTGGGTTGAAACCAAACTGAAAGAACAAAAAAAAACAATACTCTGACAATCTGAATCAAAACATGAAAGAACAAAGCCTGTCCTGGAGGGAAAGTATTGATTGAAAGCCACAGAGAGGTGTGAAAAGTTCATGGAAATATGAATCTGTAAATTTTTGTTTTGGTGAGGCAGATGTCAGGGTTATGTGGAGGTGAAGGTTCAGACTCATGACAGCTGCAGGATGGTGCATGAAGGTTACCAGAAGGTTGCATCTTTTGCTGAGGCGACTAAACTGGACGTTTTGTTAAAGCAGCACTGCCTTTGTGCGATCATTTTTAAATCTAACATACTGAGCAACTAAAAAAATCATTTTCTTTCAAGGATTTGGAAGCCTCAAGGAAAGAATCAGGGAACATTGGATTTTGTTTGATTTTCATTATCTACGTCGTCTCCCACTTGAAAGGAGACCCTTCACCTCTATTAATAATTGACATTTTATTACTTATCCTCCTCATTGTGGCAGGCGCATGCTTTGATGTGAGCCGTGTTCTTTTATCAGTGCAGTTCTGTATTGATCGCTGGACAGATAGGAGCGCAATCAAAGGGATTCCTCGTGGGGCGGTCAACACCGGGTCACCTCATACTCGTGGAATGTGTTCAAACACGAGTCTCGCTCGCTTTCACTATCTCTTTACTTCCCTTTTACCTCCAGTTTGGTCTGTGCTGCCTGCCAGTCACGGTTAAATATTCACCAAAATAACAAAGCTGCTCAAATGACATCATCTGATGTGGAGGAACAAGACTGGAACAGTCCTGCAGGAGGGCACGGTGCCAAAACAGGGTGTAGGAGGTCTGCCAGAGGAAGGTGGATATGCTGGAAGAACCGGTTTTCCTCTGTGATGTTTGTCTTCATTTCTTAAAAGTACACTGGTGGTAACATTTGCAGACTGTAAGTAAATTGGGTTAATAACAGCTGGCCATTGTGAAATAAAAATATAATGTTTAATAATGTTGCGAGATTGATAGTGTTTAATTACTTCAGAAAATTGTTAAAATATCTCAAAACATCTCTCATATCTCTTGAACCAGTGGATCAATTTTAATGAATCTGAAAAATATTGCATGTTCATTTACTCTGATATGTGTTGAAGACAATGAAGCAAATACAGGATTTAGACTAGAATGTTAAATGTAAGAAGTAAAGCCATACAATACCCAGCTGCTCGGACCATTTACAGACTTTATTCTGCAAAATGGCCAGAAACAAGGAAGTTCAGTCACCTATAAACACTTTCTCACGGGTCTGGCCACTCCCTTAGGGGTGATCTGTCACAGCGATTGTTCTCCGTACCATATGACCAGAAACCCTTAAACAAATCCTCCTACCAGCTGACTGAAAATATGCTATGTGTTGTGTCTTTTGAGGTGTGTGTTAACGAAACATTATCACAATTTAATTATAAAAATAAGTAATCACTCAAAATTGATTATAAAAACATTTCAGAATCACCTAGAAAAACAAACCCTTGTGTGTGGTGCTTTTAGGAGTCAGTACTAACAGAACCCCAATAAATTTCTTCAAAACCTTCAATAAATATTTATGAGTTGCACATTTTTAAATTTTTGGGGTCAACTCTAAAGATAGCCACCACAGCAGCATAAAAATGGCTCTCATTCAGTCAGTTTTATAGATGTTCAACTTAAATTAGGTGTGTTGGTAGCTGAACATATACCCTGAATGCTAAAATAAAATGCACAAAAATGAAAAATAATTAAAAATATGATAAGACTTGAAATAAAACCAATAAAATGATGCTCGATATCAACTCTCGTGAAAGCCAGCAAGTATAAATATACATTCCTTCATTCTGTTTAAGTTCATTTTATTTAATGAAGTCTCATGGAAAGTTGCAGCCACTTTAGCCAGGCATTGATTGTTATTCGACACTTGGAGACCAGTTGTCAAAAGCACTTTCAACAAAACACAGAGCAGACTTAATGAGCTGCTCATCTGTCCTTATTAACCAAACAGAAAGCACATTTTCACTGCATGGCAAACACTTAGAGACCATTAGCATCACAAGCGCAGAAGTCCTTTCCACTGTCGATATCTCATAAGTGAACGTCAACATATGAAATTCTCAGCCTGCTGGCGGTGCTGCTCCTTTTGTTGATGACTTGTTGAGCCTGAGTGACAGCTCTTTTGTTTTCCGAGGATTAGGCAATCTGACTTCATCACAGTCCATGAGGGGGTTCACGTAACGCTGACAAGAGGTCACCCCCCTCTTCCCACAAACTCTGTCTACAAGACAAGTCCAAAAGACAAGTCAACAGGCCATAAAAACAGTGGACGCAGTGACCCCCCCCTCACTCAAACACTAATCTCTGCACATGTACACACTTGTGCACGTACTTGACCCACTCATAGAGTGTAAATTTTTAATGGAATATACATTAAGGAGTATTCGTGGACTGATACGTTTCCCAACAGCTTGGATTTCAGCCGACTCTGTATTGGATCTGAATTGAATCATTGATTTTCTATCAGACTGCTTCTCTTGAATCAATAATTCAGAGCTATAGCTTGTGACACCTCCAGTCTATTATGTTACTTGTGTTACATCACAAGGTTTCGTATGATTTTTTTAAAAGCATTTTTACAGAATGGTGATATCTCTAAATTAAACATTAAATCCAATGACTATTCAGACCACATCTATTCACACCCTTTCTAACACATGAACTTTGGTTTTTGCAATTCACATAAAATACATGTTTTAACACTTAACTGGGCTTAACCAAGAACTGGATCTGCATTAATCACCTGATATGTCTATGTGTTCATTCAATTTGCACTCCTGTTTATATTTGCATTAGCCACAGTCATTAATATTAACCGACTGCATATCAGGAATTTCTTAAATATTCTGTACATACACTGTAAATATACATTACTGCACGTCACTTTAATTCTGATGCTAATACTGTGAACTTTTATGCACACACTATTCTTTTACATTTCTATTTCTAATTAGTTTAGCAATACATTTCCAATTTTATCCTTCATATTTAACTAACCATCTACTTTTGATGTTTATTGCACCAGGGTCTGAGAGTAACGTCATTGTCCTGCACATTATGCAGATTTGACAATAAATCGACTTTTCTTTTAAGATGCGTTGCATTCAAAGGGATCTTTTTTCAATAAAGCAGTATAAAATGTTAACGTATTGTTTACCATGTAAGAATATAGGTTTATGAGATTTGTAAGTTATTACATTCTGTTTTATGTACGTTTTGTACAGTGTTTTGCTACTCTCTAATCATCAATAAAACAGTGAATTGCTGTGATTTCTTAACATTTAAAAACACTGGCTAGTATTGTTTAAACATTTTTAATTCCAGATAAAAAAAAGCACAGAGAATGAAAATATTTTAAATGAATTCAAGATTTGAGTGCTGATTCACAGCTCAGAGAAAGAAGATATTGCCATGTGTTTTTTTTTGTTTTGTTTAGTTTAGTAGCTCCTGCATTTTTTAAGAGCATCTCTCATTTCAGCAGAGCTTGACAAACAAGCCGAGTACAAGTTGCTCAGACCCGCCTTTCTAAAGGGGCTTGCTGAAACACATCAGATTCAGTAAACTCCCCTAGCGGGTCACTGAATCACTTGAACACCAAACAAAGGAAAATCACAAGTGAGGCTTCAAACTGCTGAGACGTGAGGTGGGTGACTCACTATATTCTCTTTCACAGGAACAAGGACAGGTGGCCAGAGCAGACTCAAGTCATATTTGATCTCCAACATCAGGCTACTCACACCTGAGGAGTGTGACATCACTCTAAGCTGATAGCCCGGCAACAAACCAGCGGTTGTTGTGTGGATAAAGGCTTAGCCTCTGTTTGGTTTTGCTGCTCTTTGAACCAGAAAATACAAAAAAAATAATAAAATCTCACATGAAAGTTGAAGAGAAAGCTCAGAAATGGGGCACTGCCTCTCATCAAAGAGGTTGAGTCACATCAAACGGGAGACCTCTTTCCAAACTCCCATTGACTGGGGGAGTGCTAACGTGTCACCGCTATTTGTCTCTGCAGGTGTCAATACTTGTGTGTGGGAGATATATTTTTCCTGTCTGTATGCGACTCTCTGGCATATCAGGTGAAGTCTCTGCCTCCTTCTTTCATTGTTGGAAGATAATGAGGTGTGATTAAATATGAATGCTAAGTGTTTGGTGGCTGCAGCCCAAAGCTGAAACCAGATCCAGCCGGGGCCCATGGGCAACATAATTAGTAGCTGATGATGGATGCCATTAATGTTGCTTTTGCACACTCCTCTCGCAGGTCTCTACGCTGGACCTCCACGCAGCAGCAGGCAGCCTTTGAGCCATCCAGTTAATTAGGCTGCATATAAATAAATCGTGATGCAGCTGTGGTGAATCTTTGTGGTTGTAAAAGCAAGAGCTCTGATTGTAATCAGCTTTATTCTAATTGTTTAATGATCATTGGTGATTAAATATTAAGCCATTTGTTATGTTTATGTGATCTCTTTTTATTAACACCTCTGGGGATTTCATGTTGAAAGCATGATGAAAATGCAGTGGAAAACAATATCAGCATTTCAAAGTGTTGAAAGAGCAGTGTGATGCCTTTTATGGTGGAGAAAAGGCCTTTGTGCACGCCTGAAGGCCTGTGTTTGGTTTGGAGGGCTCTTTGGGTAGACATATCCCTGGTGCGGGATCGACTCATTCATGATGAGCGGTCTTCATCCTCTGCCTCTGTGCTGCGAGGCCGTGGACACCGCTGTGCTGCTGCACTTCAGAGAGTCGTGTCCACAGCTGTAAGGACATGTCTCCTTTGAGCTGCCGTGGTTCAATGTGTGGAGCAGATTAAACAGAGTGCCTTTGTAAGGTCTGGACAACCAGTGAGCTCTCTCTTGCAGTCCTCCAGTCTTATCTACAGTGTGCATGTCGGTGCACGAATGCTGCTTTACCCTCCGATCATGGATGGTGACTCGCCAGTCAGCAGTAAATACTGAAACACAGACTTTTCAACACAAAGAACTTTGTTTCAGTTTAATTTTCTTCCTTTAACAATGTAAATTGCATGTATTAGCATGTGACTTTACATGTTTAATAGTAGATCAAATATGAAGAATTAATTGCTGAAAAACAAGATTTGCAGATTATTGTCATAAAAATTCTAGCTTTAAAATAAAGGTCTGGCAAATAATTCTGTTTTGTATAAGTTACTTTTTTTAAATAAGGAGACATTTTTATAAGTTAAATGTTTACAGCTGGTTTAAAAAATGAATAAAAGTGTTATTTCATGCAACTTTGTAAAGGCTAACATGTATCAAAGCAAAAAAAAAGCTTTTTTTAACCAAGTATGACAAAAAAAAAACATTTGAAAATTAACATCTTGTCGCATGCATATATCCCACTGGCCTCTGCTTTCTTTTCTCTCATAAGGCCTTAGAAGTGCATATGTAATTTCATCTTCAAGTTTTGTCTCATTTTTTTTAATGCTCTTTTACTATTACAGCAATGAACAACATGGCCCGTTCCACCCCCTGCTGATAATTTAATGTTAAATTAGTTTTTCCACTTCAAATAACAGAAACAAGTCCTGGAAGCAGTTTCTTTGTTGCAACATTTGGAACATTTGTTTCAAATTCATGTCACATTCAGATGGAAACACATTAAATCTGACATGCTGAGATGACATTATTTCATTACAATACTCTAATTTTCTGGGCTTGTATTCACCAAAAAATAGGGGCAAAACAAAACACTTTATCATGGATAAAATAATTGTTTGTATTTTTCTGTCATGTTCTTCAATGTGATTTGTTTAATATTTATAACATATCATTCATTACAATAAAGGCTTTTGTGTGTGCCTTTGCAGTGTGTTTAATGGCTGGCAGGCTGCAGCCAGACAGGGACACATGATTACCAGACAGCCTTTACAAAAGGTGGCCATTTGTAGATCAAGTGTCATTGCTTCATAACTAGCATCACCTTCACAATATCTGAAAGAGGCTGGGCTCTAGCACAAAATTACCCCTCTCCATGGCTGCTACATTATTCATAATGTTTTTGCCTGAGAGGACTGTGATGGGTTGCACACTTTCAGAAGATAAACTGAGCTTTAACTTATGTCTTCAAACCTTTCAGCTCCAGATTTGGCAATCATCTTTTTTTTTGTTCGACCAAATTTGCAAAAGAATATCAAAATGTTATCCTGATATGTTTGAAAGGGTTTACTCCAGCAACGCAAAAATGCAGGTACGCACTTAATGTAAACAAAACACTTAAAACAGCATAAGACATTTTTGCATTGTAAGGCCCAACTCTGCTCACCCGGCTTGGTCTTAAAAAAATAAAATTGTACTAATTCATTGAAATTGTCTGACTTCTCCTCTTAAAATGGCTCTTTCATGGACGTTGCCATTCTTGACCAATCTTTAGTCACTTTGGCTGTTTCTTTACATAAAAAAAGCACAAATTTTGCCTACAAATGTTTAATTACCATCAGTTTAAAAAAAGTGCAGACTTTTTTACTTTATGCATTTCTTTTAGTAGACTGGTCCTTATGACATTGCGTTAAATACTTTTCCATTAAAGCAACAGACAAATTAAATGGCACCAAAGACCACAGAGAAAGGAGTTAAAACTAGGCGTTTTGCCTCTGTTTTGTAGTCGGAGTAAAGTTCCTATGTTACATGTCCAGCTGGAGCAAATAAATTCCATTTCCCCAAGTTTCCAGGTAGAGTTCACATGCTGAAAATTTTTTAGTGTTGAGACAGTGTGCACCTTTTGTAAACTGTAGGAATGACATATAAAAGGAGACTGAGCTTTTGAGGTTACAGAGCAAGTAGGGCATGTGATTGTGCAGCCACGTGTGTGTCATGTGTGGTTAGATATGTGCCTGCCTGCTTTTATGTGTGTGTATATATGTGTGTATTAGTGCATGTGCTGCATTACCATTCAGTAACAGCTTTCTGATGTAACATAAACTGATGTCTGCACTCTCTCTTCAAGAGAATTTGTTTATAACCACTTGCCTGCATGAAGCAAACACAAGTCAATGATAACACTGTGTAGCACTGAACAGAAAAATATGCTGCACATTTTTTGCCAGAAGCTGTATTTTTATTTATTTATCTTTTTTACTGTTTGACAATATTCTGCTAAAATGGGGATTTTATTTGGGTGGATTGTAAATGTAATTGAAGGTTTTGAAAATCTTAAAAATTTATTTTAATCATTTCAATGCAATTTATCATATTTAACACATTCTTGATTTAACAAAACAGGATATGACTTGCTTTTTTGAATCAAGAAGGTGCTTAATTTAAAATGTATATATTTCAACAACAGATGCCATTGTTGCAGTGATTCCCTGCCATAGTTAATAAAAGTTGTCTGTACAGGTAGCAATTTTATAACTTTAATTATTCCTGCAGTTTTGTTTATGGTAGCCACACACTCACCAATGCATCATATCAATGATGGGAGGTTTCATAAATATTTCTAGTTTTATCAATTCTGTATATTTTTGGGTTCATTTTAATTTTTATATTAAGAATCTGTCAAAACAGAAGCAATCAAATGTGTCTTTTACTGCTCTTATGGCAGGGTGTTGTAACACTTTAACTTACATTGTCCCTTCAACAAAAAACTTAATAGTGTTCTGTAGTAATTACAAGTACTTTTTCCTTGTCAAACTTTTAAATGGGAAATGCATGTGTGTGTGTGGGTGTGTGTGTGTGTGTGTGTGAGAGGGGATGCCTTTGTTTAACAAGAACACAAAAAGAAGCACAACCAATGCTCCCACATTTCTAAACCTTTTGTTGTTTACAGCAGCCACTCATGCAGGAGGGGATCAAGTTTCCAACATCATGACACATGAGGAAATCAATCCCTCTCTTTTACTGTGCATCCCCACCTGCAGGTGGGACAAAATGCAAAGCTGGTTGTCCATCTAATTGGCCTATGACAAGAGGAGATGGGAGGGGGGACTTCTCGCACAGCTCATGGTGGGACTGATAATCTCACAGCTGAAGGACAGGAGAGGAGAGGTGGGGGAAGGGTTAATGTGAGAGAACGCAGGAGGTCACCGGCCTCAGCTCCAGCTGTCCCAGGCTGTATTGATCTGTATGACAGCGCTTACAGGAGGGGGAGATCACCAACATCTGCACTCCATTTCAACATATCTGTTGCAATTAACCACCATGAACTCAACTTAACATGTTGGTAATTAATAAACTTACCTGAAGGTGAAAAATGTTAGTATTTATTTTATTTTAACCTTTGTAGACCTGGTGAGATGGGCTCTCTTTCACAGGAGACACCTGTTTCAGACAGATAAGACACTTTATAAGAATTGAATTACAGACAGCTAGATATTAAAAATATATATAAAATGTAGATTACTTTATTAAAGTCTCTAGAAATATTCTGGTCATTTGTGTATCAATAAGCTACAGTATTAAGACCTAATATTGAGTCACTACCTCTTTTCACAACCAAAGCGCCTCATGATCGGAGGTAACATATAGACAAAGAGCATCTGGGGGCGTCTGACAGGAATCCTATGGTATATGAAATTTGTGGGGTGAAGTTTCTTTCCACAGAAGTCATTTGACCCCGTCAAATCTAAACCTGAAAATTTTCAAGGCAAGATGAAGATTCAGTTAACAGCTTTTTAAAGATGTCTAAAGATTCAGCCTGCATTGTAGTTAGAAAACCTACAGTAGTTTTTGTAAAAGCTTTAGCCTTACCATTTTGATTAATGTTTTGTAAAACAAACAGCTATATGTTCTCTGCCCCAGGTGCTTCATTAGACCGATTAGCATCTGGGCTTTACCCAGTTAAATTTGGGTCACTTCTACAAACAATGTATAAAATGCTGCCAGTTTTTCTGATAACACACAGTTGTTTGTAACCAGAAAGTGTTAGGCAGTTACAAAATTATCATCTGGATGTTGAGATTGGATGTACTGTAGAAAAGCTTTAAACCACTTGCACTTGCTATATATTTTACACCCAAGGTGGTTTTTGTTTCTTGTAAGTTTTTTAAAATTTTCTTCAGATTTGGTTGCTTCAGAACAGTGTGTTGACCAAGGCTACAGAAGAGGATTATGGCCACAGAACAACAAAACAAAACAAAAACACATTATTTTTTCCAGAGTTCTGACTTTTTTTTCCTTAGAATTCTGAGATTAAAGTCAGAATTCTGAATTATTATTTTTAGAAATGTAGAAATGTATTAATTTCATTTAAAACAAAACAACTATAAACAATAGAAGAAAATATGCAAATAAAATAAAATGAAAGGCAGCAGAAAGAAGAAAAAATGTTTATATCTGCCCCTTTTTTCCCAAAAATATATTCAAACAAACAAAAAAACTGAAAAATTAAACAAAAACAACATGAACTCAAACATCAATTCATATAGATTCACATTATGCTATTTCATATTTCTTCAAAAAAAGTAACTTATTTTACATTGATGTGGTATTTTTAACATCACTCTCCAGACCATTCCACAATCCTATTCCCTGGACTGAAGAAGACCACTTCTTCAAACTGGTACGAAACCAAGGATATTAATTTTCTCAGAATTCTGAGATTAAAGTCAGACTTCGTTTTTTATGACTCTAATCCTCCTTTGCACGAAGACAGCATATTGTGTAGTTTTTGAGTGCTTTTTCTAATTAAGGAAAGTGAATAATTGGAAGACAAAATGTTATGTGTTAAAAAAAATAGGGGGGGGGGATACACTAAGATCCTGAACACAACCTGAGAAATACATTATCTTCCAGCTGATAATTTACTGCATGACCAGTTTTCAGCCCTTTAGAAAAATACTAATTGTTATTTAACTGTGGACATATGCTTCACTCATTGAGTGCTGCAGCACCCTCACACTCCCTACTTACCATGGCCTTGTTAGGCACTTAATCATTGATTTTGATGTAAATTATTAGGCCAGGATTAGGTGGTTTAACAAAAAAAATTTAAATGGTCAAGTTTTTCAGCAGGCAGTGTTCATAAATCAGTTTAACAGAATGCACAGCCGATGCTCAGGCAAGAATAGAGACCTAGACGGCCTCTCATATCTATGCATATCCCTGAGTATACAGCAGAGCCTCATACTTACATACATAAATAAACCCCGCAGATGACAGTGGCTCGTGTAGTAAGTACACGAGCACCTTGAAACGTGAAAGCGCTCTCGTGCTCGGGGGAATTTCCCATCCACGTGTCTAACCGAGAAGGCGGGACGTGGACATAAACAAAGGCAGCCATTGGTCGCAGCTCCAGAATGTAAATCACCCTGTATTTACTAGCTTTCAGCACCACGCCCCGCGCTCGCAGGACGTTGACGCTGTCGGCATGAAATGGGCTCGTAGCAGTTTTCCCCTCAGTATGGAAGTAGTCGTGGAGGTGGAAAGGACTAATCTCACTTGACTTGGCGGGATACTGAAGTCGCTGTGGCACAGTCGTAACAAAGGCCACCTGTGAGGTAAGGAATTATGTTTTGATTGTTCTCGTTTAGCTACACTTTAACTGGTCATCGTCCAGAGGAAGAAGCAACAAACAAAGTAAGCACAGTAGTCGTCGAAGTACAAAATTGTTTTTGACACATGCCGTTTATTCTGAAACTTCAAAGGAGTTTAATTTTAATCAGATTTCAGTTTAATTGAACCTGTCATTCGCTAAACAGCGACGGTTTGAAATGTAGCTGCCGGCTTTTCCCGGCTTACTCACAGCAGCTCCGCCGGTGAAAGCGTCTCTGTCATGTGTTTGTTACAATGTTATGACACAGTAATAAACAGATGCAAGCGTTTAATTATACATTGTCACCAAATATATTTTCATACATATATACAAATTGGCGTTTGCCTTTATTTTTTACTTGACTTTAAATCCTTTTTTTGGTCGTCTTTTTTTAAAAAACATAAATATGGTCTTTGGACGCATCTTTCTGATAAACAAGAGCTGTATCGTGAGATTCATTCACCTTATCAATTTTGTCTCGGTCTTTGTGCGTGCATTGTCACAAAGTTAAAATGAGGTCCAC
>JARVJO010000173.1:9345108-9356256 GCA_031762555.1 Cynodonichthys magdalenae | reverse complement strand
GGGGTTATTTAGTCAGCAGCAGGGGGAGCCACTATCATCAAACACAAACAACCTGCTGCTCAATGGAGTAAAGCAACACTGTATCTAGAAGTGTTTTTTTCTTTTCTTTTTTCTTTTTTTTTACTAAGCCAGTGGTCTCACCCTGTGTTTTTCAAAACAAAGCATTAAACCGTGAGGTCTGCTCATGCAACATACATGCCAGCCTGCTTATGCCCAGTGGAGAGCTGAGAACCCCTTCTTGGGGATCTGCTAGACAAAGGTCAGGGAGAGAGTGGTTCAGGATTTTCTTCAAGGACTGTCATTACACTTTTTTGCTGTGGACCCTAATTTGGAAGTGTGGTGGTGTAACCCTGTAAAATGGTGAACTGTGGTTTTTGCTAGAGAGGCAACTAGAAATTCAAACATATTTTGATAACTTTCTGACCCACTTTAAGATTCAGGGTTGAGTGCAGTGTGTAATTTGGGTTCTTTTAAATGTTTGCCTCATTGTGGTAAGACTGATTGTAGAATTACCAGTATGTAGAAACTTTAGATATTTAGGCTGTGAATCGATTTAAAAAAATAAAAACTTTAGGTAATATAACTAACGGACAATAGTTTCGGAAGCTCAAACATGAGGGAAAGTTGCTTTTTGTTTGGACAAACTTTCTTTTATGCAATTGTGCATCGACTGAGTCGCATAACAGCAGTGAATTGTGTGGTTACATCAGTGAGTTGAACAGATCCGCCTGTTTAAATTACCACAGAAGTATTTGTCACAAATACAGTAAAAGGCAGAACATTCGCCTTACTTCTTCCCTACTCATCCATTGTGGTTTTATGAATTTGTGAGGGCTTAATAGAGGGCACGAGTGTGTGTGAGCTCATTTCAACAACTGTAATGCAAATTGGTTTAAAGTAGCTATTATTAGCAAAGGAAATTGAGAAGTGTTTGCTGGTTGACATTAAATTCTGTATCTTTTCATTTTCAAGGCTGTTCATCCCATAGCTCCCCCCGTATGGACGATGAGGAGGATGATGTGTTTGAGCCAGATCCTAACTGCTGGCGCTCGACTTTCAGGGAGATAAAGTGCAAAAACCGGGGCACGCAGACACCCGGCCCTGCCCTGGTACCACACAGCGGCATGCTGCCCTGTGGAGTTGCAGAGGAACCCAGACCACTATTCTACGGTGAGGCTGACGGCATACTGTGATTCAAAAGAGAAAAGGGAACATAGCCTTGTGTGTGACAGCCGGCATTATAAAACCAGGACCATAACGTGAGAGTTGCTGTGAGAAATGTGAAACAATAATGCTGCACAGAGCTCACCCCTGGCGCCTGGTAGTCGTCCTCACAGTCACTTTTATGATCTGTATGCAGTGTACCCAGCTGTTTGCTGTTCAAAAAGGCGCCAGACGGGCAAGGTGACTGAAATGATGTGACAGCAGTGCTCACCTGTGCTATTCAGAGAGCCAGTTATCAGTGACAACCAAGTTACACTTGCGTCATACCAAAGTAATCATTCCAAAGTCGCTTCATAACAAGTCACTGACCTTGACATGACCCAGTCTGGGTTATGTGAGTTTGTTTACCATGCGAGTGACTTATAAAAACTATTGTGTGTAATAAAAAAACAGTTGAGAAAATTAGAGCCAGGTAGTGTGTTTGAACAAAGTGGCACTCGTCAGTCTTTTCAGAGCTTTGTTTTCATAGTTTAGATCAGCCCGTCTGGTGTCTGTTGTGTTTAAGTTATCTTACTGTTGTTTACAAGCTAATAAGTATCAGCCTTAACATTTAACAGGTAACGCAGGTTTTCGATTGCACTTCCCGACACGCTTCAAACTCGTCGGGGACCTTGAAGCGAGGCAACAAGACAGGGAAGAGGAGCTAAACGGGATGGAGCGGCTGCCCCGGCAGCTGCCCATGGCGCGCAGCTTGGAAGTTTGCATTGGACAGAAACTCCAGCTGATAGGAGACCAGTTTCACCGGGAACACTTACAACAGGTGAGGAGGAACAAAGCTGACTGTGCAAACCCAGAACACATTCCTTGGAGTTTGATGGCTGCAAACAAGTACAACTTATAAATGACACCACAGCTGTGTGCGTTGTAAACAGAGCATACGCTCCTGTTAGTGCCCCACATAAACTATTGATTACTCTGACAGCTTTCCCATATTTGAATAACAGATTATTCCATGTACTTTTCACCAGGCAAATCTGTCTGGATTAGATGGGATGCATGCTGTGCTAGCAAAATGAAATGCAAAGTTACTCTTGTATGGATGCCACATTTAGAGTAAACAAACCTTCAACTTAGTGATAAAAAAGATTCTAAAAACAGACATGAGAAGTTGGATGTGTTCTCGTTTTTGTTCTGTTTGACTGAGTTAAGTAAAATAAGTCTGCTGCCATGAAATTACATGCATCTTCATATGTGTAAGAATGTCAAATAGGTAGGATCTCAAAATACAAAAAAACTTTAACTAGATTATCCACACTCTTTTCAATATGAAGCCCCCCTGTTTACTGGACAGAGAATAATGAAGGGTCTTTTTCATTGTGCTTGCTCCATGTTTGTCCTGGAGAGGCTGTGCATATGGACAAGTTCAACCCCCTCCATCTCTTTTCCTTCAACCCAAAGACACTGCAGATTTAGGAGAACCCTTCCCCCACCTGCCCGCCAACCTCAGGCCCTTCCCCTGCCTCCTCTTCCTGTTTATTTCTCTCTCCTTTCCCCTGTTTCCTCAGTGTTTTGTGGAGACAAGTGGCATGGAGGATCCCTGGTCTCAAACAGCACACTGTGGTTAGGGTCACACTGTTGTTTCTTTTGTCTTTGATTTTAAAACATACTGAAACTGTTTGAAGACTTTATTTGAAGTGTAGGCCTTACATACATTTTCTCTCAAACATTCACATTTATTTCTAATGCGTACATTAAAAAGCAGAAGTTGCAGGCGTAGGTAAACATGTTGTAACCCGAAGCTCAGCGCTTGAGCCTAGAGGGGAGCAGCTGTGGTTCCAGGGAGCCTTCACTCAGCAAGAAGCAGCCACAGGAGGCACCCAGATAAGAGGTCTACAAGCCACAGACGTTTTGATTCGAGGGCCAAGTCCGTAATGATGTATAGGAGGAGTGGAGGTTTGAAAATCACACCTCAAATAATCAACAGGCATCCTGAAAGGGTCCCTCCCTGTTAATGTGACTCACATTTTAACCTCAGACTTTGAAGCGCGAGACAGTTTTCTGTTTTCTCATGGGTTTATCAACCAGGTGTTATTTATACACTATCTGAAAATATGACACATGTACATGGGGGACTCACAGACACTAATACAGTGAGACAGTAGGTTTGCTGTGAATCGCAACTACGGCCAGGATGTTCTGACGCACAACTGAGGCCGGACTGGGTCAGGGGATAGAGGAAGTGGCTTGTGCTCTCATGCTGGGTTAGTAAACAACAGCGAGGACAGTCATAGTGAAAACGGTGCTGTGTAGTCACATCCTGCATAGATATACATAGTGGTACAGAATATTGATGAGGAGAATTATCTTTTTTTCACAGTCTCAGTATAAATAATTGTTTTAGTGTTCTGTTTTTTATGTTGAGTTTAAATTAGCACCATTTTGTTTCCTTTATTGTATTGTGTGTATACGTGCACATGCATGATTACACCCATACTTGTTTTTCTGCCTTTTGCTGCCTCTCACATCTCACCATGTTGCTGCCTGACAATCACTACAGCAACTTTCACGTGATAACGGTATTCGTGTTTGTTCGTTCTCATTCCTGCCTCTCCTGACAGCAGACGATTTATGAGGGAATTATTCAGTGCGGACACTTGTCCCTGAGCAATTCAAGTGCTTTTGATTGCCATTCTATTGATGGATTTTTTTTTTGAGCAGCGTGGCTGCAAGTGTTCTCCTTGGGAGCCCGTTGCTCCCGGCAAAAGGAGGGATTAGGCAGCGCAGGAGTGCTGGTGGATGCTGACAGATAAATTGCTCCTCTGTCAGAGAGGGCTGGAGGGGACTCTGAGGTCCCAAGAGGACGGCTGACATTAGCTTCTCTGCCATTTGAGACACAGCGGTAATGACAGTCACAATGGCAGGAAGACCGCTCCAGCCTGTGCAGGGCAAGGAGCAGAGTTAAGGTTTCATCTTCCATGTTTTTTTAAGAGAGACGACTCCTGGTGCTTTCAATAGGAGGTGTTGAAAGCGGGGTTGAATATCTACTGTGGCTGTTCGTGTGAGTGTGTGTGTGTGTGTGTGTGTGTGTGTGGCTGTGAGGGTGCGTTTGCACGTATGCTGTGTCTGTGGCTTTATCTCTTTGCTGTTTAAGTGAGGCCATGGCAGCCTCTCCTTTCAGCACTTGTTGAAAGGTGGGGGCTTGCATCGAGTAAACACAAATTATATTTACTTTCCATTTATTAATCTGTGATGATTTGTTTTGGTTGGGATGTCAATATGCGTCATAGTTCTGTCAAACTGTTTGTGCTTGTTTGCATTTTTGCTTGACCTTTCTCTTTCTGCTGATATAACTAATCCAGAGTTTCTTGTTATAGAGGCTGGCCTGTTTGCTCAAGCGATAAGGCCGAACTTCTGAGCAGCTGGCTTGACAGACAGCCTGTACTGGACACTGATAAAACACATCAACCTAGTGTCAAAGTGACGACACACAGAATCTGGCTAGACTCTAGCGCACCATCGTCAGCTAAATTTAGAGTTTGTTTTCTTGTGACGGTTGGAGGCGTGACTCATGATTATGTTGCGACAGGTCTGTGGACTCTTTGTTTTACGCTCCTTCTCTATTTATTTATGTGAAAGCTGCTGAACTCGACAGATCCAAATGCAGAAGTTCACAAGAACGTTCTGTTTTTCCCTAGAGAGGATACTCGTGTGAATGTAAATAATGTAAATACAAACTTTGTAGCATGACAAATCTTTCAGCTGACTCATTCTACATCTTCAACCTTTTGCTGTTTATTGTTTCACTTCTATATATATCAATACTACTATTCCACCTTAAATAAAAATCAAGTTTTGTGTTTTTCAGATTTTTTCTCTTGACTATAATCTTATAAATTAGTTTTAAAACAGTAACTCAAAGGGTTTTACTGGCAGGAGGTTGCACTGCGATCATCCACTCTTGACATGCAAAAGATATTTCCCTATTTTTCTGTCCTTATCAAAATATCCCCAGGCAAAATGTAGTTATAGGTTACAATAGAAGATCTCCTAAGAGACTTTGCTATAATCTTGTCTTTTTATTTATTTTAATTATTTTTAAACTCTCGAGCACAAGAAAGAATAAACCACAGGAAAGTGAGATTAACTCATGCTTACTTGAACCTGGCAAAGCTTATGCAACACCATGTAATGTTCAGTTCACCGTTGAACTGATAAGAAAATACAAACCCACACTCTTATCATATGACAGTTTTTGGCTCTTTACTAGGTCAGTGTTTGGACACCATGTTAAGACATGTAAATGCAGTTAATCTTATCTTGGCCTGTGGATGTTTTGAAGGTTATAAATGTACATTGTTAAGTAGTGGGGGGTAGTGGCTCATTCTCAGGCATCATTGTGGAAAAAAATGTTTGGTTTTTCTGCGTGTATGAACTGAAAATAGCCTCACTACTATCAGGCGTGGTGGAGTCTGTCTTTTGTCTGCAGATGAGCTGTTGGGCTGTGGTTACCCTCTCATGCAGATACATTTTTTTATTATTACAGAGACTCTCCGCCCCTCATCAAGAGCCCCATAATCCCATTTAGTGCAATTATCTTATCTCAGGTTCTCAATGACTGAGATAGCATTATCCCCCTAATCGCACACAATCCAATTGGCTTGCAAACCTGAGAGTGTCTCGTTCTCAGCTGCTGGCTGCTGGTCTCTGCCAGAAAGATTACGGCTGCATTATGAATGTGTTTATGGTTATGAATGTCTGTTGGGAAGCATGTGTAGGGATCCCACACAAAAACAGAGCACTGTCTAACAAGTGTTGGTAAGGACAAAAGCAGACTGTTGTGAAAATATCAGCGTCGTTCCAGCGTCTGGTTCTGTCTCCCTAGTTGACCTTTTACCCGGTTCGTCCTGTCACTCATCACAGCCATCATAAAGCAAATCTCACAATGAAAACCAAAACTAATATTTTATATCACTGGTTTAGATTTGTGTTTCTATAGTGTTTTAACATGCGGTATTTTCATCTTTATTTGTTGTTTCAGTATCATCAAAACCAAAGGAACCAGGGGCCGCTGTGGTGGCGCCTGACTGCAGCTCTCCTCACCCTTCTGTTTGATAGAGGGCTCATTGCTGGAGGAGGGGTCGCAGGACGGAGGTGAGGGGGGAATCTTCCTCTTCTGTTCCTTGTCTTCATCTCGTGAGAAACTGGACTCATATTCGCACTGTCAAATCTAACACGGGTCTGTTTGGGAGTGGAGACAAAAAGGTCACCGCTGGACGGCGACAACCATCATTTATACAAGGTCACATGTGGTTTTTTTTTCTCTCTGAGAAGATGCCATGATGTTCCGAGATTCTTCTAAAGGACAATGTTCATATTTTAGCCCACATGTGGTGTAGTACCTTTGTACAGTACATTGTTCTTGTTCAATTTTTTGCACTTCAACATGTATCCTTGTCAAATGACCTCTGCAGACCCTGGGAATGCCTTATTCATTGTCTTTTGCCAGAAGGAGAATTGGAACATTTTTGACAGGCAGGATGAGATGGTTAGGAAATATGGTGTGACTGTTTCTTTTCTGAAGTCTCCCAGGTGTCCAGTCAAGTTGATTTACTAATTTCCAAAGAGGCCACGTCTCAGAACAAAACATTTTGCACCTCACCTCTATGGAACATTCTTTTTTTTTTAATTGTTCTTATTTTTTACATTTTTTGTTAGTTTTTCTTTCCTCTGTTTTCTTTATTTTAATGTTAAGTTTGACCCTTAGAATCTTTTAGAATATTGGGAATGAGGACAATTTTATGTACATAGAAAGCTTGGCACACTGTGAAATGTCATCTAAATATTTGTTTAATATGCACAAATGTTGAAAGGCAGGACTGTTATTTAGTCGTGTGCTATATGTCAAACATTTGGGACTTTTTTGAAGTATGAAGTGGAGCTGGCAGTCACCGTCTGGTCTAACAAGCCTGGTTACTGCCAGCAAACCTGACAAACATCAAAACAAGAATTGAAAAAAATATCAAGCCATGTCAGCACTTTGTTGTTACACAAACTGACAAGATTACTAAGCAATGACAAACAATCCAGTAATAGATTAGTTCAGTAGAACAGTAAACTCATAAATCACAAAAAGAAAAGCTGCAGTGTCAAGCAAATAATTAAACAAATAAATTCAGTTAACAGTTTTTGTTGTGATTCAGCTCAGACTAAGTCATCATGATTTTAATTAAAAGTTTGCTGTCCTACTTGTTCAGGGTTTTTTTATTATTGTGAGGTGCAGCTGTCATCCATCTAATTAATCTCATGTTTTTCATTAACAACTTCCTGTACTGTTAAATTGTATCTAAAAGGTAGCATAGGGGGTGTTAAATTTTGGATGCATACATAAAATGACTGAGGGTTAAGCATCATGCACTAAATAAGAGCAAAAAAATCAAGCACAGTGTCAAAGTGAGCAGACTTTACCTAAGGTTTATAAAACTTTCTCATCAGCCTTTACCTTTAAATGTTTAATCATATTCTGTAGAGTTTTATTTTCATAGATAATCAGTTTCTAGTTTAGCCTTTTGCCCAATGTCTAATACTATAGTTTTATGTTTTAGTTTTTTTTTCATGTGATTGTTTTCAGACCTCCATGCCCTTCAAGTGGAACTTTGGATCCACTGTTTTTGCACTAAACTTCCACCCTTCAAGAGTTCAGATTGTTACCAAACTAATCTCTGTCTTGTATGAAGGTTTCCTTGCCGCAGCATTTCACTACTTTTTTTTTCCCCCCTCAAGACAAATAATCAGTATTAAGGCCTGACTGAGCACGGTCTGGGTTTGAAATCAGTTCTGGAAATTTCACTAACCAGTGTTTCAGACTGAAGAAGAGAAAAAGTTGAAGTCATGTCCCTTAATTCAAATATTTTTTTATGGGTTGTTTTTCACAGCAGGACAGATCTGAACACCAAACAATATGAAGTAACCAATCTGTGAAACAGAATCTCCTGCTCTTACGATACCCATCTGTTCTTGTTTTTTTTATTTTGGGTGATCTTATATTCTCTTTAGTGCTTAGGTTCAAATTTGGGATAGCACACACAACCACCACTGGCTCAGAGAAACAGTCTGAAACAGAAGTATAAAAGACTGTAATTACTGTTGAAATATGAATATGTTTAAATACACTGTTGAAGATGCTGTTTTTTTTTGGGGGGGGGCTTTCTTTTGGACCCAAGGAGCAGTACATATCAGGGGTCTGTAATTACTTGCTCCTTACAGTGTATCAAGTTTATCACTGCTTAATTATGGTTTTCTTTCTTTTTCTCTTAAGGTGTCTCAGGGACAAACTTTTTGGGCTACTGGTAACCTTGAGAATCTGTTACATTAGATGTAAAGCAGTGTTGTCACCTTTTGACTTCTTGCCGTGTCTTTTGCTTTCTTTTCACTTGCAAATCTTCAAGGCCAATTTCCAGCACACACATATTGGTACATGTTTGAGGAGTCTGAGGCTGACGTGCTGGCTGTGGTGGTGACAGGGGCTACTGAGTTTGCAGTCAGAGGCGCGTGAGGTGCACTGAATGTGGTTGTGGTAATAGTTTCCTGCGGATCCTGAACGCTGAGCCAGTCCCTGTAGCACCTCGTCTCACCATTGGCTCTTGACGTCCTCTTCATGCCGCTCCTCTAAGACATGGCTTTTACTGATTATCTCACTTTTATTTTTATTTTTTTGCTTTTTTATTTATTTTTGTATACTTACCTGTTTCTACTGTATACGCTTGTGTGTGCAATCACCTCTTCACTTTTTTTTATATTTCGGTCTTGGACTTTTACTCGGGCTGGTTGTCTTTACAGAGCAAGTTGGCTGTCATTGTGCCTGAACATTTTGTATCTCTTATTTCTCATAGGCTGCAGAAGAAAGGCTGTCTGAAATTATGCTACAAATAATTTCAGCTGTGGGAAATTTCGACCACTAACTGCAATCTCTGCACAAACCCTCTGCTTCTGGCCAGAGCATAAACTTGTTACTATTTGAATTCAGTGTTGCCATTGGGTGGAGTATTCACTCCAAAGGTTGAGATGTTTGTAGGAATGGGGCCAACTAGTTTAGCTCTTTTTTAATTATCATTTTCAGCCTCTTAATTTACCAGATTGACAATATGTGTTTTTATAAATGCAGTAGCTTAAATGCAATTCAAACTTTCTACTGAATAGGACCTGATCATTGATCAAACCCACCTCTAAAGACACACAGGACTGACAAAAGGCATTTTTGCACTGCAAAGCTCGACCTAGGCCAGCTTGGCTTCAAACCCAGGTTCAGCATGTTTGCATTAGCCCTTATGACCCAGTTCTACCCCGATTTCTGTAACCCTGAGACCCGTGGTTCTATCTGGGCCTGTCTGCTTGGCCAGATTTGACGTTGACTACTGTTGCTCATTGATGGATTCACTGACCAGGGGGGTTACGTCACAGATAAGAGTGACTACATGAGTCTTTTGCAGTGACTGTAACGTTTTTTTTACACGAGTTTCACTACACAACAGTAGCAAGCTATCAAAAAACAAGAACCTAACATTAGCTACAATTATCTTACAGTTCTCCGTCATCCTGCCCTCTTGTCTTAAACATCATACTGCTGGATGATTAGGTTCAATCTTTGGAATAATTCCTTTGAGTTTGGTGTCGTATATCATTGTTGTGTCTCGAATTAAACAAAATAAGATTCACGTGTGTTTAATATTGTGATCCCGCCCACATTGAGGCTGAACTCTGCTCAATGCAAACTCAACCAGGGTAGTGTAAGGCCAGGCCCCCTGGAGCAGGGGAAGGCTGAGCTGGGCCTTACAATGCAAAAATGCCTAAAAAGACCCAAAACGGTTGCCTGATTAGTCTACACAAATCACAGAATGTTAGCTTGTTTTCTGTCCTTTATTTCTTAATCTGTTGTAATCAGTATGCACTGGAAAGTACTTTGTTTCTGTAAATCCCGTAGGGCTTTTATCTGTTGTGTGTTGGTGTATAGCATATACTCTGAATTGTTCTCTTGGGCTAATCTTGCCACGTGTCAGCTGTATATCTGTGCATTGACTGAGAAGGTTCAGGTATGATGGCCTGTTGATTTATTGGAAAGGGAAACAAGCCACCACGGTGCTCTTTATAATATTGCTTAGCATGAGGTACCTAAACTGCGCCCGTATTGTACGCGAGTCCAGCGTTCCAAGAGTGGAACAGGTACTTTATGGGAACCATCAGTGTCTTGAATTTTTTTGTCCACTTTATATATAAAATGAAAGTTGCTTTTTTTAAGAAAAAAAGATTTTGATCGTTGTTTTTTTTTTTTTTTTTTACAATAACAGCTTTTTTTCTCTCTCTTTGTGGTCCTTTTTAACTTTTAAACTGTATTTTCTTAAAAAAAAGTCTGTTTTTGTAAGGACAGTTCATGCTTGTAATGTAATCTTTAATACAAGTAGAATCATTTTGAAGTCAATGAGAACAAAACAACTTTGTTTTTTTTTAAGATAGAAAATGGACTTGCAACATTCCTTGCACATTTTCCCATCATGTAATGAAACCAGGCAAACCAAATAAAATCCACGGTTTGCTTGATTTGACTAATGATTTTGTAGCTATCAAATACTTACCTGGTTTTTTTTAACACAACAGATGAAGTGTACATGTATTTAAAAAGAAAAACCCTGGAATATGCCTTTAACTGCTCAGTTTCAATGAAGTCTTGATTATCACACTCTCTCTGTATACCAAGAAATGAGACCCAGCAAAAATGTAGCATTTTTGTAAACATTGACTGTGTGTTTTCGAGACTCTACTGTGCACTCTATTTTTGTGTTCATGTATTGTTTGTTTTTTTTCTTCTGGTTGTTGATATTCATATGGAAGTTAAGACAATTTGTTATGTAGTGCAATATGCTGTACATACAGAGCTTTGCTCTACAAATCTTTTTTTCCCCCTGAATTTCTTGTTGTTTATTGGTACCCTTT
>JARVJO010000173.1:9324167-9344417 GCA_031762555.1 Cynodonichthys magdalenae | reverse complement strand
GGTAATACTTGAAAAAAATGATTTCACGCTCTTTCCTCCTGAGTTTGAAGTTTTGGATGGTGCAACTAACTGATGGATTGGCCAAGTGTCTGAAGCAAACCAGGCATTTGAAGCCAACCAGACACTTGGCAGAGACTGTGTTCATCATTTTCCCTTTGCTTTTAGGTCATTCAGTTGGTGAAAGCAACAGGGTTTCTAAAACTCTTTAATAAATAATGTATGAAGTGCACACAAGCAAGTGCTGCATGACAACTGAATGAGCCCTTTTCCCTCCTACCCAGTCAGTCCAGTAGAGCCTCACTGCTTTAGGAACATGGAAGAAATTGATTCCTTCTGCCTAGGCATGTCACGATACGCAATAAATCAATTAATTACATTATAAATTTTTGTGAGGTTGATCATTTTCATTTACATGCTTGTTTGTTTTCTTTCTGACTCCCTCTTTTTACTCTTTAGTGTAGGGAGGAATGAACTCAGGTATTTGACCTCTGTAGCGTTTGAGCTTCGTGAACTGCCATCTAGCTAAAGGAGCGACTTTGGTTTTCCAACATCTTCTTTCAGCTGGCAATGCCTCAGGATGCCCTCAGAGCAACGTGCCGAACTTTTTGTTCACAGAGAGTTTTTTTTTTTTTGTGTGACCACAATTATTTTAGGAAACCAGAGGAAGACATACAGAAGAAATTGGATGTTTGGAGGTGAGAAGGGATTTTAAAGTTTCAGCAATCATTAGTTTTAATGGTCTCCAAACAATAATATCATTTATCGCGATAATTTCTGAGACACTTTATCACCAAGCAGGCCTACTTCTGACCTGTGTAAATATTAAGGTTCTTGTTAGTGTTACTGTTCTGTGTAGGATGCATTGTTTACTAAATGTTCAGAAACTCTCTTTTCGTTCTTACGCAACACCTACTTTGACAGCAGTCCAAGATGAAAGTTTCTGCCCTCAAGATAATAATCACAGGAGTTTGGTGCCTTTTTGTTTTCAACAGAGCAGACACCGTACAGTCTCCTTCCTCGAGGCTGACTCGTGCCACTTGCATTGTTTAGCATGCCAGGTACAGTTTCACGCTTCATCTACACCTGGCTCACGTATCCGACTGCTTGCAGCAAAATAATAATAACATAAAAACTAGTCTTTGGCCCCTCAACACATACACATGAGTGTGTGAAAGGATGTGGTTGATACAGAACAACAACTTCCATCCAAATCAGGGTTTGCTTAACATGCACAGCTGCTGACTCTTCTCTTATTGCTTGTCTCTTAGGCTTTTTCAAATAAACGATCTTAAGGTCTAAATAGGAGGTAATTAGTGGTGTTTTTTACACATCTGTCAAGTCATATAATGATCATGACCGTAGGCCCCAGAGTCATCTTTTCTGAGAAGCTTACTAGCTATTTTGTTTTAGATATTATGACAAATGTGAACCTGAAGGCAGCAGAAACCCTCCCGGACTGTTTATCTCAGATTTTGTGGCTCCTATGGCTCTCTCCTCCAGAATCAGCACTTAAATGGGGAGAGCATTGGCTTTCCCTGCTGCAAACAATAGCTCTTCTGTTCCCCTCTCTTGGCCGCCTGCTGAAAGAGACACCCATTAGAGAAGCGTCTATCTCTGGGGTCAGGCCCAGGGGTCACGCACAAGTACAGCTCTTGTTTATGTCTGCAAAGCCAATCAAAACACTGCAGCCTCCTACTCGCCTGGCTTTCTAGTCCAGCGGAATAAAGAGCAGATTCTGACTGAGCTCGAGCCGCCGAGTGCATTGAATTCAACCTCCGCTCCAGAGTGTCTCCCTTTAATTAAAGAAAAAGTGATGTGTCACTTTGTGAGGCGAGTAGCTGCATGAGCCAGAGCAGAGATGCACAATGACTGACAGCACCTGCTTACCACCACAAGCCACAGGTACTTCCCTCCAGCCTCGAGACAGCATCAGAAAAAACAATCACAAGTGTACCAAGTGCAGACTCACTCTTTTGTTAGGCATGATTGTAAAACTGAACTAAAACAAACGTTATTGAGTGTTAGGCTGCATCACTGAGCAGTGGTCCTTTTGAATCACTCTGAGAGAAACATAACAAGTGAAAAAAACATCTAAATGTTTTATTGCATTAAACGTACCTAATCTTTGAAGTTGAGTGTTGATTTTAAAATGAAATGATTGTCCTACTCTTATGTTCTGCACAACACAGTCATTCAGAATGACTTGTTCTGCAGCCTGTTGTTGCTGCAAACGTGTAAGCAAAGTACGGTTTCACAGAACTGCTGGCACAGCAGTAAACACACCTGTCCTGTTGATGATATCTGTATTTCTTGGCAACAAAAGTTTTGCTTGAGCTGAAAAGTCAGCCGCTTTCTTAAGGAAAACAACAATGTATCTATAGGCTTGGAGCTAAGTCCCAGCCAAAACAAAATTCACTTGAACACCCATATCTGATGCTGTTTTTTTGGGGTTTTTTTTGTAGAAATGACTGCACAAAATATACTCTGAGGATGATGTGAAAAAAAAGGATTTACATTCATCGAAAAGAAAAAAAAACAAGACTGAAAGAGGAATGCACAGTCTTAGTCTTGGATATATTTGAACACTTTCCACTCTGCTTACACCAAGTTTTGCTCACATCTGGTACTTGCAGGCAGTTAGTTGTCATGGGAATAAGCAGCTAAACCAACATGGTTGCGTGTCTCTGTGCAGGCAAAAGGAGAATAAGGGTTCAGCTGGGCATGCCAGGGTGCAGCAACTCAGCAACCATCCCTGTACCCCTCTGTCTCAGCTGCGACTGCACACAGCTGTCCTACTTTTATGCTGGTAAAGAAAAAGTAAACTCTGCACCAACCCCCCACCTTCACATCATCTCTGCCGCTATGAGCTGAAGGGAGCAATTAATAACTCAATATTTAGTAGTTGTTTAGCAAAGGCAAAGAACCAGTTTTTTTTTTCACTTTTAAAACTTGGAGTTTTTGCACTCTTTTTAACTTCTCCTTTTCATATGATTTGCTTGAGTGGCTCTTTTCTTTCTTTCTCCGCTAAGAGAGAGGTTGGGCAAGCAACATACTACACTCCGAGTTCCCCTTTGTTTACCAAGAGTGACCCAGCAGAGCGCAGAGCTTTGTTGAGCTGCAGTCACTCCCGGCCATCACAGCTGTGACACACACACACACGCACACACGTGCACACACAAACAGAACAGAACAGAAATCTCTGACTCACAAAACTAGCAGTATCCTGTGGTCAAGGGGAGGGGTTTAAGCCCTCAGCATTGCTCATGAACCTGCTGAACTTGTCTTCTGCATCTCATGCTGGCTATTGTTCCCCATTTTCTGACTATTTCTTTTTTCTCACAAAATCTTCATACTTATCCACTACCATTTGGAGTCAATTAAAAGATACACCCCATAAACCTGGACGCAGCAGGCAGTAGTTTCTCCCCATGTGTTAAAATCCATGCACTTGGCATGTAGCTCAGAAAGGCAGAAGCCTAATTGTGGTGAGATGTCACTCAATAGAGCATAAACAAGCAGGGTCATTGCTGGGAACTAATTGGCAGGAAGAGGAATCCCGTAGAAAGATAAAAATGAGAAGTCACTGTGGTTGCCTCAGGATGCACAAGCAGCCCTCTGCGCTGGCAGGGCCTATGGTGAGCGGTAATGAGAAAAGAGCTCGCCTCAAGCTCCCTTCTCAACACACAAGTAAGCAGAACCTCATACAGGGCCGGTGAAAACCTCTGAGCCACAGAACTGGACGAGTTCAGCGAGTGTTATTCTGTTTCCCCCAGCAGGTTGGCACCAGGCCAGGCAGGCGGCCTGACTTGTTAGCACACCTCACCTTGATAACAGGAGTGTGGACTGAAGGATGAGGCTATAAGGAAGAAAAACAACCCAGCACACTGAGGGTGGGGCTCTGGGACGATTGTTTGTGTGGATTTGTAGGTTTCAGTGCGTGTGTCCACTCACGCAACCGCCCTCCTCCAAACAGTAACAACTGCAAAAACACTGGATCGAGTGTTAAACTCGGAGCACTTTTTCCGAGCTCAGGTTTCACAACACAGCACCAGCCCCCCCGCCTCTCCTCTTTCTCCTTTTCTTTTTGCTCTCTTACAACTCCCATCCCCCACCTTCCCTGCTACTCTTCCCCTCTTGTTCCTAATCTCCTTGGCCCAGTTCTCCCGCTCCTTTACCTTCTAATGTCTGCTGCAAAACACGAAAACTCTCAAAAACTTTTCAACCCCTGCGTCCTCCCTTCCTCCAGCCATGTGTGCACACTTTGCTCGTCCTCCTCCTAACTCTGGACTTTCTGACTGACAGCGCCAATCCAGGTTTGGCAGCCGGCCAGCTCATCTCAAACAATTGCACGAGATAGGGTTTGCTGTCCGAGCCAAGTTTGGAGGGCAATAAACAAAGTCAGCAATCACGGCTCTTCAGTCTTCCCCTCCAGTTCAGCTCCGATCTTCATGATAAACTTAGTATATAGTTATAGTAGTGTTGCCATATGGTTTTTACATTGCTAAACTTCTCCAAGTGATTTGGCATAGCCACAAGCAACACAAGAACTATCACACAGCTTTAGTTTCACTGGTTTTATTCGAGGACTGTCCAGACTGTGACAAAGACCTCAGTCCATCTTTTCACACAGAGCTGGTTGCTGCCAGCTAACTGTCGCTATCTGTCCGCCGTGATTGGCCAACACGATTGCCCAAAGGACCAAATAAACTTCTGAACCCGTCCTTCTCAAAGAGAAGAGCTTCAGACATCTGGAATTGAGAACCACCTGGGACTGAAGCTCTGAGAGTGAAACCTACTCCAATCGTCTCTTTTCTGGCTGCTCATTATTAACCTGTGGTCACCTCCCGAATACCAAGGGAGGACATGAAACCCTTTTTAAGATAAATAAAACAACAGATATGCAGAACTGCTCTAATAACTCTGGGAAAATGGGACGGTGGATATTTTGTGAAGGGATTATTATAATATATGTAATGAAGCCGTAATTATATTCCTATTTTCAAACACAGCTTACGTTGGTTTGTTTTGGCGGAACACCTACGTTTGAATCTCTGCGATCCTGACAGCCTGCCCCAGTACAAATCCATCAGGGGAATGCACTAAAACAAAACAAAACAAAGCAAAAAATATCAAGATGAGCCATTCCAACAAACAGATCTGCTCATAAATAATTCTGTTCCAAGACAGCTGAATGAATTTCAATTGCAGACAAAGAATGAAGATGGGCTGGCAAACAAAGTTACAGCATAATTGTAGTCATGTGCAACATTTGTCTTTGTCTGGGTCGACGCTGAAACTGATTTAGACTGAGGCAGTGAGGACAAAAATAGCTTTTCTTTTAATACTGCTTGCTTTAGGTCACCTAGATATTTTCTTGGCCACAGAGGTCGATCCAAATTTCATCTAAAGATGCAAGCCCCTCCGTGCTGACCTTCATGTGGTGTGCTTCTGCTGACCCTGTAGTGTTGTTGTCCACTCCCATCACTGTATCTTCCAGCAGCATGGTTTTCAAGCTCAACACTACACATGTACTAACGTTTCACTAAATGCAACCTGATGTGAAACTCCTGAAAGCATGTGAAGCAACTCTGTGTTGTGCACTTGTGGTGTGCACAACGTGCCTCTTCTGCACCGTGACAGCGGGCAGACACAAACGAGCAGCCCTGCAGCCTTGTGAGGGGTGAGAGGGTTTCATGTGACTGCGCACTGTGTTGTGGTGTGGCGAGGTTTGGTGAGGATGGGCCCTGCCTACTGAACGGTTTTGTCGCCAGAGAAAGACGGCGGTGAGCCTTGTGGTCTCAGCAGACGAAGCGCGGTCGTCGAATGTCACCGCACCGAGCAAAAGCAAGCAGGGACCCTCAACTGTAGCCTGACCACTCTGAAAGCCACCAGCACACTGTTATTACATCTTATTGAGCATTATAACATGGCTGATTGTTTGAGTTTTGCATTCTTTCAGCTGCCAAATTGTGACAATTGCAGTGCAGAGTTGTCAGAAAAACCATGAGTCTCCTCCTATCTCTTGCTGTTGGCAAGCGTTTATAGAAACCCAGGTTTGTTTGGCTATAGAGAGACTGTTTTCAAAGCTTCCCGGGGAAAACAGCAAGTCAAAGCAGATAACACAAACGTACAGTAAATAGCTCTTCGTCTCCAGATTCAGTGATAACAAGAAGCCTAACACCATTGTTTTTTAGCCCACTCTGACCTATTACAGCTGTCTGCCTTTGACAAGATCACAGTCTGGCCCTAAAAAACACACGGAAGTTGGGATTGCACTAAAAAACAAGCATTTCTTATCTTACCTACAGCATGTCCCCCTAATGGGTTTACACTGAAAATTAAGCAGATTAGAAGCATCAGAGATTAACTAATCCACTCACGAGGGAATGTAAATTGTAATTTGTCCCACTTCACTGGTGCCCCAATATGAGCTCTGCTTCATTCTGGTCTAGAAGCAGAGGGATTTAAAATTTTAGATACACAATTAAATTTTATACTTTGTGCTCAAATGTAAACATTTACTTTAAACAGAATCTACTGGTCTCTATTTTAACACGTGCCTCGCTCCAACAGTATGTTTGTATGTATATTTTACATTTAAAATGTGTTTACTTCCTTGTTTACTGTGACATCATGTCTGGATTGGGACTTGATTCTGGTAAAGCTGTTGGTCACGTGTTGTGACACGTCTCCAACGCAAGAGGGGTTAAGGAAATGGACCAGATCTGAGTTATTTGTGGTAAACTCTACATGAATAAATATTCAAGTGTGAGAATAGAATCTATTTCCTGCCCATAATTTGGTCCCTCATTTGAACCTGATCCTATGGTCATGGACACAAAGAGTATTTTTGCTGTTTAGAGCAGAAATGGTTTTAGAGAAAATCTGTAGCTTTAAATTTGAATAATTTTAGCAATACATTTTCATATAAACACAACATTTTTGTTTTATATTCATTGTCATTTGCCCCCCAAAATGTGCAATAATTTTTGTGCCTGTTTGACTGTTAGCAAAATATGTCCTTTGGAGTCTAACAGTTTTTAAAGGTCTGCCACAGCTAACTGACCTGAGAAAACATTTAAAATGGCTCTAATTTGTGTCAATTTTACCGATATTGTGCTAAAATTGGTGCAGTAGTAACTGCGAACTATAACTACAGATGGTGCTCAGTGCACAATATCTTGCATAAATCTTCAATATTGCAGTCAATCCTGTTTGTCTGTTAGCAAAATATCTCAGTTCATCTAAAATTAATCAATTTTTGGAGTCAACTGAATTCAAAATGACAGTGACAGCTAATCAACATTAGCCAATATTTAAGTGGCTATAACTCAGTTAAAATTTAACTAAAATTTGAGTGGTAGTACTCATACTCAGAGTGACAAAACACAATATTGCTTGAGATTGTACATAAGCTTTTTTTCAAGGTCAGATCAAAACTATAACTTGGTCTTTTCTCAATAAGCTGATTTTAGCCTAAAAGAGTGTAGCTATAGCACATCGGTGTTTATTAAGTATGATCAGATGGAGAGATAATCAATCTCATTTAAACTCCAATTCATTATGCCAACAACACTGTCACACTGTATCATTAGGAGGGTCCGTCTCAGACAACTCATTCAAACATGCTGTTCGCTGAAAAACAGATTTCTTGCAAAGGTCACTGCACCTCAGTAAATAGAGGGCACCTAGGATTGAATAGTGACTGCTCTCATGGGCCTCTAGACAATACTGACTCCTACAATGCCTCTTTTAGCTGGCACACAGATTTCAGTAATTAGACTGTGACTGTTGTTGGCTGGAGTCCATGGAAAGGGTGGTGGTGGTGTGGTGTGTGTGAAGGCACCATTCCTTGCTCACACACACCATTCCCGTACATGCACTGAATGCCCAAGGCTTTCCCCTCCTTCTGACCGGCCATGTTTGCCCCCGTGAGCCACTATCCCACAACCTCTTCGGTTACCACCCCCTCTATCTTCCTGCACCAAGTTTTTATGGGTCTAAGTTAGGGGTCTGTGGGTTTTTTTTTGGGGGGGGCGGGGTTTTTTACAGATGGGTAGTTTGCAAGACGTTAGAGAGGGGGGTTTCTTAGGAGGAGGAAGGGTAATTACAATGGTGGGGAAAACAAACAGGATGGGGCAAAATGTGGTCACATGGGAGCTATTTATTCATTGTTGGTCCAGTGGGAACTTCTGTTTTCTTTGGTTCAGGATATTTAGGTGGGGAGGTGCACACATTTTTAAAAATGTGTCATGCTTCAGTTTCATAATGCAAACCTGTTGAACAAGTTTGGCTTAATTTGTCCCTCTCACTTTTTTTTTTTGCTGTTTCACTTTCCCTTAAACCACCTCCATGAACTCTGGCTAAACCAACCCGCACAAACAAGGTTTTACATAAGATGGTTAGTTACACCAAACCAGTTCTGGTTGGTTAACAACACGAGACATACGATCATGAACTCTTGAACTTATCACAAACATACAGCCAGGGAGCAGGCAATTTGTCTCTTTCAATCTCATGGTAGTTAAACTTGGCAATGAACTTCCTCACACTGGCAGACAAGAAACAATCAGGAACCCGTATGTCTGTGCTGATAGAGTGATGTTTTGTTGCCTCGCATGATGGCTGGTGTTATGAATATAAGTGAGTCTGGACAACGTCTCACCAGGCGTAACTTCAAGTTTTACCCAGAAGGGAAGAAAGAAGTGGTGGGGGGAAGGGAAGTTGGCAATCCCCTGCTCTCACGCACACTTCAGATTAAAGCATTTATTGCAAGCGGGCAACAAGACAGAAATACTCTCAGTCTTTATGCCACCTCCTCCAACAGGACAACCCCCACGGTCATCTGCTCAGCTGTGACCTCTGATCACCTCCTCTCATGGGGATGGGCTTCTCGTGTCAGTGCAGTTGTTTACATATGGAGGCAACTAGCCTCGTTCCTGTAGAAAATTATAAAAGAAGCAAAATGCAGCTATTAATCAATGGGGAAATGAAATTAGCAGGGAACAATGTGAGCATTGTGCGGTTTCATTTGTCATTTTAAAATGTTTTGAGTCCAAGTCTTGCAGTGGAGGTTTCTGGAAATGCCCGACATCAGTGTACACTTCAGACAGCTGCTGTCAGTAGTTTTTCTGCAATTGTGTGTGTAGATAAACAGTAATAATAGTGTGCTATTCACACAGTTTTTTGTGTAGGACCAAAACAACCTCATTTAAAGGCCCAGTTTGCGTTTCAACTGTTTTGGATGTGACTGATTTTATATTTGAGACTGAATTGTCCGCAAGCATGCTTATTAACGTTCAATAATCACAGCTCCAGCTAGTGACCTGGCATAAAAACTACAGCAGATTCAAAGACCACAGCATTGCCTGTATATAAATGTATTCTTTTCATGTTGATTTGCCACAATCAATATTGGAAAAACGTGTTTCCAGGGTTTGTTTATGTGTAAAACCTCAACATTTCAATCACACCCAGAAGGTCTGAGCAGATTACCATGGCTCCCATCAGTTTCTCTATAGAGCCAAGGTTTTTTATTTATTTACCGTTATTTAACCAGGCAAGTCCCGTTGAGATCTCAGATTTCTTTTTCAAGGGAGACCTAGACCTGAAGGCAACCTATTGTACATGTTTTTAAGGGTGAGGGAAACCGAAGTGCCCGGTTGGTGCTAACCACTGAGCCGCCAAGTGGATCTCATTTTTCTTTTAATAGCCTGTATTTACTCAGAATTTATGAATAATGCATATTTACTATATGCTACCAAACTTTAGATATGTGGCTCATAAACATTTTGATTTCATGTGGCTCACAGATGGGTTTAACCACAGTAGTAAACCTGTTTATTTGAAGTGATTTGCTGTTTGGCTAACTGTTGGTGCCCACAGGCTGAAGCTCAACACAAATTATCACTAAAGGGTTAATGACTTGACCTTTGGGGAGTGTGTGTAAATCAAGCTTGAAAATCCCCCTGCAATGTGTAGTACTTCAGTGGCACAGCACAGATTCGTCCCACTTTTCCCCATCAACGCTCTGTCCAACCCACTGCCATTAGCCTTGTTATCAGCAAACGCTTTACAAACACCTGTGTACTTGTTGGTCCGTGACTTGACCTCAATCTCTTTGTGCCCAAAGGCCTTTGAGAATGTTATCCAGAGTTTGATCTCATGTTTGAGATGCAATCTTATCAAAGCAAGAAGTCATCAGAAAGTACACCTTGTGATGTGTATTATGATTATTTCTTGGAATGAAACTATGTAAGTTTCTATAACTGACATGAGTTAAAAAAAAAGTACCTATATGAACAAACTCTCACTGTCTTTAAAGTGCCTGTGACATGCATTCAAATACAAAAAGTCAAAGATAACATGTTTATGTTTAAGAAACTTGGCCTAATACATATGATTTTACCTATATTTTCACAAAAATATATTTTCTTTTGAACTTGGTTCAGTCAAAGTGAAACAGGAAGTGGCATCAAAGGGGAACTCTAAGAAACGAAACTCCCTGGTATTGTTTCTTGAAACAATATTATTTCACTCTTCGTCATCTCTCTCTGATAGTGACTCAAAATAATCTGAAGAAAAACATAATTCTTCTACAGTCTGGGATGTCAGTCATTTTAGCAATGCTTTGTTCATGTTCAGACATCTCCTTTGACATCACTTCCTGTTAATTCACATGCAAATATGTTGATAAAAATTCATCCCAGTGACATGAATTTTATTTTTACAACATGTTATTGGTGTTGTCTTTCAAAAATTGCATCCATATTTATTACAAAAATTTGATGACAGGCACTTTAAAACATCCATTATTCTTTAGTGTTGTGTCTCATATTGTCGAAACTTTGCTCGACTAATAATCGTTTCTTTTCATGGGCGACATGAAGATCCCCCACTAAACCTCTTTATAGCTTATCGATTACAACTCCCCGATCAACCAGGAGAAAGAGAGAGAGAAACAGAGAACAGTAAGGAGGACTGTAAATGCTGTAAAACATTTTAAATGCATATTTTTGTCATTTCCTGTCTCAGCGCTTGAGTTTAGTTTTTGCCCTGCCTTTGAAACAAACAGTATAAAAAGTGCACCTGCCACTGCTGCAGCTTTAGATAACACTAGAAAAAAATCTTTTAAGCTGCCTGTAAATATTGATTCCAAAATCAATTGTAATTTGAAGAGCAAACGAGAAAACGAGGAATTCTGCTTCAGGGGGTTTGTTTTTCCTTTGATATCAAGACCGACTAACCAGACCCAGAGATGGATGTGATGTTGCTGGTTTGGATTTAAAGCATGCAAACTGGCCTCCCTGCAGCCTTACTCAATTATCATTTGCTTGCAAAATGAGGAAAAAAAAAACATATTTGATTTTTCTCATTTCTAATGACAGCTTTGGGCTCTAATTGACAGAGTTTGTGTAATATTTACTAATTCAGTCATGTGCACTGACCTCTTGCCTGAAGCCTCGATATTTAATCAGAACATCTGTATAGTGGAATTACTGTGAAATGCTCCTCTGTTTGCCTCCCTACTGTTATCGGCTCAAGCCTGATCTGCTGAGTTAAACTAAACAAGCTGATGTCTTCCTGGCTGGCTATTACTGCTGGAGGAGGCCAGCAGAGGCTCCGGTTTGAGGTAATCACGCCACTGCGGATAATTGCACTCTGTAAAACACTAACTACATGTTTATGTCCAAACCCCAGGGGAAGTCATTAATGCCGTCTTAATTAAGAGTAATAAAGGTCTTTACTTCTGCCTTTTGGGACAAAACGACCCTGACTCAATGTTTGACATGACACATGGGTCAGTTCAGAGATTTTATTCTCCAAACATGTTTTCACAGCAACACAGAGCATTAGGTTTCACCCTCATTTCCATCATTTGATCTTATTACTGAGGAAATAAGATGATGAAGATTTGTCCTCTTGTATGAGTGCACTTCTGTGTATTTATATGCATGAGTGTACAATAAATGTGTGGCTTTTGTTATGCTGGTTGATCTTGTCTCAGAAAAACCACAAACTCCTCCTACATAATGATTCAGAAAACACTTATTCGGATATTTTTTCTTAAAGGAACAGCTCAGATCTTTTGGACTGGCAATCTGTTGAATGTTCATGAACAACTGACATTTTATTTGTTGCATGTCTTTAAAAATCCTCAATCTGTATATAATAAAGTTTAATTTTGACTGGATTCATGAGCTAATTGCTAGTTCGAGCAGACATAGATTAAATCCTAACCTTTCCACTGGACATGCATTTCCAAATTACTTGCTCCAACCACTGTGGTAGAATAAACAACTCGCCAGAGTAACCCAGTCACACAGTGACTGGAGCTCCGGCTGCACGGAAAAAATAACATTGGGTCAGAGAGGGAGCCAAAGAGTGCACGCTGATATGAGTAATGACAAACAGCTGCTTGGGTCGGCCGCTAAAAATACACCCGCACATGTGTGGGGCAGGTGTCTGAGCTTGAAGTAAATTAAAACATGCTTCGAGCTTCACTTCATAGATAAAAAAAAAGGTTAATTAAATCAAATACAGTAGATAATCAAACTCTGTAAATTAGAACCACTTTGCTGTCATGCACTACTGTGAGAATGTATTTTACATATACGGACAACAGAAAAATAAAAAACATTATAACATATAAAAATCTCATTAGAACACACATATATCCTCTTCAGTTTAACCATAACACATTTTTTGAAATACATTAAAAAAATTAATTCCACTTTAACTTCAGCAGCTTTTTTTTAAGGTCAGCTTACTCCCTTGTCTGGTTTTGTTGGGAAGCTGTTTAAAGTTGTAACAGAATATTAAGTGTGTTTTAGAAGTGCTACAGGCTAGAAACATAAAAACCCAAAACATGAGCTTAACTAATCATAATTTGATGGTAAGCAACTGGTGCAAACTTTGCCTAATGTCAGGTTCAAACAGCAAGATAAATATACGGATATTTGGCCTGATTTTGTCCTTCCAACAATCGTACGGACGACTCAATTATCATGATGGCGCTAAAGATCTTAGAAGATATTCCTGCTGTGTGTGGTGTATTAAAGAAGACATGTCATGCTTTTAAATCTTTCTTTTTCACATTTAAATCCTTCAGTTGGGGTCGTTTTAAGGTGGAACCACAATGCTTTAGTCTGAATTCCTTCATGTAACTCCACAAGGCCCTTTTTCACCTCTTTTCTGAGGTTTACTCAGATGAACTCGTTTTGACGCTGTCTGTTTAAATCCAAATGAGGCGTGTCACCCCCACCCCCTCCAGCTGTTTATATAGCAGTGCAGAAACTATTTACAATTTAATTAAAAGATGTCAACAATGCAGGACTTGTTCATCCAGCTTTACATGTTGGACCCAGAGCCAGAGGAGAATGAAGACGACCAAATTGTAGTTGATAAGTCCAAACCTATACGTTCAGTCACAAATACTGTGATGTAACAGTTCAGAAAACCTCATAGTAAAATATAGAAAACTGAACGGGTTGAAAAATATGACCCAAAAAGAAAATAGAGAGATTAAGTTCAAAATTTTCTAGAGACTCCAGGCACAGCAAAATGTATTTAACAGCTAAATAAGTGGATTTTGCGCAATATGTTCCCTTTAATATGTACTAGTTATAGTTAAAGTAGTTTTGAGGGTTACCCTTACAGAGAGACCAAGTTTTTACTCCAAAAGTTTTAAGAATAGCATGTAATTTAATTTAGGTGTTTTAGATCTATGGTTGGTGGTGGTGGTGGTGGGGGGGGGGGTGGGGGTGGGGGGGGTTGCTGTTATGAGGTGAAACCTCTTTTTGTAAAATCTGCAGCACTAATATGACTCTTGATGTCAGAGTGTAAGTCTGTCCTTTTTTTCTCCTTTTTCTGTTTCCATTTGTTAGCTGACCACAGTCAGGCACAAAACAGCGTACAACAAACCACAAAAGTGCATAAAAAAAACGTTTCAAACTTGTAAATATTTAAGCCATGTCACGCCCACCAGCATGTTCAGAACTCAGAGGGTCATTATTAGACTTGATTTGACATGTGAACTCTGAGTTTAAAGCTACTCAAAGCAAACCATAAAAAAAAAAATCAAACATAGAAAACGTTATCCTGTTGCTCTGTGCACGGCCCCTTTAAGAAATAAAGTGGATGCGCTGCCCCCCCCCCCCCCCCCAAGCCCCACGGGGGCGCCGAGACTGGGGCTTTGTTTAAAAAACTGCATGCTCCAATCTGCAGCAAGATGCTGACATCAGCAGAAGCCGGGCTGGGGAGGGTCAGTTGGGGTCGGGGCCGCCACTCACCCACCGCTAAATCAAAACAGCATGGGCAGACCCTGCAGGCTCCTGAGAAGGAAAAAAGACAGAGAGGAAGAGGAGGGGGCGGGGGACAAAAACAACCTGTTGTGCTTGTAGCAGATGCACTCTTTGCTTCAGTTCAGTTTTTTTTGCAGAGTTTTTCCACTCAAAAACCTATTAAACATAAAGGAAATTTATTACATTGCACTGAAAATAAGTTTGTATTTACACAAACCTTTGCAAAGATAAATCTTATTGGTTCTAAAACAATAGGAGTATTTTCTTGTGTTTTTACTAAATGTGGGTTAGTTGGACTCCTATTCCTAAAATACGTTGAAGTTTTGCATGGTTATTATCAGAAGTATTAAAATTAAAGTCCAACACTTTCCTTTTGCACCCTGAGATGGTCAGTCAGCAGGATGTGTTCCTGCTGTAGCGACAAATCCTTTCAGCAGTCATGGCTGCAGCTGGAACACTGTGACCTGACATTCACGCTCTAACCAGAAACAGACTGCAGGTGTTGCTCAGGAAAGCTCTGTATCCTTCAAAGGCAGTGCAGAAAATGCCTCTACAACAAGGCTGGATTCCCTCTCACTGTCCTGCCCAACATAGTTCACCTTTCTGTCATGCAAGATAAAACAACGGTAGCTTTAATACGTATGACGTGACGTATTCTGTTGTCTGGGCTGTGATAAATTGGACCAGATCAATTCATTTTCCCTCGCAGAGACATCTTGTGTGCAAAGTGTTGTGGTAAATGAGTTATCTTCACCAGACCAGCTTTGCAAGTCAACTTCAGGTCAGCGGTGCGGCAGCGTGTGGAAAGCGCTGCGATGTGATGAAAGGCAGGAACAACCACAGACTTCACCCACTTCATCGAAGCCTGGCAGATTCACAAGCTAGATCGGGTCTGTCTGCTTGCAGAAAGATGCAAACTAAAGTGGGTTGCAGTTGTCTCTGCAGAGGACATGCTCACACTGGCACGTAGTCAGAGCCTTACTTTTTATGTGGCCACAGAGCATTATTTTTTTTTCACACCGCCACCGTGTTCAACGTCTAGCTGCCATGACTGATGAACTTTTCATCACCTTTTGTCTCTCAACACAAAAAGGGTTAGAATTTCTTTAGATTATCTTTGTTGCACTTGAGGAGGAAGCAGGTTGCTCTGAGAACAAGTCAGACAAAGTCAGACAGCGATCTGAGGACTTTGACAAAGAAAAACGTTTGATTTATGTAACATGAATTCTGATTCAGCATTAACTCTGTTGATTTTGTGTTTTTTCTTTTCGTCTACACTGCAGACTTTATGCCGTTTAATCTATTTATTAAACGTTCAACACATTTAGGAGAAATATATCCCTTCTAACTTTTATACTTTTCATATATGTATAAATACGTTCTACATAGAAACACATTGAGTTTGTATCAATTCCTCAAAAACAGTTTTTTTAGATTTTAGCTGATGTTCTGTTGCCTTTAGCTAGTCTTTTGCTTTCTTTAGCTTTTAGCGAGACTTTTACTCCTTTTAGCTTTGAGCTTGTATTTTATCTTTTTTTTTTGTTATCATAGCTTTTACCAATTATTTTGCTATATTTATTAGTAAAATGCTCCATAACGCTACTTCTTGTGAGCATTTGCATTATGATGTTTCACCACAGAATTTTCACACCAGTTAAAAGTGAAGTTTGGTAAAAGGAAATGAAACCAAGTATTCAGTTTTTAAATGATGTTTTCTGTGGAGGATGGTTGCCAGGAGGAAATAGAGATAAAAAAGGGGGAAATGTGTGAAATTGGGATAAGATGGACAGCATGGCAAACGAGTAGGCACAAAGTCCAATACATATAAACACGCAAGATCACACATATACACATCCCCACGCTGTGATTCGTGCAAACAGAATCAGTCTCCAGCAGGGATCTGTCCTCACCAGAAGGCCTCAGGGGAAACCAGACAGAATACTTAAGACAGGCCTTCCTAATCCTTTTAGTTAGAATGAAAACACACACAAACACATACCTACACACTCACACAGCAGCACTATTTTTCAGAGGGGGGGGCAGTGATTTGAAAGAAAACAGGATATTGCTGAATTTGTTTGCTTGCTTACATCTGTGTTTGTTTTTCTGCGCGTGTACTGTTATTGCTGCGTTGTATTTCCATTTCAGAATTTCCAAAACAGCTTTTCATCCGTAAAAGTGGAAGCAGAATTCAGGCCCCAAAACAAAACAAAGTCACGACAGTTCTGCATAAAAAAAAAAGTTATGTAGGCTATATTTCCATTTCATATTAACTGCAACCATAGAAGGAGCCCATTATCACCTGTGTCCATTTGTCTGTCTGTTAGCAAAATATCCTTAACAACTGGATGGATTTTAATGAAATTCTCAAAAAATAATCATTGAATTGCTAAAAAAACGGCAATAAGTCAGTCAGTTTTACAGATTTTAAGCTCAAATTTGGTGAGGTAGTATATGACAGTAATCAGTTCTGTATATGTGGAGCACTAACAGACTGCACAAAAACTGTATTCAAAACGATATGAAAGATGGTGGGCAATGTCCAGTCCTTCAAGGGATGCTAAGCCTTTATTGTTATGATGCATTGACTATATTATTTCTCATAACAGACAAATAGTTTTTGCTGTTTTAAAAAGTTCTGTACACAAGTCAGAGGACGGAGGCGGTGGCACTGAAAGATGCCTCCTGCTGCTACTTTTCACTTGTTTTTTTTTTAAACTGTTTGTGTGTTTTTGTGAGTGACAGAACAAAAGGTCACAGGTTTGACATTTGTGGTCGCCCAAGTCCCTTCAACATCCCACCACTGAGGCTTCTCTGAGAGCGTTGATAGCCACCTACACCACACACGAGATAAACTTTGTTTTCCTCCCCCTCACTGCTCTGTTTCTCTCTCTCTTTCTTTCTCCTGGTTGAGTTGTTATCGTTGGCAGAATATCCACTCTTATAACTCCCAAAAGAAGCCACATGATTGTTTTTGCTGCCTGAGTCCAGACCCTCCCCCGATTCTGTTACCAAGGCTTTGGACTTTTTCCACAGGGTTCCTGCTGAGAGCTGGACACAAAAAGAAAGATTAAACTTCATCCCAATTTATCATTTTGGATCTATTTATTGTAATTAGATGTTCTATTTTTACTGCTTTTTGCTACAGAGGGACTATTGTGAATACAAAAAGAGGCAATGGAAATATTGTGTTTCATCAAGTTTTACATAGTTTAAATTTATTCCTCCTTTTCTGTTTAACTATTTTGTGCCACGTTTCTGTGGTAAACATTGTAAATTTACACTGTTTTACAGTATTTTGTTCTCAGATTTTGAACGTTAAACAAACTGTCCAATGTTGAGGCAAAAAAAAAGTAAGTTGGACAGGAAAACTGAATATTGAGCAAAAGTCCCAGCTTCTATTGTCATGAACTATGAATGTAAGATTTATATCACATCAGGACACAGGCAGTTAACCTGGTATTCAACATGACACTTCTGCAGTATACAAAAAAATACAAAAATTGTGAATTTTAATGTTTTTTGTGGAGAAATACAAATACAAAAACATCGTCTTTGAGCTGCCTATGGTCTGTTATTTACTTGAATCCTGTTGTTTTGCTATACTTGGAACTTGTTAGAATTGCAGCTTTTATGCATTGTGCATACCAGTAAACGAGATTTATTGCAGGGCTATAAGGATTTAGGTGTTTATTCTCATTACTTGTTCTTTTCACACACTCCCTGCTCCTGTTTGCGAAGCACAGAGGCAGAACTGAGGGGCAAAGTTAAACTGATGATGGGGAGACACAAAACAGACTTTTTAAAAAATCTCTCGCCTCCATATTTCACAATGTCTGGTTGAGCCACATGCAGGTTGACAATGATGAGCGAAGCTTGCAGTAATCATAAACCAAGTCTGAAAGTGAGAGTAGTTTGGTTTCTGTTTAAATAGTACTTGCAAATAAGGGCCACATTAAATTCATTAAATGATGCATACCTACATTTTAGCATAACCAGACTCACAATTAGTTAAAGGGGACATATGCAAAATCCACTTTTTTTGCAGTTAAAAGCTAGGGGGGCAACGACACAGAAAATATACGATTCGGATTGATACTTTTGTGTCACGGTTCAATATTTTTTCGATACAATGGCAAATTTCCCTGCCTTTTTTAACTTGGAATTTATTTAAATGAATTATGACCATTTGTTTAACCTCAAAAGTACAGTTTTTAAATTAAATGTTGCTGAAACAGCAAGTTTCTTCGTGGATCTGCGCTCCACAATGCAGCCTAAGTGTTGCTCGATACATAGTGTGTATTGAACCTAAAGCACAGTATTGAATGATTCAATACAGACATGTATTGTTGCACCCCAATTAAATATGTTTTGTTGTGTATTTACTACAAATTCATCGTCTACATTCTTCTCTGGCTCTGGATCAGACTCTGCCTCCAACATGTAAGGCTGGATTGACAAGTCTTCTGTTGTTGACATATTTTAATTAATTTGTAAATAAAAAGGTTTCTGCACTGTTATATACTGTAAACCCCTCTAAACCCCTCTATCAAGCTAGATTAGATCGCTCTGGAAGCTGGAGGGGGGTGGGAGTGTGAAGCGCCTCGTTAGGATTGAAAGAGACAGCCTCTAAACGAGTTGATTGGACACGTGAGAAAAGGAGAGGGGTTTGTGGAGTTACAATAAGGAGGAATTCAGACCAAAGCATTGCACTTTATATAGACCCCAACTGAATGATTTAAATGTGAAAAAGAAGGATTTAAAAGCATGTCTCCTTTAAAGTTATAACACTCAGAAATGAAACCTTTTTGATCTCACTTTCATGCTGCTTTGACACTGTGGTATTTCAAATTAAAACCCCTGGCAGAATCTACAAACCTCTTTATTTCCATTTAAGTCAACAGGGCTGGAGGCTTTATAAGACACAATTTTGCAAAGCATCAGAGCAGAATGAGTGACTTGGTCTAAAGCCACAGAACTGGCATGTCGTTTGCACCTGACCTAACTTTATTGCCTCTGTGTGTCCTTGTTGGCTGAATCATACTGTGTGGAGGTTTTGTGTGAACAGCTGGATTTTCAGACTCCAGATCATCTAATATCTCTTGGCTGGTCTCATGTCTTAAGAGAAAAAAAAAATCTTATCTTGACTGGGCCCCTTTACCGTGTGCTGCTAATAAAACACCACAAAGACTCTGGAGTGTGTTATAAATCCAGGCTTTTTTTAAAGTAACAAAGAGCAAATCATTAAGGATTTTGCCAACTCGACAGTCTTTTTCTTTGCTTGGTTTAGGCTCATGCTTTTTTTTAGCAAATTATTTGCTAATATGATTTTTTTTCACCCAAAACTGTCATTGTTGATAAAAGTGGCAACAAAACAGGTCTTCACTTCTTGAATAGCATTGATAACATTAGTGCTGTTCAAGGCTTTTAAATGCAGAACGGAGCACATCGGTCAAATTAGCTTCGTTTAACTTGTTGCCCTTTTCAAATTGAATCAGTCACACGGGATGATTTAAGTAGCCACGGCTGCAGTGTAGTGGTGGTATTACACAGATCCCTGCGAATCACGTAAGAACTCATTATCTAACACTGGCGCCACTGTCTGTGAAAGCACGCAGCACTGCTGATCGTCTCATCATAAGATTCATATTAGTTTTTGATGAGAACACGGTGGATTAGTGTGTCTGTGTCCTACACAGGAAGGAAAATTAATCATTGCGTGTAGATGTTTTAAAATATACCAGCTTGTTTATGATTTTACAATATCAAACCACGCTTTGACACTACTTGTGTCTCGATTCGTTACTTCCTCAGTGCAGTTGCCCTTTGTGTAGATTGTTAGCCTGGCCCTTGCCTTCCTATGCAGTTCGGCTCAATTCTAGTTTCCCTTCACTGCTCCGTCTGGGATTTCTCCCATAGACAAGGATTTCTTTGGTAGAATTTTTAC
>JARVJO010000173.1:9280617-9308587 GCA_031762555.1 Cynodonichthys magdalenae | reverse complement strand
ACACCTTTTGAATGCAATTACTGAAATAAATCAAGTTTTTCAAAATATTCTAATTTACTGGCTTTTACCTGTATAGTACACTAAAACACAAAATGTGTTGATTTTGGGAGGTTGTAAATGGTGGTCTTGGGGTTCCTGAGGCCCACTGTTGTCCAACAAAACATCAGTAATTAGAGACTGTAAATATTAATTAGCTCTAAGACTAGTTTTATATGATGTGGTGAATGCACAACAATTAACAAAACAACCTTAAAAAAAGTGGTGAAAAGCTGAAAACTTTAGAACATTTTTGACACGTGACTCGTCACCTGAAAACAGAGATGCTTTTGATCAACAACATCAAGATCCCAAAGGCCTCTTCTGTTTTTCTTCTTATGTTAACAGTTCTTATCCAGTCTGCAAACTGATTCCAAACAATGCTCCACGCCTTGTTTCCTGTTTTTGGTATATTTTTTGTGGAAGCGTTACAGCACCACATACAGGCCTGTGTACAGTTTTGGATTGTTTTCAGTGTTTTCAATGTGATGAAGAAATTTTTGCAGCAACATAAAAAAAATAAAAAAAACGGACTTGCGACCTGTCCAGGTTGTGCCCCGCCCCTCGTGCTGGACATGGGGACGAGTGACCCCCGTGACCCTAAAAGGAAGAAGTGTGATAAAAATTATGGATGGACGAATGGATAGATTGTTTTGGAGAAACTTAGTTTACATGTGGACAAGATCTAAGTTAAATTAGACCAATCAAGCTGCTCTGTTCCTGCTCTGCCATGCTGAAGTGTCAGCACTGCTGCTCAGGATCAAGCAGCAGCTTAAACGCAATGATAACCCAAAACCACACTTCAGCACCTACCTCTGTCTGAAAAGACTTTTAAATTGGCCAAGCAAACATAAGCGTGTTTGAAACTATTTTTGAGTTATTTTATTTGTGTTCATTTTAATTAGCTTTACCAAGATCATTATAACTGTATGCTTGAGATGGGAAATATAATGTATTATCTAAGGAGCTGTACACAAACTAGAAATTAAGCTAAATAAACCATCACTCACCAGCCTTAGTAATAAGTTAAAGATCATGAAAAGAAATTAAAGAGGCATAAACAGAACTCTGTTTTGAGCAACAAAGGAAGGCGTTCATAATGTGTGTGACAAAGTATACTGAGATCAGTTAGTTGATGGAAGAGATTAGGAATCCTTTTAAGAGTTGTGACTTCATGGCAACTATTAAATGAAAACAAGACCTGGGAAGTTAAAAACAACACATCTTGATAGATGATCCAGGTTATTTCTGTTTTTAACTTTAATCCCCACCCGCAAGAATAACATCTCAATGGTTGAAAACAGTCGTGGAAAAAGTGAACAAAAATGCAAATAACAAGAGGATTAAAAAAAAATGAGAAGTAGCAAAACAGGCTTTTGACTGCAAGATTGAAATCAAAACTAATACCTCCACCCTTCAACTGTTTATCTCACATTCAATCTTTCTTGATTTCACAACTTGCCTTGCTTTTAGAAATCTACTGCAGGCTCTTCAAATTAAATCCTGTAATTTATCTCTGCATGTCAGCAAGAAAGGACGAGGAGAATGAGTGAGTAAAAATGGGCACAAAATAGAACAGATAAAAGCCGAGGGATGTCACAGACGGAGACAGAAAGAGTGTGTGTGTGTGTGTGTCAGTGTTTTTAAGGTCTGGCGTCTTTGATGTCAACCAAGTAGTGCCCACATGTCCAGCCCCTCTCTGCCAGGAAATTACAACTCCGTCCCCCAGGAGCCCCGCTGACTGCTGGGAGAAACTCTGTTTGATGTTCTAAAGAGGGATCTCAAATGCAATTTAGCCTTTCATCTCTCCTCTTCTCTTTTGTCTGTGATTCATCCAGACGACAAAGTTTCCAACATTTTCACAAGTCCAAAATAATATGACGCTGCTCTGTAAAACAAACAACTTGTGATCGAAAAATATAAAAGGGCGAGAAAAATAGGAAGTATGTGCAGCTTCTGCCTTTAGGAGCCACCAGACAACGAAGGACGTTCTTTTGTGTAATTTCCTTTCAGCATAAGTTACTCAAGGTTTATTTAGTAACTGGACTATATCTTCCAATCAAGTCATCATTTGTGTCGTGCTTTTATTTTTGTTCCTGCCCTTTTGGATCTTATTAAAAATCTCAGAATCTGTGCACCAAATGGAGTCTCTCACAAAAGACAGCGCTCTTTAGTTGTCCTAAACATCTAGATTGTAGTCAAGATTTCACTTCTAATATTGTCCAGATCACCAAGACAAACATTTACATAATTCCTTCCCAAGTGGTTTGTTTGTTACATCAAGCTGTGGACCAGTCCCAGCAGCCTATCAGAAGATGTCCTTAGAGGACATTTATGGTCATCCATTGAACTGCCTGTGTTTTAGTCTTCTGTACCTGTCTGGGTTGATCCTCCCTCCTCAACATTCAACCCAGAATTTGATGAAAATAGTACAGAGAGCCCCCCAACAATATATACAATGTAATAAATCAAGAGGTAGTGCCAAAGACAAAATAGACGACCACGAGAACAACCACAAGCACAAGAAGAAAAAAAACAAGGGTTTGTTTAGAGGAAATTTGTTGCCGTCCACGTTTACTCCTTTTTTCACGCATCGACTCACTTTAAAACTTCTGGTGGTTCCTTTTCTAAACCTATTTCCACTCCCCGCCCCCGAAATCAACAGTTGACAAATTAAACCCAGCTTTAGCTCGGAGTTCAAAACTGCAGACCCCTGAAGAAATGCTCAGCGGAACCAAAAATAGCCCAAATATGAACACATTCACGTTCGTAAGATCCTAGTGGTTTTTATATACACAAACACTTTTCTGTGTACGGAGTTTATTTTAAGTTGAGGCCTTTAAATAGACAAAGAGCTAAGTAAAACTTCTTCACAAAAAGATTTTGTTTTGATGGTTTCTTGTAAAATGAAGCGCATATTTTATGATTTGAGATCATAGGTTGAAGAAGAAAATTATCCGAGCTAAATTAAAATTGTCATAAATAAAGTGTAAAGAAAAACGTACACATCTTGTGTTATTTTTTTTTGGGGGGGGGGGGTTGAAAATACATATTTTTTGGTCATTTTTTTTGTGTTTTGTATGCGACTTTGTGACCCTTGTGTTTTAATTACTTTGATATATTTATAGATTGCCCCTTTAATCTCACCATCCCTGACAAATAAACTAAATGCTGCATATATTCTCTGAAATATGCTCTAAAATGCACCTAATACTGCAGGTTTATTGATAAATGCAACTTTTTGGACTTTATTTCAGTCTCCGGTTCTCCTTCTTTCAGTATTAACTAATCCTGACGACCTTGATGTAGCCAACAAGTTACTGCGCCCTGTTTCTCTTCCAACTTTTTTGAAAGGACCCATATTTTTTCTCTCAAAACCTGTTTGGACCATTATGTAGCTGATCTGCCAATGTGCAAACTCAATATCCAAACTCTGTCTTGTTTTGATTGGCTCCAACACACACATTTGGCAGCATTTTTGTCTCAATTTAATACTCAAATCAAAGAAGAGAAACAGGCCATTCAGGATTCATCAGCTCTGGTTGATTGGTTCAGGCAGACACAAACAGCTGTTTTGTGTTGCCCCTCACTTGCTCTGAGCTTTATTAATCAGCTCTCAGTTCAGCCTGATGATTTATGATACAGTAACACTTCGGACAGAGGCGGGGGGGAAATGTCGACTGCTGACCCAGCTGGGGGTGTTTGCCTTTGCACAGAGATAGTTTAATGTTCAACAGGCTGTTGTTTGGTTAAAGTGGAGTTTTGCTTGTTGAGCATAGCACCACCCCAATGCCACTCTGACTCACGTCGCTCTGCCCACTTCTCGGTTTACTACTTTTCTAAGGTTGCAAAGAAGGACCAGGTGATAAAACCAACATTTGCTGTTTAAACAAACCAACCTTTCTTGGTTTGGCATCATTCTTCTAATTTGACCGGGTAAAATAAATAAATGTGACCAAAGCAGATGATCTGATTGTTTGGACAAAGGGGGAGACTTTTGATGATATCACCAGAATGAAACCACCATACATGACAAAGGTTTATTCTGAGATCTGATGTTTTTCATTTTTCCTTTGTTTCCCATCAGACTGCGTAAAAGTGAAGTGAGTAACTATGACTCTGGTTGATGCTGCCAAGCATTAGACCCATCCCCTCTGACTCCACAAAGGAGCCCTAAGAGTTTCTCTTACAACTTTGTGAGCCTGAAGCTGAATATCTAAGGCTAATAGCACTCATGGATACTCATTTTATCAGAGGTGAGAGAGCTGCTTGTGTGCACAGTAACAAAAAAACATAACTATTGTATTGACAATATTCTGATGCAGATATATGTCCCTAAACCAAATAGGTCAAGTCTAAACGTACAGATGCATTGTGTCTCATAAGATTATCTTTAGGGTCTGGAGGGACAAAAAATTAGCAAAATTATCTTGAACCCGGCATTAAGCAAAGTCTGCACCAGTTGGGAACAGTCGGCATGGCTAGTTGGCCCCAAATCTGCAAAAGGCACGAGCGGACCTTAGCCCTTAGTTGCAGTCAGTCAGACATCTAAATACCTGGAGCTGAATCTGGATGCAGGAGGTGTGAAAACTGATTACAGACCAAACTGCAAACACGTGTTGTGAGCGACCAGTGGATAACAGAGGGCTGGACACAGGAAGTACTGTCAGATGATGACGTGAAGTAAAATATCAAAACAACTTTGGCTTTACTTGGTTTGACAAGTCATGTAGTCTGATCTCACATCAGGTGCAGTTGGTTAGAGTGTGATCCTCAGTTTTTCTGTTGTCATACAAAAACTGCTGAGATCAAGTTGTTGTGCACTCAGAGTATTTTTCGTGCAGTGTGTCCTGAAGGTGGGATAGCTGTTTGAAGGGATCCAGATCTTGAGGAGCCTTTTGGTTCACACAGCCATTAAAAAGAGACGTTCGATTTTGAACAAGTTATGTCGTCACGTAATGTCTGACGTCGTCACGTATGGCGTATTTGATGACAACATCACATCCCATGAGTGGAACCATGTGTTTTGTCAGACGTAAAAAAACCCTCCCCCTTTCCCCCTGGGCTGATGTTCTCCACCACTCTGCCTGTTTTCCATGAAAAAGCGAAGCGGGAGCGATCGTCTCTGTGATTAAAGACAAAAATTAAGAAATTACGAGGAATAAATAAATAAAACTACAAACAGCTCTTTACTGCCTGCAACGTTTGTTGTAAAGAACCGTTCAAAATTTTTGGATCATTCATTAACATCACATCTCTTGTGTGTCCCAAGCCTTTGTTACATGCATTATGTGACTTAAAACATATGGAGCACTACATTTTCTTGGCTTAATGGGAAAAGCGCTTGATGTCTTCCTGTGGCTCTTTTGTTCTGAGGTATCGAGGGATTGCTTATCACTCTGATGCAGAATGCCAGCAGGACTTCATGGTGCTAGAGGGGAAGTGACAGTGTGGCACTTATTTGTTTTCACAGTGAAGGAGGCAACACTGTGTGCACCTCAACCTAAAATAAATGTAAAAACAAGAGCAGCGAAAGCTTCCCCAAACTTTGACAGCTGTATAACATGTAACCTCACACGTGCCTAAAATGTATGGAATGGGGCAAATATTTTGCCATCAGTTGGTTTTGGGTGTATACGCTCGGTGAAGGATGTGGTTTTCAGGACAGGCTCAGACACTCAAAACGTGGAGGGGTGATAATCTCACTCTGTCACAGGTGCATTTCCTTCAAGTATCTGTGGTTTTACGAACGAGTCGAACAGCTGTGTGTGTTTGTGCTCCCTCCGTGACAAAAAGACAACAGCTGCCAGCGTTTCACTGGTGCAGTTTGTGATTTGTGGAGGAAAAGTACGACTGACTTTTCCATAGAGATGATGTTTGCAGCTTTTTAGTTCTTTAGGATCTAAAATGTGTATCTTGTTTTTTGTTTTGTTTTCTTTTGATACATATCTACAGAATCAGATTGTTACAGTTTTCAGGCATTGATGGGTTTAAATATTGTTTGGTGTGCATGTCAAAGTTCTGTGTAGGGTTTAGATGTGTCATAGAACACTTTTGCAAATATTGCACAATTGGATTCAAAATGTGCAATTATGTCAGGCAAGTAAACATCTTGTTTTATTAGATCATTCTTTTTTAAATGTCTCCACATTGTAAAGTCATAAATAGCTTTTGCAAACAGTGTACGTCCAAATATATTTAAAATGAAAGACACCATAGAGAGTATTTAATTCTCTGGCTTAGGGTTGGCTTTAAATTCTTACAAATAAATAAAATATTCTTGCAAGAATTAGATAGTCCTGTAATGATAATTCTACAGTATGGTCAACCAGTAATACAGTTAAGACACTCAGACAAGACATACATGTGCAAATATTTGAAATTTTCCCTCATAGAACAAAAAAAGTTGGAAAAATTTTTCAATTTTTACATTTAATTTGCTTTAAATTGTTCTTTGTTGTACATACATAGTAGTTTTCCCTTCCCATGCAGAAAGTAGAAATGGTTAAAGTTATTGATGTAAATAAAAAAAAAAGACAAAAGCCACTTTATGAGTTAAAACTGTTAGGTCATAAATCATATTGGAACATGTTTGTCTGCTCAGAGAAGACACACGAGTTTTAACGCTGCTCCAATGTCTCTGGCCTTAAGACCTTCTGACCCCTGAAACCCAGGTCCTATTTAGACCCCAGACTCAAGGGTCAGTCATTTGACCCCACCCGGTTTGGATCAGCAGCCTAATGGCCTGCCACTGTCACGGCGCGGTTTGACAGCTCTCCGAGACCTTATCACACTGTGCAAGGAGCAGCCAAAGTGCATCGCCTGTGTGCTTCAGATCTCAGCCTTCATTTGTGTCACACAACACTGATTTCTTTTACTGCGGAGACACACGTGCACAGAAACGATGCTCGCAGACATGAACACAGAGGGGTTTTGTGTGTTCATAGCCAGTGGAAGCATGTGCAAGCATGTAAGCCACAGAATATTAAAACAAGGACGATTCTGGTGGTTTTACAAATGGCAGCGCAGAAGGAGGATGGTGTGTGTTAAGAGGTCCTGTGATGCTGAACAATGGTTCCTCTTCATCTGGTCATGTGCTGTTTGCGCGCGTATGCACGTGTAACTTTTTGTATGCAACTGTTTGAAAGTGCATGTGTGTATGTGCGCAGCCCTTGCGGTGCAGCTTGGTCACATGAAAATAGTGCAAATGAGGGACTACTGTTTACAGTTGGCACCAGCGCTCAAACCTCTGCTTCCCCCACCCCACCCCACCCCACCCCAACACACACACACACACACACACAAAAAGGTTAGACAGGCTATTATAAAAGGTTTGTTTTGTAATCATGTGAAAGATGTTACACATTTTGTGAAGTTTTATTGCTTCAGTTTGAAATACTTAAAAAACCAAAGCTAATAAAATGCAAAAAAAAACAGTATATGTCTAAAAAATATAAATATGACCACCAAAGAGGTTTCATGATTTTTAAATACTTATTGTTTATCTATTTTTTGGATGTGAAACTCTACTAAAAGTCAAAAAGAAAGATTTGCTTGTTGTAGACATTACAGTAAGCCCTAATGGTTTTTGTCTCTTCAACCACAATATTGCCAAATTCTTCCAAATAGTTGCCTAAAAATTTAACCTTCCAACAAAAATAAATGCTGATTAAAGTTGGGCGACAACTTAAATCTAATGATTGACGCCTGTACGGATTTGGTGGGGTTGGACCCAGGATGCAAACAAGTATGAGGAGCTCAATAAATAAAGTATTTATTTAAACAAACCAATAGCTGATGTGGGAAACACCTACAACAGAAGCAACCAGGCACTCAAAACAGCTGAGGCCATAAAATGATATGAAGATGAGAAACTGGTTAAATACACAGAGGGAGGAGTGAAAAGTGGCATCACCTGAGCTGGAGAATGATTACAGATTACTGACAGGTGAGGTTGACAAAGAGGAACACTAAAGCTCAAAAACACAAAGGAATGAAAATCTAAACTGAAATAAAACTAAACACATTCACTCAGAGAACTAAGTCAATTTGTGAACAAACAAACTAAACAAGTTAAAGTTGAAAGATTCACAAATGCAACAAAATAGATTCGGACTGCAGTTATTTATTTTATTTTATTTTTTAATTTACAAATAAATCTTGTCCCACGTTTTAAATCAATGCAAAGCCTTACAGTTTCAAATCCTCCCCAGGAAGTCCCACACCACACGTCTATGAGACTAATTAACAATGTAGCCATGGTTTGTGGGTTCTGTTATTTTTTAAGTGCTTACCTTCTCTATTCCTGTTTTGCAAGCTTTAGTTGGAGTTATTTGAGTTCTGCTTCTGGGGCTCATTGGAAGAAATTAGGATAAGGGATTGAGCTGTGATTTTGGTCTAATCCTGGATTATTTCATCCTTGATTCGGCTGCACAAATGAGGGGGCACATACTGTACGTTTCCATGGTAACTAGTTCTCTGAAACTAATCTCGTCCCGAGCAGGTTTAAAATGAAGCTTATTGAATCGATTATTGTTTCTGAGTAGACGGTCACTTCACTGCTAAGACTGACCATCTAACAAAGTTTTACATTTTATATCCAACCAAAAAGTATTTTTGATCTTGTTTTGAGACTGATACACTCAGCAAGATTATTAATCATGTTAGCCTGGAATTTTTTCTTTATTTCAAAAAGTTTTACCAAGTGCAATTGTCTGATTCCACTGTCACCTAATTTGTGAAAATTCAGACTAAAATCTAGTATTTTTTTATTTATTTTATTGAAGACGTCTAATTTTTGCAGTGTTTGATTAGAAATCAGTGTTTCATACAAATATTCAATGTTCTTATGAACAATTTCTGCTGCATTCTTTTTACTTTGTATGAAAATATCACAGAAGAAATATATAAATATACTAATATCAAGTTACACATAATGTCTTGTGTCCTCAGAAGCTGTGCGGGGAGAAAAGGCCTTTTTACTTCCTGTGATCATTTTAAGGCAAAGTTCACTCTGGATATGAATTCAGTGGTGTAACACGATTAATCTTTTTGGATTGAAGGCTGTATTTACTTCCTTCTCTCTGGTTAATGACAGCAGCTGCGCGTCGCTTTTTAGTGATCGTGAGTTTTATCTCTTCATATGATCTATGATTAAACATTGCACCGCTGGGAAGAAGTGAGACTCGTGTCTTATTGCGCATGTGCAATCATGAAATCTGCGATCAATCCAGTGGGTTTCGTAAGCAAACTGTGAACGCGTATTCATCCTAAAGGATTTACAGCTGGCTTGAATGAGCCGAGGCATTAGTGTGGTGTGACGTTTGAGCAGCTGTTTACAAGCTGAAGGCTTGTTCAGGCTCAACTTACAGCTGATGTCCTGGGTATAAATTTGATTTTTGTGAAACAAGCCCCTGTTCTCTCATCATTAGTTCTCAGACCCTCCTCTTAGTTCTTTTTGAATTCCTGCTTCTCTTTATGTCATTTTGTTTTTTGCTCCCAGATTTCATGCTTTATCAAACAATAAAATGCAAGTTTGGAAGTTTCCTGAGCTCATTGATGTCTATAACAGAGTCGGACATGATTTTAATGCAGTGAACTTAGAGGAAACAAAGCATTGACTTTCCGTCTTGTTCTGTATGAACTGTAGTTGAGTTTAAAATTTCTATTTTTCTGACATTCTAACGTTGTTCCACTAGTTTTAGACAGTCTTTTTTTGTGGGCTGATGACTCTGCTCGTCTTTACGTCATAGTTTCAGCCACTCTAAATTCCTTTTTTTTATACTCACTCCTCCCACTGACCTGTTAACCTAATTTGTGGCAAAATGTTCCTCCAGCTGTTTCTTATTTGTATAATTTTACTTTTGCAACCTTTTGTTGCCCCTGTCTCAACCTTTATGAAATGGGTTACGAACATCAAATTTAAAATTATTTTGTTTTTTATGTTTATTATGTCCTGTTGTGAATAAAATATGGCTTTATGAGATTTACAAGTCATTGCATTTGGTGTTTACGCTTCATTTAAACTTTTTTAGACTTGTGGTTGTTCATCACTTGGTATATTAAAACTTTGGTTTGTTTGCAATGAAGCAATAATTTAATGTTTTTATTTTTGATAGAAATAGATCATGGAGACATCAAAGCAACTCTTTAAATTAAATTCAGCGCCTTTATTTTTGCACAATTTAGTGATGAAGTCATGCCCCCCCCCCAGCACTTGTTCTTTTGTGCTTCATCTTATTTAGCTGATTCTGCTTTTATTGTTTGACCTTTCAGCTAAGGTTTCACGTCTCCACAAGATCCAGAACACCATTAGATCTGTATTAGCTCACAGTCATTGCAAACAGATTTATATGCACTGACAATAACACCTGCACATATAATCCTTCATATTCACACATGCAGACCAGGACATATAGACAAACAGAAAGTTGAGTGCCCTTCATACCAGCCTGTAACCACAGCCTCATTAGGACACTTTTGGCCAGAGGTGGTTGTTTTAAAACTTTAATCCCTTTTCCCAGCTGGGAGATTTAAATGGTCATTGCCCAGCTTCCAGGTGATAAAATAAAGGTGGGAAGTGCTTGTTATTTGCTGCCTGTGTTTGAGTGTCTCTGGTGCAAAGATTTTCTCACTGGAAACAAGCCAGCTGACAGCATTTGGCAGAGCCTGCTGAGTCTTTGTGTGTAAACTTTCTTCAGCTGCAGAACCAAACACACTTTGTAACTGTTGTTCACAGCAGACAAATCTGTTACCATGTGTTCTTATTGCACCCAGATGAAGATGGATCTCAGTGTTTTGTCAAAAAAAAAAAAGCTTTCAGTCATTTTCTTCTACATTTACTCCTCTGGCTCCTAATTAGAGATTTAGTTTAAAGCGACCCACATGACTCAAGACATGCCATCTCATCCTGATCTGTTTGATGCAGGAGATCTCTTACTATAATTGCCAGTCTTCATTCGCTCTTGTTTTTTGCTTAAATTGCTCCATGGTCAACTGATGGGGAATTAGCTGCTACTTACGGTCATGGTTGTTTGTTTAAAGATAACACAGCTCCTGACGCTCTGATCATACAAACACACCAGCCCGGCCTTATCTCATCAGTTTCATCTCATCAGCCCATTACACTGCCTGATGCAGCCTGGTCACCACATATCTCATTAACCACTGGATGAATTTTAATAAAACTCTTCAAAAGCAATCATTGGATGTACATCTACAACTGACTATTTTCAGGAGTCAACCCAATTCAAGATAACCTCCACTGCAAATCAAACTTATCAAACATAAATGACTATAACTAAGTCTATTTTACAGATTTTTGCTTAACATTTAGTAAAGTAGTAGCTGGAAGTAGGTCTTTGTTTGAAACTTTGGCATAAATCAGTTTTGTCTCAGTAACTAATAGATTTTATTTAATGTTTCAGTAATTAATAACTACGGTAGATATGCTGTACATCAAGTGATAAACATTTTGAGTCATTTTGATTGAAGATGGCCGCCACAATTAATCAGCATTAACAGACGCAACAAGGCTACAACTGTGAATTTTGGAGATAAAAAGTTCAAATTGCGTGCGATATTAACTAGAAGTCATCCCCTAATGAACACTAACAAATCATGCAATATTTTCTTTGAAACTTTATTATGCAAAACTCTCAGAGGTGTAGAGTTACAAAGTACATTTACTTTGTTACAGTACTTAAGTAATTTTTTGAGGCTCTGTAATTTTACCAAGTGTTTTTTTTTCTATTGGAACTTTTACTTTTATTTCAATACATTCAAAACATAAAAATGATACTTTTACTTCTTTACATTAAAATTTAACAGCTAATTACAGGCTACAAATTTAACTATGACCAGAACTCATCATGAGAAGAGTTGTTTTTGTACTGTGAACTTGTACCTACAACCCAGATTTTCAAAGATCTTTTTGTGTGCAAAGAAAATCACAGAAAGTGTAAAGTTTTGGAAAAACAAATACATTTTATTAAGTTTCTAAATGAAATAAGTTTCTGTTCATGTGCATCCTGATCAGGTATATGCAGGTATAGTCTTCACAGCACACAACCAACATTAAGGTTGCTTGGTAGTGTTTTTTATCAATAAAAACCATTTCCAGTTTGTGATGCCAAAAGGAAGACGGGCAGTGGAAACAGTAGATGAGCCTGAAGTCTGAGTGATGCATCACTTCAGAACCCAGAGGAACAGCTTGGCTGGTTGTAGTGATCAAAACACTACAATCAGTGCCACATGCTGCAAAGTGTGAACGCCGTGCGGAGTGGGATTCCATCACATTTCCGTGACAAGACAGTCATAAAGTTATGTTTCTGTTGAGAAATATTGCGATATGGGGTTACTTAGTGTGAAAGTGCACATGTGGACTAGAAAAGGAGGACAAAACAAGTGAATACAAGAAAAAAAAAAAGAGAGGGTTATTAAAACCATGTGTCTGGGGCGGTGCCATGCAGCCTTCGGTGCCTGGAAGAGATGGCAGAGTGTTTTTGTGAGTTTGCACATTGGTTTCCAATTAGTGAGAGAAGTGACAAGGAATTAGGGCAAGATGAGATGCGCAGGGGTGAGGAAGGCCTGGTTAGCTTTGGTCATGAGGATGTGGAAATAAAGTTTTACATCCATGGCTGTTTTATAGTGCCATTTACAAGACAGCAGGTGCAAGGCTAATAAAATCTCCCTTTACTTGTAAAATTGCTTCAGAATGAGTTGGGCAGGAGACGGTGAATCAGGCCAGTAGCAAGGAGGGCTGAGAAGCAAGGTTGACTGTGGAGGAGTGGAGTTGTTGAGGATTAGAGGTTAACACTCGTGGAGCTGAATTACTCCCAGGCTTAGCGTTAGCTCTGCTGAAAGTTTGACTCTTTGTCTTCAGGAAAAAAAACATGCATCTGTACACACAAATCAGTGAAGCAGGGAGAGTAAGGCACTCCCTCTCATGCAAAGAACTGTGATTGTGTCAGGCATCCTGCCAAAGGCAGAGGGGGAAGAGGGGAAAAAAAGTCTAGATGAGGGGGAGTGGCTCACAGGTGCTGAGTCTTAAGCCTGGGGGAGGAGTGGAGAGAAGAGGATTCGGGGTGAAACAAGTGGACACGTTAGGACAGAGGGGAGGAAAGTACTTGTTGGTTATTTTATGACTCTACAAGTGGCCTCGAACAAGACAAGGAGACACACGTCACATCAAGGCCAACAGCCACTAAAAAAGGTTATCCACATCCAAATGTGTCAACAAAATCAACTCAAATATCTAAGCTGACATATAGCAGGAAAATAAACCCTTACCATGATTCTTTTTTTTATTTCTGCATTTGAAAATCAGCATTCAAACATGAAGTTGATGGAAATGAATCCGAAGTGCACATCTTTTATTTTTTTCAAAAAAAAAAAAAAAAGAGAAAAAGGAAAAGAAAAAGGAAAAGGAAAAAAAAAAGAAAAGAAGAGGAGGAGGGGAAACATGCTGGTAGATTGTATTTGCTCAGCAGAATTTAATATGTGCGAGCTAGTGGTGCTTTTCTTCTGGGGCCAATTCCCTGGAGACACATCCATCTCTGAGAGATGGTTGGGAGGACAAAGGAGGACAGCCCCCAAGACTCAACCCAGACGTGCTTAAATACACACATGCACACATGGAGCACGATGGTGCACGCAGATATCAACAGTTAAAACACACACGCAGGCGTGCACAGATTCACATGCGCACAGCCCTCAGACAGAGTCCGCCTTGTCTCACAACAACTAAAGGCTTGAAACAGAAGGAGGAGGAGGGAGTTGGGAAGAAAATAGAATAGAAAGGGAGAGGTATACGAAAGTGGATTGAAGGAGAATGCATTAACAGAAAGTGACATGCTGGATGGTGAAAGTTGAAATCGAAAAGAGAGAGGCTGCTTTGAGAGGAAGAGAAAGAGAAGGAAGGAGAGGTTGTAGTAAGCAGTAATGCCCCATGACAAGCCTGTCAGGGTAAGGAAACAGCACGAGGACATGCTTATGTAGAGAGCTGTGGCAGGTTTTCCAGGCAGCTCCGGCTAACTCTTCACCTACTTATCAGTCATTGTCAGTCATTTATGTCTCTCACAATCAGCTAAAAATGTCACACATTCTGTTTGAGATCAAGAAAATTGATATTTTTAAACCAAATCAAGATAACAAAAACAAAAACAGTTGCAATCCACTTACAAACTTACATATCAAAACCAACTGCAACCAATTACATGAATGCAGCTTAAGAAATTGAGTAATTGTGTTTTGGTTAGTTGGTACAACAAGACGCGTAATCGCTTCGGTGCAAAGCCCTTGGAGAATTAGTGCTCTGGAACAGCCTTTAGCCCCTTCTTAGTTCATTTCCTGTTCCTGACCGAGGCAATGAAGGATAATGAGCTCTACGCTACACTTAGCACCCCTGATGATGTGGTCACGCAGCTTCTCTAATAAGGCAATCAGAGAAGAGATGGAGAGAAACAGCAAGACAAGCGAGCTGCCTCGCTTAAAGTCTGTCTGCTTGTGTGATTGATGTGACGGATACAGAGAGTTCCTCCGTGTTGAAAACGTGTTATCGAGACTGCAAGTTGTGATTCTGCCGTGGAGAGGTTGCTCATCTTCTTGTCTGAATTGACAGCTGGAGTGAAACACTAACCCGGTGAGGTGTAGTGTGGCATAGAGCAACAGTTAGATAGAGAAGTGGCAGGCCCCACGAGGGTCATTGGCAAGTCAGGCGGCTCTGGAAGCGAACGCAAACGGATTGTTTTCCAGCCCTGCGGGGCTCTAAGGTTCTGCTGCTCAATGATTGTTTTTAAAGAGAGACGAGCAGAGCGCTGCACTGTCAGTCACCCAAACGTTGCATCTTGTAAACCTACACGCACACCTTTTGTTTCTTTAATGCGATTACAACATTTTTCTGCTTAAACAATTCAACAAAGCATGATTGGACATTTTTTTTATTATCGGAGGGGCATTTCTTCAAGGAATGCATATCACATGCACTCTTTCCTGCCAGAGTTTTGAGTTGGCTAATGACACCCAGTGTTTGGGTGGGGAGTGATATTATACAGGATCAACATTTTTGAGCTTTATATCCCTCATCAAAAACATACCCAGAGTGTTGCTTTGACTCATTCATGAAATCCTTGAATCTCCTGTGGTAGCCATGTGGAGTTGCTTAAACACTTGCTGGTACAAAGCACCGCCTATTTGTACCTGCCCAACAGAGCACCCCTCCCCTGAAGCGTTGTTGTGAAGATGTGCTGAAGTGGGAATGTCAGAAATGGAAGGAGGTTATTGAAGAGACAGAGGCAAATTTCAAGATGTTTAGCTGTTTGCTATGATGCAAATTAGAATTTATTTCTGGTATATACAGCTTTTTCATAGCAACTTAGAGTAACGTGGTACAGAATTGAAGTATGTGCCTGGAAAATACACATCCCCCCCCTCCCCAAATTCCAATCAAATGTAGATGTACTAGCAATGATTATTTTCTGAAAGTTTTCATATGGTTCAAGAGGTATTTTGCAAACAACAAACAAACACACAGACATGAGCAACTTGACCACCTTTGCCTCCAGTGGTGGGTGATAACTAAAGGGTGTGTGAGTGATTCAAGTCACAGCCCTGCAGCTTAAACCGAACCTAAACGTGATAACACACCCCCGCCCACCCCCACTCCCCCTGAAGCAATCCCAAAATCATAAACAAATCCTCGGTTGTTTCACAAACTGGGCCGCTGCCTGGGTCGCATTTACACCAGCCTGATACCCATGACCAACTTCATTACACACTTACCCAATTACCTAGTGGGACTTAGCAGGTGGGCAAAATAAAAAGGGGAGGAGGAGGAGGAGGAGAAGGAGGGGGGGGGGTGCACTCTTCTCAGATACACACGCATGTGCAGGGTGAACATGAGGCCGCAGGGGTCGTCAAGTGCACGGAGGGAATGGATACTGCAAAAGTGCACTTGAGTTGTGCACCGGCCCGACCTCTTCCCAGCTGGTTTGGGGCCTTGATGCAGGTGGCACACATGATCACCGCCAAGACCCCAGTGAACCCCCTCCGCATGCATATCGCTCACCATCTATAGTGAGCGTCCACAACAGGTGCAGCGGTCTGCAGGCCCTAATGTACGAGGAAACACACCACGCTGCTGCAGACCTCCCTTCCATCATCCCTTTTGTTCATTCATTTCACTTCTCCTCCTTTCGACGTCTTCTTCTCCTCCCCGCAGCCCCGGGGAGCAATCGAGAGGTCCAACCTGAACGTGTAACCTGAGCAGAGCTCTTCTGTATTATTGTGCAAGGATGTTGGGGGGCGGCGGTGGGGGTGGGGGGGAGTTGGACAGCTTGGCAGTGTGCTTGCACCATAACATGATAGATTTCTGATTTTCTGGCACAGTCAGGCGCAAGATAAGATGCACTACAGTACTTTGTTTTGTTGACATTAAAATTGATCCATTCTGGTGTTCATTAACTGTTTAAAAAAAGGCCCAGAATGCGTAAATGCTGTTTTTTTTTTAACCTTTTTCATGCAAGAAGTTATTTATTTGAAGACATTTGTTTCACCCCAGTGACTGACATTCATTGCTGTATGTTTTAACACAGAAAAACTTTGCAGTCTGCTGTGTCTCATTATGAGAAATCCAGATGTTCTTCTTGGCTGCCGGTGAATGTCTTCAGCTGTTCATGACACGGCCGCTGGCTTTTCTGCACAGACAGAGAAACAACGCCTCAGGGCAAGACTTTCAGATCCTTCTCCCTGCCATCCCTCCATCCACCTCTCTGCTTTGTCTCTTTCGTTCAGCCCCCACCACTTCTACTTTTACACCTTCTTTTGTGCCTCATCTTCTCCGTCCTTATCTCCCACCTCTTTCTCCGTGTCTTATCATGTCGTCTGCTCAGGCAGACGAAGCTGCTCTCAGCAGTCACACAGGTAGTCAGGGGGGCACGTAGGAGCCGGCTCCAGAAAGTCTACTCCATACCCAGTTTGACACTAGTTCTCCATTTTACACACACACACACACACACACACACGCAAACACACTCATAGTAATTTGCAGCCAGCATGGCGAACCATTCATGTCAAATGTCAGATAACAAATTACTCAAGGGAGTCTTTAGGGTTCAAAGAGAGCAATGTGTTGCTCATATCTGTCAGGCTTGTAACACTGAGTGAACTTCAACACTGTTGTGAATGAATAACACTCATCAGTGCTCCCGAGCTGACATTTATAGTTAATGAATAAAACGAACACTACTTATTCTTACTAGTGGTGACACGTGTAGAATATTGTTACATAGACAAGTTGGGAGGAGGTTCTAGTTTAATATTGATAAAATGAGGCAATTTTTTGTTTAAAAATCAATCTTTGAATTGACAAAGCACCTCACAGATATATGTTCCCAACACTTAAACATCCATTACTCTGTGGGATTGAAAAATCACTGAAAAAACATAACATTGCATCTGGTTTTTGAGGATTTTCAGAGCATTTTAGACAATTTGTTGCTTGTCAGGCCTTTTCTCTGCTCTGGCTTACAGCTCTCAGCGTGATTAAAAGATCTTGTTTTCCTCATTTAAATTGTTGCTGGCTGATACATTACTCTTCTATGTAGTTTATTTTGACCCTGAATGGCCCCAAACTTTGGATTGTTGTGTCATTCTGCCCTCTACTGGTGAAACTGTGCAACATACAGCAAGTTTAATTATTATTATTATACAATTTAACACGTTAACCACTGCAGTGATGTGTTTTACATTTGCTCTTTTCAGGATTTTATCTCCGTCTCTCTGTTTGTGCATAAATTCTAACAAATTCTAACGTCGCGTATGAAGATTAATCTGAGCTTCAGTTCAGTCTCTTTAACCTCCATTAGGCAGGTCAGCGTTCAAAGCTTCTGTTGGCCAGCACATTCGATCAGATGCAGCAAACAGACCACCGTCTAGACAAATGCAGACCCCTTCCTTGTATTGTTTGAAGGTGGTTGGTGGTGGGAGAAAAACAGGAAGTGTGTGTGTGTCTGCACCAGTAAAAGCTTTGGGTCAGGAACAGTAAAAGCTTCCTGTCCTCAGATGTTCCACAGACCAAGCAGGCAGATTTATTGCTGTGCAGATTGATGTTTTATCTGATGAAACATTCAGGGATGAAGCTTTGGCTGCACTACCACTCTTTAGCCACTCAGTGGAGGCACTGGATTATGATGAACTTTTTTTCACATGCAGTTTGAAGTCCACTTCTCTCCTGTTAACACATGCGTTATTTTATTTTTAGTCACAGGCACTGTGGAATCATCAGTGATCAGGTGTGTTAGTTAAGGTTTTGTCTAAAATTGGAATGGATTCAAAGAAAGATATAAAAGAATGACATCATCCGAAAGAGACTTCTACCTTTTTCTCCACACTCCATGCTCTATGACTGAGGTCACAGCGGATAAATTACTAATTATTAAAAAGAATTTAACAGAACATCACTTCAAAATTGACCAGATTATCCGTTTAGCTCAAAAATCAAAAGGAACAAGTAGTTTTGCTTCAGCCAAACAGAACTAAATCTAATTACTGCATCACAGTCACAGTCTCAGAGACCTAATGAACTTTTTGTAGCTTTTGTGTTTTTCATGTAGACTTAGCAGCTGATGGCTGTGGCACAGTGGTAGAACAGCCAACCTGGAACCAGAAAGTTGCAGGTTTGACGCCATGCCCATATGTCATGGTGTCCTTGAGCAAGACTAATTCCTAGCTGCTCACTGTATAGCTGCCTGCTGCTCCATCTGAGTGTATTTCATGTGTGATGGGCTAATTGCAGAGGACAAAGTTTGTCATTGTATGGGAACACATAATGATAAAATATAGCACTTATAAGAATATTGTTAGTTCTCAGCTACAGAGTATAGACTTAAAAGATAGACGGAGTCATAATTTTTTGTTGACACTACCAGGGGAACATATATATTTGTACTTTCGTCTTCAGTGAACTTCTCATATTTAGCTTTGTGCAACGTGTTCTACGGGCGACTTATACTAAAAGGAGGAGCTCTTTCAGCGTCAGACCGTTGTCCCAGACCTGCTCCACGGACAGATTCAGGAAGTCTTTTGTCTCTCGGGCAGTTAGGCTGTTCATTTCATTCTTCATTGAATGACAAATAAAGGCATATTCATATTCATATTCATATTCATATTCAGTGCAGTAAAAAATAATTATGTGATTCTGGACAATGTATACAAGTTTTTTTTCTCTACATAAATACATAAGTGTATATTTATTTTTGTTTTTATGCATATTTTAGTTTTTTATTGTCTGTAAATGTGCAGATGCTAGAAGCCTCGATTTCCCCCCTGGAATTAATAAAGTATCTATCTATCTATCTATCTAGACTTGAAATTCTGTGAACAAATTGTCGACCTCCCAAAATAAAAACAATTAATAAATTTTTTTTTATCTTAACAAAAGTTTTTTTTATTTTTCATTGGCAGATCAGATAAAAGCCACCTGTGGCCACATACAGCCCGCAGGTCGTCAGTTCCCCGTCCCTGGTATAGAAACTCTCCTCCTGTTTGTACCGTCCTTTGACCCATGCGACTTCAAGTAAGCACAAGCATGCTGTGCTAATGATGTCAACTTGTTGCTTCACCTCTGTAAAGGTCAGAAAACTTACACATTTCTCACATTCTTGCTCCTGCCGCCAGCCCCTCCCCCAACGTCAAAGACAGGAGTAAATCTGTGTCCCAGACATAACATTAGGCAGTGATCATTTTCCCCTGGCGAGGTGGTTGTTTCACCTCACTGCTCGGGTTAGTGGTGCTGTAATTATGAGACTCTCCAGCTGAAACACAGGTTGTGACATTCCTCCAGCAGCTGGAGGTCTGCCTGTAAATCTGGCGCCTTTACGCATGCATCTGCACCCTCCCCACAATGAAAATCAGAAACAACTTGACCCAATACATGGTTACATTTCTTTAGATTTTGTTGCTGGTGTTAATAATTAATGTCAAATGTTTAGAATCATCCCCTTTGTTTATGATATCCACTCATACATAAGAATGACTTCCAGCCCAGCTCTTCATCTCTGTAACTGCAGACAGTTTGAGGCTCAGCAGTTCATCCGTCTCAGTGTTTTCATGTATGAAACAGAAGATTACACCAGGCGGGTGTTATGGGAACGAGACACAAGGGGTTCTTTTTTTGTCTCCAACCCACAGGAATTCAGTGTCATCACAAAGATTTGCAGATTAAAACTCCTGAGAGGGCCACTTAAGGTTCTGCTGCAGCTCGGCGGGGGTGAGTGAGTATCCCACTTTAAACTGTCAAACAAGCCGGTGGCAGCTTGTGCCACAAGGTCACAGGATCTCCTGGTAAAAGAGGGTGCAGCAGGGAAAGTGAGGCCCAGATCTGAGCAGAATCTGGAACTAGAGGATCTGAGTCATAATTGGAGAAAGGGTCAGGGGCTGAATCATAGTTAGTCAGGATGCCAATCAAACCCACAAACCTCACGGTGTCATTACAACTCGTTCAGCACGTGTTGAACTCATTTTTAAATGTGTCACAGGTTTTAGGAACATCTTATTGGTAATGAGCTATAATAAATTTAATGTTTGCCTGTTTAATATGTTATATACTTCTTATTATATCTTTAGCAAGGGCGCACTGCAGGAATGGGGTCGATTTTAAAAGCCTGCCGCAGAAAGGAATTTAAAAATATGCATAAGAAATATTGATCAAGTTACACTCCTGGTTGTTGATGTTCATTTAATGAATATTTTCTGAAACTCTCATTAAGATCCATTCAGTGATTCATTAGTGAGACATCCAGCTGTGCCAACCTCCTTGAATTGGATTGAGCTCAGAAAGCAATCAGTTGTAAATGTGCATCCGATGATTGATTTCTGTAATTTTAATTAAAATCCATTCTGTGGTTCAGGAGATATTTTGCTAACAATACAGCCAAACAAACAGACACGAGCAAAAACATTGTCACTCCACCTTTGCCTTTAGCCCTGAGCAAAATTGGCCTCTTGTTGGCTTTTATTACGTTTTTTTATCTTGAACATGTTTTGAAGCTGTCAAAGTTTAGAAAATGTGTAAATTTAAAAAAATAAATAAAAGTTTCTCCAAGAACTTGAAGAAGGAAGACAAGCGCTATACCAAAACCCATGCAGTACCCTGTTACAGTTAATTCTTAGAGGAGATGAGGGACCGCATCTGATTTCGTTATAATTTAAAAGTAAAAAAATGTAACAAATATCAGTTTTACAATGAGGTTAGTGTGAAACTGAAAAATAAGGCACTAGGGTACATTAAAAAACAACTGTAAAAGATTGTTTCAGGATCAGTTCATCCAGTACATGCTGAGATTTTTACCAAAATACAACAAAACATAAATCTATAAATTTAATGTTATTGGTTAAATATTTTAATGTTATTACATCCATTTTCTGCAGAGGAATTTTAGCTTAAACCAAAGCGTTTAAACAACCAGGGAGCAAATCAGAATATTCTATCCATTCATCCATTATCTATACCAGTTTCTTCCTTTCAGGGTCATGGGGGTCACTGGTGCCCATATCCAGTCGTCACAGTGCGAGGGGCGGGGTACACCCTGGACAGGTCGCAAGTCCATCACAGGCAAATCAGAATAATCTTTTCTTGATTTGTTTGACCCCTTATTTTTGACAGTATGCTAAATAGGATGCAGCATCTCACACATATAGATTCACACTACATGTTTTGTAGTGCCCCTTGAATTTATGTCCTCTTAACACAAAGCAGTCTTTTTTAAAAACTACAAAGCTAAAGGTGCATATCGAACCCTCAGGACTATTTGACCTCAGTGACCCCTTTAAAAGCTCAAGTAGCACCTTATAGCATCTGAGGCTCAAAGTCTGTGTAGTTCTGTACTGAAACGCTGCTGCTCAGAGACAAAGACCGCAGGAGATCCTGATGGTGTCAAAGCATTTTATTATAGTCCTTGCAAGAAAAACAGCAACTGGACCAGACCTCACAGACTGACAACAGGCGAGACAAAAGAGAAACACTCAGAGGCAAAATGAGGAAGAAGAGAGAAATGTTTTTTTTTTATTAGAAACTTTATCTCAAATCAGCTCCTATGCTTTACAAGTAAGAGAGTTTCTCTTTGTTTTGTTATAATCCAAACAAATCCCAAATGAAAACCAAAAGCATCTGTGAGTTCTTTTTAATGGCAGTAAAAGAGAAGCAATGACATTTGGTACTGATTCAATATGTTGTATAGTTGTTTATGTGCACAAAGAAATGATGGTTTTGCACAGAATAATATTATTATTGCCAAATTTACGAGAAGCTTTCAGCTTGTTAATAACTTTTTGTTTTGTTTCGAGGTTTTTCTCTTGCTTTTATAAAAAAAAAAAGGTGATCTCATCTGTGCCAAACTTCAAGCAAGCCATTCATTAGTGTATGTATTGCTTAGTCTCCAAGCTAAATGTGCCGTACTTCCGCTATTTAGTGGATGTTTGAATTGCTTTGAAACTCGTTCAGCTGTCTGGATGCGTTGCCATTTGCCACTACTTCTCACACCCCACCCCCACCCCACCCATTGGACTGCATCAACAAAAAAAAGTGTAGCTCAGCCCTGCACTGTGAGCTCATACAGAGATAAGGAGTCCACTGAGGAACAAGTCCAGCACCCGAATAGCAGACTTGTAATCAGGTGAGCTCCACGCTGTGCACTCAACACGTGTTCAACACTCCACGTTCAGCCCTGTATCATCGCACAGCCATCATTCACACCTATCTACACCCCGGGAAACAGATCCTCACCAGCAGCCCAATGCATGCGCAGGCAGCGACAACAACACAAGTGTGGCAGAATGAGAGGTCAGCTGATCTGTGGAACTGATCCCCACACCCTGAGACCTCATCCTGGTGTGGTCAGGAGCGATGAGGTCGCAAGAAGTAAAAGCTCTGATATCTGTCATTGCAACACGAGCCTGCCAAGTCGGAGAGATGATGACTTTCTCAGAGACCTGTGACTCAGAACATCATTAGACCGCACACACACTTGTTCAAGAAAAACACCCTTTGCTGCCTCACCTTTTCCTCCTGCTTGCTCCGTTAGGAGTATAACAACACCCAGGGTTGCAGATTGGACAAGGCTTTGCATTTGATACAATAAAATTGGCATTTTTTAGACTGCATAAAGAAAGTCAAAATGATGGATAAGTTCACTGTATTGTTTGATGACAATGGAAAAAGACGCCAAATACCACACTCATGCAACATTTGACTCAAAGCATACGTTCAGAGGGAGTCTAATGAGGGTGTTTTCGAGTTTGTAAGGCCGATTTACCCCTCTGAGAGGGAAATAACCCTTCTATGATCAAACAAAGTGTTTATATTGTGAAAGATGTTGTGTTATTGTGACCTTTTCAGCAGGTCAAATCCAAACCCCTTGTCCAAGATAGGAGTGCTGGCATCTGGCCCTGTTCTCTGTAAGTGCTCGGAGACCTGGGCTCTTTGAGGTCTTGGTCCAATCTGTTGTGTGTCCAGCAAGCAGTCAGCGGGTCGACCCATTTAATGAGTGCTTCGAGCAGAGGATGCAGAGAGGGAGGGAGGGTGGAGGGAGAGGCCACAGGACAAGAGCTGATTTGTGTTGCAGAGGGCCTGATTATGCGTGCTGCGGGGCCAGCTTTCCTGGATGTTGTGTTTGTGTTGGAGCGGCTGGCTCCAGGCAGATGTTGCAAATGAAGGAGGTGGTGTGCTGACACGGTGGAGAAAAATCAGTGTTTTTGAGGAGCGATCCATCAGAATCTGCTCCACATTGGGAAATGCCGCTGCAGAGAAAGGGAGGGTCGATGTGTGACAGTCAGCCTCCAGCTGTGCCCTCTGCCCACACACGCACACAGACCATCCATTTGTCAGTGTGAGCACACAAACACTGCTTCAACAAATATGACATGGCCTTTAACCTTCCCACAGCCATCTGTATACACAAACAATAATAAGCACAGCTGAGAAACCTGTGAACTGATTTATTGATAATCTTTGACAGACAGCATCCTCTCTCTAAATTGAGTCTCTGCTTATCACTCACCTCATTTCATGATAGTTTTCTCATGTCGAGAATTAACAGATCAAACTTTCAAAATACCAAAATGAGCAATTCATGCAAAAGTGCAAGATCTTTCATGGTTTTTTGAGCTTATAATGGTGTGAATGACTCTCAGCTACTACCACACTAAATTTTATCTCATAAATCTGTAATTACACTGCATTACAGCCATTCCTGTGTTTGCTAACGTCGATCAGCTGTGACAGCCACCTTGAAATGAATTGACTCCAAAAGTTAATGGGTTGTAAATGTGCCGTTAGTGATTACTTCCTGCAAGTTTCGTCGAGATACGCCCAGGGGCTCATGAGATATTTTGCTAACAGACAACCAGGAATGACTTCAACAATTTGTGCCAAGTTTTTAAGCAAATATGTAAAATAATTTGTCGCATTTAAAGTATTTATTGTGGATAGTGCTCAGTTACAACCACACTAAATTTCAGATCAATATCTGTCAAACTTGAATAGTTTAGTAGTTTTTGTCTTTTATGATGTCATCTGGTTGTGGCGAAAATCTTTAATTTGGTTGAGCTCAAAAGTTAATCAGTTGTAAATGTGCGTCCAATGATTGCTGTCTGAAAGTTTCATCAAAATACATCTTGTGGTTCATGAGATATTTTGATAACAGACAACAGAACAAACACAAAAAGAGGGCAAAACATTCTCAACTCGCCTTCGCCGGAGGGGGATAATGAAGTCTCTGTAATAAAACATGATCAACATCCCTGTAAACACAGAGCAAAACGTACAGGGGGGAACTCACAGCCTTCAAAGTTTAATTATTGCGCAACTCAGAGGCAAGCTGTCAGCCAGGGAGATAAATCAGTTCACATCCTCCCTCCTTTCCCTCCCTGTGACTGGTCGGGGCTTGTGTCAGTCACGTGGGGGAGGGTCGCAGCGCTAATTTTTATATGCCTGGATGTCAATTTAAGACTCACACATTTCGTATGCAGCTGACAGGAACAGCGAGCCCCCAGCGGAGCTTGGTCTTGGATTAGTCCTTGGATCTGATCGGATGAGGCGCTCGCGTCTACCTGTCTTCTGGACACCGCTGCCGCTCGCTGCGCACACTTCTGCCTCGTCTCGTGGTGCCTTTTCAGTGAAGAAGCAGCCGCCACTTGTGAAACGAAACTTTTCCCAGAAGCAACTAACTTTGGGGGCGCGTCTCGTTCATGTGACAGAAGCGGATCAGTTCTTTGAAAAACTTCCTTAAGAAGAAGAAGAAGAAGAAGAAGAAGAAGAAGGGAGTCCGCCAAACATGTTCGGCAAAGGCTCCGATATTTCTCTGATTGTCCTCTTTCTGGTGCGCGCGCTCCTGGCTCACGAGTGCACGCCTTGTAACCTCCGGACTTGCCCAGTCAAAGCTCCGCTCGGTGCCTGCGAGGGTGGCCGGGGTTTGGCGAGGGATCCGTGCAGATGCTGCGATCAGTGCGCTCGGCTGGAGTGGGAAACGTGCGGCGGGCCGGACTGGACGCACGGATACTGCGCCCTGGGGCTGACCTGCGCCTCTGTCAACACCACAGGAGCTGCCACCATCCCGGAAACTGGAGTGTGTAAAGGTGAGCGCAACTCTCATGGCTAAACGCTGACCAGGATGGGCTCGTTCTTTAGATGGGATTAAAAGTGGCATCATTGCTTGAAGGAATGCATATCACCCGCCGCCTTTCATGCCAGAATTTTAGACTGAGTTCAGAAAAGATAGAATTATAGCTGTATTGATATATAATAATAATAATAAATAATAATAATAAGATAATGGGCAAGCTATCTGCATGTTCTGTTAGCATTTGGAGCATGTAATATGAGTGACTCTCAGCCAAATTTTAGCTCAAGGAGTTTTGCATTGGCTATTGTCCATTAACAGTAGGCTACTAGCCATCAAAAACGTAATTAGTTGTAGATGTACAGCTAATGATTGTTTTCTGAAAGTTTCAGTCCAATCTATGATGTGTTTCATGATATTTTTTGCTACCAGACAAAAACAAGTTTAATAGTTAATTGCAAAGTTTTAATAACAGATTTTTAAGTCAGTTTGTGCTCAGAATATGTCGGGGATAAGTCTCAGCTACTACCACACTAACTTTGAGCTCTATCTGTAAAACTGCTGTGTTTTAGCCATTTATGTAAGATGTTTGCTAAGATTGCTTAGCTGTGGCAACCAAGGTTAATCAGTTGTAGATGTACATCTAGTGATTACTTTCTGAGAGTTTCATTCCTGTGCAGTAGTTCATGTTATATTTTGCTGACGGTACAAAAAAACAACAACACACAAACAGGCAAAAACATTATCGCTCCACCTTTCGCTTCCAGCAGCAGGAGATAATGATCAGTTCATTGTTGCGACCACCAGTGTCTTCTGCTGCTTGGATCAGCTCCCATGTCCAAGCTGAGGAGTCATGTTCAACAGCTTCGTTATCCTCAGAGTCATGACAAGAAGTCTGGCAGGACTGATTGGGCACAAGGTCTCAGCTGGACTAGTAGCAGGTCCTGTTCTTTTTGCTTCAAAACATTCAGGATAGTACTGAGATAAGAGGAGAAACAGATATGATTGTGTGAAACAGCATGAGAGCAAACTTGACTCTCATGGCCGGCATATTTGGATCTAAACGTTCTTGAGGATGTGATAAACAGACCATGTTTTCATTTTTCATCAGGCTTCGGTGTGTGTGGCTCTGCCTGAACCACAATGCCCCACTGTTCTGCTCCTACCAAGCAGAGCTGTGGGCTTTTATATGGCGCATGTGCTCATTCTACGCACAATTTGAGTTGCTTTCCCCAACTTCAAAGTGCGCAGGATATAGGTTCCTGGTTGAAGTCAGAAGAACTGGTTTTCCAATGGGAAGAGGAACAAATGGACCCCCTACAGCCGTGCCACCTGCACTTCGTCCAGCCTGTTTGTGAATGATTGAAGAGGACTGACAGAACTCTAGGAAAGAGTAAGCAGCTCTCAGCGGGTGTCTGAATCTCCTGACCCTGCTACTCCATCATTCCTCTGTAGGGTGGTCCAAGTTTCTTCATTTGCCAGGTGTTCCCAGGAGATGCAGGTGGTGATCACGCCTCATGCACCGACATCTGGAGGACATCTCCTCTGCAGCTTAACAGTTTTGGAACAAACAGGAGACCTTATGGCTCCTCTGACTGAGTCATGCCTCTGCTGCTGCTCCTGACCTCCTAAACCAGACACACGCAGCCTTGATATCCCAAAGGGTCTGGGTGGGGGTAAATCAACACTTCCTAGTGTGTTTTCAGGGGCCACGGTAGGTAGACCGCTGGAGACTGATCCCAGATTTCCCTCCTCAAGCTGCATGGGTCTTAAAGTGATTATGGCTACAATCAAGAGTGTGTGTGTGTGTGGGAGGGGGCTGTTTTCCTGGTCCCGTGTTTTTTTGTTTGGTTTTTCTGCTTATGGTTTGATTCACTGGGTGGTCGAAATCTGTTAGTGTTGAAGCCCAAAGAAAAAAAGTGCAGCCAGTGTGATTTATATTGTTTAAGTGGAATACTTTATTGTTTAGGTGTCTCTTCACAATGGAAAAAAAATGGATGTTGATTTAGAGCTGGGCAAAAAAACAATAATATATACTGCGATAGATGCATAATTAATATCATTATAAATACGTCCAATAGAAAGTTGATAATTTCCCAGAACTCTAATCCAGAACTGCACGGCATGCTCTCCAGAGGTCTATAAAGTGCTTGAAAAAAATATGTAAAAGTAAAATTACATGAACAGAAAATGACTTTGGTAAAAATAAATTTCACTGATGAGAAAACTACTCAAGCAAAAGCCATAAAACTGTTCGCAAAAATTGGGAAAGTAAAAGTAAAAGTACTTTTACACACTTTCTAAGAAAGAAACTGTTGAAT